>CM076070.1:20916987-21066987 GCA_038088235.1 Zacco platypus
ACAGTGTGTCTCAGCACAAACATTAACAAACAATAACTGACCGAGAACTGAAACTCAGAGGAACTTAAATCTACACAGATAATGAACTAAAAGACTATCAGGTGTAACGATCAAATGAATATCCATGGTTAATAATAATGATATGGTAAAATATGATCACCCAGAACACATGAACAACTATTGCAAATTCCCAGAATATATTGTTATGTGGCATTTAATGTATTTTCTGTAAGACTCTGATGTACCTGCATTCTGGAGGAAAATCTCCACTCAGTGTTTGTGTGTCGTCCATCATTCATTCAGTCTTCATGGAGCTGTACGGGTGAATCAACTGAGCAAAAAACACTGATTCAGACACACTGACGAACAAAAGCATTCATATCATCTGTCATTTTCTTGAATGTGTTTTTGGGGACAAAAGAATCTGGTTTATGAGATGAGACACTTTATAGGAACCTGTATTTGCTCAATCTTCCCAGAATTGTCAATTTGTTTTTGTTGAATTTAGGTTACTGTACATCACAGTATGACACTTAAAAACATTTAAAAACCACACCTCAAGTTTTTAAATAATTTAACCAAATGCACAGTTTACGAATTTGAGTTAATTATAAATAATTATACCAAACCCCATCTTGATTTTGTACATCATGTATAAATATAACAACACTGAAGTCTCATATTTGCAATTTCTTTTCCTTACTAATTTTGCCCATTAATTATTTTATTGAAGATGAAGATGAATGTTCTGTAAATGTGTAATAAACCAGTCAGATGAGGTCATGTTGAAAGGTCACAAGGGTGTGTGTGACACTGAAAATATAGTTATGTTTTCAAAAAATGAAGTATTAGCATAAAACTCACAACCTTGTGTAAAAATGTAAAGAATTTCTCTAGTTTAATTCAATATTGTAAGATTCAGAACATCTTGTGCCCTGTCTCCTATGATCATGTGCTTCTGTTTTTGTTGACTTGAGACTTTTCTTGTGTCCCACTGGACAAATATCTAGACATTGTGTGATCTTGTTTGCCCCTCAGACTAACCCAGACATCATGTGATTATTAACACATAGTCCTTATATGTATTTCCAGTTGCTGAACGGATGGTTTCACTCCTTGTTTTCTACCTATAACTATAACTGCACCCCTTTGGACAGTAAACTTGTGTCAGTGATTGAACTGCACTCTGTGTTGGTCTCATTTTTTGGCACCGGGTACCCGCTCTTCTGTGCTGCACTGCTCAACCTCACAGATCTTCTTGAAATATCTAATATCCAAATTATTATTTTTATTTTTATCCAGTTCCACAAGAATTTCACAGGATTATAGCAGAATTTAATCTTTCTGATTATTGCTGCCCAAATTTAAATAATTTGTTACAGATTTTCCCCAAATAATTTGGCCTCAGATTTATGGATTTTGATTAGCTAATACTGCTTTTCAGTTTTCATGATTTTACAGAAAACTTGTGGAAATATGACTGTGGAAAAATTGTGGAAAAATGAGTGTGGAAAAATGCAACCTGCCATACATGGAGATTTTTTCCGCAAGATTGCAAAAACTGTATAACATTAACAATTTTTTAACAGAAATATCATGAACAGACTGTGAGAGTGACTAAACATGCACAAATATCTGTTTATTTTTCCCAACTTGTTTTCTTTCTTGAAATGGAATGTTTTCTTGCTTGTTTGCCTTTTATTTAAAAGTTCGATAAAACTACTTAAAATGATTAACAATAAATTTAAACTGATGTCATGTTTTATATTTATTACCATAGAAATCTGTTACCCTAATTCTGGCAGTTAAGATGTAAAAGACTTTTACAATTTGTACTTGACATTAAAATACACAGAATTGTATTGTTTTTGGTTAAATTAACTTGATTAAATACTTTAAATACATTCATACTGAAGTAAGTTTAAGTAGATCTAGTTCATGGTAACTGAAGGTAATGAGGAAATGAGTTTCAGCAGCTCACCTGAGGACTCACTGAAGACTGAAGTGTTTTCTAGACTCAGTTTCTGAAATGTTCATGGTTTTCCATCAAGTACATGTAAATTCCTGCATAAGTAACGAAAATTAAATACTATTAGATAAATTGTTGCTCAGTTTTGCTGATTTTAAGGACGTTTCGCTCAGGTGTAAAATGACGCATGTAAAACAATCTACTTTCACTTACATTTTGTCAGTAATGTTGCCAAATCCTGTTTGGAGAGGAAAATCCGCCTCATATCATACAGTTCACACACTGTAGATCCCGGGATTTTTAGGTCAGTGTTTAAAGTAATCAACATGTACTAATATAACTTAGATAACTATAGAAATATTGTACATCCAACTTTTTAAACCAAAATGGTCTCTGTGGGTCAGTAAATGTATGCTGTATCTGCATTCTAAAGTTACTCGAGCTGAATGTCTGTCAACAGTCCGTCAGAATATAATGAAATCATTATTAACTCTTATATAAATGTAAACCTCTGGACTTTGGCCATAAATTCGCGCGGCTCCTCCGGCTCGAGTCACGTGTGTCTGTGGATCGATTTGTTATTGGTGGCAGAAATGTTGAGCACTGGCGACACCTGCTGGTGAAAAAACAACAAGTCCTGAAACATAATTGACAAGTGTAAAGTTTTAAGCATTAATTACAAATCATGATGTGCCGTTAAATATAGTGCTTGTGTTGTGTGTTTTTAGTCAGGAGCTCCATGTTGGTCTTGAGTGTATTAGTCTAGTTCTCTTAAAGTCAGCATGAAACTGAGGTTTCGCTGGTGTTTTCTTCTCTATAGTGTCTATAATCGAGTGAAACGCTTCAGGAACAAGAACAAAAGTAGGCGGGGCTTGATTGTGTCTGTGGGGAGTTGATTGGATGGTTGTGGCTTGCTATTGGTGGATCTCATGTGAGTGACAGGTTGCCCCGCCCTCGTCATCAGAGAAGAGATGCTGTGAGAGGAAGATATTCTGATTCAAGATTATCAGGAACATGAATTTAACACAACAATGATGTGCAGCGATAAATCATTTAGAATAAACACTGCAATATTCCATAATAATCAAGAACTGTCCGCTGTGATTTCAGGGTGACTGTAACCTCTGGTCTACATGAACTAAATCATCACTTCCTGGGAATAAAATCTCAATAAAACGGGAGTTGCTGTGAAAGCCACAGTATTGATCCTTCATGATGAAGGACTCAGATGTGCAGAAGTTCATAACAAGCTCTGTGGTGTTTCTGTGGTCAGATGTTCAGGATGTTCTAGTCAGTTCTGGAGGTCATTATATCACAGCATTTCATGACTTTAACTCTTTATTTGAGATACGGTGTGAGATTGGTGCGGTTGAATCGATACTCCAAACCATGAATGACAATTATACAGATACATTAAAAAAGTGTAGCCAATTATTTTTATCATTATTTCACAATCTCAAGTTTTAAAAAAGTCTTTTGTTTTCATGTGTCTTTAATGTAATGATTAATTCATTTAATTTGACCTGCAAAGTTTTGCTGTGTTGTCATGAACGTTCAGGACCTGCATAAGCGGCGGTTTGATATTAGTCTAAATATAGGGTTAAAATTAAATATATAAGAAGTTGTGTTATTTGCATGTTCTTAAAGGTTCAAGATGCAATATTGACGATAAGCGGTTGAATATTACTGCAGTCCGAATTATAATATTGGCACAGAATCAGTTTTTCCTGCACAGATGATGTTCAGGTCCTTCTGGGAAGCTCATATCTGTGAGTTGGGAAGTCATGATCACTTTTGTTGGAGAAAGATGGCGGTGAACCTTCTCTTCATTAACTACACAAAAATACAGCAAGGTTTTTGAAATCTGCTTCAAGAAAATGAAGAACAAAGAATGTGCATCAGCTGTGTTTTGTTTTTAATTCATTTACATTAATTTAATTAATTTCAATTATATATTATTTTGGTATATTAAATGTTATTCTATTGTGTGCAAGGAAGCTTATTTTTTTGTAAATAAAAGAGCCTGAAAATGTCACTGCTAAATGGTAAATCCATATAACTATTGTTGAAAAAACCAGTATGTGCTGGTTAGGTTTGTTTTGAAGCATGAAAACTGGTTTGAGCTGGTTCAGACCAGAACCTGACCAGCATAAACCAGCTCAAACCAGCTTCCATGCTTCAAAACAAACCTAACCAGCATATACTGGTTTTCATTCCGTCATGTTTCTCACTGACTCGCCCACAACCCGTGAAGATCGGGGCTTAGAGAAAATCCTGAGCTTCCCACTCGTATTTACGACTTTGTGGTGGCGTTCATGTGCGATCAACTCAAATAAATACGACATGGAACGAGCGTAATCGACAGTGGATGTTATGACTGTTTCTTTTGATAAAAGTGTTTGTATTGTTCTGTTTTCTTTTTCTGTTGTTTTGGTCTGATCTCTCATAGATTGCATGTCTGCGTCTGATTGGTCGCTCTATCAAGGCGGAGTCTTATAAGAACTCCAGCTACCAGCAGTCGGCGAGCTCATTATTGGTGCGAACATGAACGGGTTCGGAGCTCCTGGATTCCTTCTCCGGCCGGCGACCAAACTATTATGACCATCTGTTGTACTAAACATTCTTGCCTTGTGAAACAGACCGTAGGGGTGTCCTGCCTATTTTCTTTGAACTTGTTTGACTTTGTTTTTCATTAGGAAGTTAGGTAAGCCATTTGTATTTTATTTCTACAATTGATTAGGTTATTTATTCACCCCTTTTCTTTATTAGCACTGTTTGTTTGTTATTTTGGCCTGTGGTCACCCTGAAGAGATGCTCTCTAATGTTTCACCTAAAATATACAAATAAACTTAACAGTTTACTGTTTATATGAGTAGCGTGCTTGTTTGGTCCCCGACCGGAGTGAATGTCTCTTTAATTTATTTTTGGAATCCACGACCAACATTACTTTCTTGTTATGCCCCATTTGTTCTCTAGACACGGGGCGTAATATTCCATCTGAAATGAAATGTGTGTACATGTGGCGCTCTCATAATCAGGTTTCTCCAGATCTCACTTCCGCACATGTTCACTCTTCAACACACATTTAGTTTCTCCCTTCACGCCGTTCACATGATATAAACTGAGTTTTCCAGGAGAAATCCAAGTTTGCGTTTAGATGGCGTTTCTGAGTGCAACTTTCTGTAAAACCCTAGAATAAGTGCTTTTCAGTGTGTTCACGGAAGAGATGAGTTTTCAGCTCTCTCTTGAATATTGCCAGGGATTCTGCGTTCCTGATGAAAGTAGGGAGATCATTCCAACAGCAGGGAGCAGTGAACGAGAATGTTCTGGAGAGTGATTTTGTGCCTCTCTGTGACGGTACCACAAGTCTTCGTTCCTTTAGTGATAGCAGGCTTCTGGTGGGGACGTAGCGTTGTAGCAGTGTGTGGAGGTGGGAAGGTGCAGAGCCTGTGGTGGATCTGTAAGCAAGCATCAGCGCCTTGAACTTGATGCGAGCAGCAAGGGGTAGCCAGTGCAAAGAGATGAAGAGGGGCGTGACGTGGGCTCTCTTAGGCTCGTTGAAGACAAGACGTAAAGCAGCGTTCTGGATCATTTGAAGAGCTTTGATTGCACTTGACGGCAGTCCAGCCAGAAGAGCATTGCAGTAATCAAGCCTTGAAATGACCAGGGCCTGGACAAGAAGTTGTGTTGCATGCTCAGTCAGGAAGGGACGGATTTTCCTGATGTTGTGAAGTGCAAATCTGCATGACCGCGCCGTCTTTGAGATGTGGTCTCTGAAGGTCAGTTGGTCATTGAAGATAACTCCAAGATTTCTGGCCGACTTTGATAGGGCAATGGTGGTTGTACCAAGCTGTATGATGATGTTGTGTTGTAGAGTAAGAGTGGCAGGGAAGACTAAAAGCTCAGTGTTTGCCAGGTTGAGCTGCAGGTGGTGTTCTTCCATCCACGTCGAAATGTCCGCCAGACAGCTTGAGATCCGTGCAGCTACTGTGGAATCATCTGGTTGGAAGGACAGGTAGAGTTGTGTGTCATCAGCATAGCAGTGGTAGGAGAAACCATGTGCCTGTATGATGGCACCCAGTGATGTAGTATAAATGGAGAATAGGAGGGGACCAAGAACTGAACCCTGAGGAACCCCAGTGATCAGTTGCTGAGGTTTGGATACCTCCCTTCCCCAGGCGACTCTGAAAGACCTACCTGTGAGATAGGACTCAAACCATTGAAGCGCAGTACTTGAGATGCCGAGTGACGAGAGGGTGGACAGAAGAATTTGATGGTTTACGGTGTCGAAGGCAGCAGATCCAGTAGAAGGAGAACAGAAAAAAAAACACGTTTCAAACAGATTAAAGTGCAAAAGATTTATAAAGAACAATAGTTAACACTTTACAATCAGGTCTCATTAGTTATCATTAGTTGTATGCATTAACTAGCATTAATAATGAGCAATAGATACAAAGAAGTATTCTTTAATATTAGCTAAAAAACAACAACTTTTAGATCATGTTAGATCAGGTCCATTAAATAATAAAATTACAATTTTTCATTTTAATAGTGTTATTAAATGTTGAAATGAACTAAGATTAATTAATTAATAAATGCTTTAGAATTATTCTTCATTGTCAGTTTATTTTAACTAATGAATAAACTGTTAACTAATGAAGCCTTAATGTAAAATATGATCGAACAATAATAATCAAAACTTTTTCAATCAATTTCTTGGTCATGTTATAGTCCAGATTAAAATGTCTAAATGTTTAGATGAACAAAACTCTGAATGGTTGTTTAAAACCCTTTTATTTTAAGGGTCCAAAATTATGCATTAGTTAAGCACAAACACTAGTTATTAATGATTAAATTAACATAATAAATATCATAGCAAAAATAATACGATAAATAAGAAAAATAATCTCGTAATTAATGATGAACTGAATGTACAGTAAGCGTCTTTTAGCCATTACTCACACATTTATGTTTGTGTAGTAATGTATCCACAGATGACGAACAAAAAGAAAACAAAAACAAAATAAAAACACGACAAGACCGTGACATTCACCATCTATGAAGTTAGTACAACAATATGAAATTAGTAACTATGCTTAATTAATGTTGGTTTTATTGGTAAAATAAAGTGATGAAGACCATTTGACTCCCTGTTCTAAAGTGAAAATTATATATTCATTAATTATGACACTTACTGAGTGATATTTGAGTTTATTGACCACAATAAGCCAATAAGCCAGTTTTTGTTTGTTCGGATAGATACGGAAACATACAATCTGGATGTATTGGCAACATGTAAACAAATATTATTATGTATTTACAGCTAAAAAAAAACATGAAATATTTACAAATCTATTGCATCATAAATATATCTTAATTTCCCTTTTCCCATTTTATAGACAGATATTATATGGCTAAACCCAAACATAACTCTTTTATAGAGAATATAAAAAGCAATAGAACTGTGTTGGAAAATGACGAGTTTAGTAACAATATAGCATTAAAAAGATATTTTGAGCTGCTAATCCACTCAAACCTCTAACAGGAAACACTTTAGTTTGGGGGAAAATTCTCACCTTTAACTAGTGTCTTATTAACTTGCATATTAGCTGTTTATTAGTACTTATAAAGCACATTTTAATGCCTTGTTCTGCATCCCTTAATTCTACCCCATAACTACCTTACTAACAATTAATAAGCAGAACACAAAAAGATTCTGTTTGACTTTGGATGAAGGGCTGGATCATTGTGTAAAGTTACACAGACACGTGTGTGATGATCTCTGTGGGTTTGTCTGTTGATTCTGATGAATTTGATGTTTCTGTAGAGACTCTTTATTCTCCATCAGCTGATCCAGACAAGGTCAGACTAATAAAAGCTATAAGTAAAACAGTAAAACAGTCAAAAAATTAGAACAACTAAAACTATTTGCATTATTAGTCAGAGATAATAAAATAACCCTGTGATGTACAATTTTTGAATATCTTTTTAACCATCGAGATTTTGATTTTGCATCCAAACCACTATGAATGATGACCCTTGACCTTACCCATAATCCTGTGTGACTGTCCTCTTTCTGTCATCGGGTCAGTTTTATTTACAGTACGACAACGAAAGTAGTAATAAATATTTATCATTATCTTCTATTGCAAATGACATTCAAATAATCACATAATTTCAGGTATAAAAACACAATGACTGTGTTTATAGTTGCAGGAATATTGGATTATTTTCAACAATCAGAGTGAGGACAGAAACAGGAATGGCAGTAAGATGTTGTCCACACTGTCACTGTGTTCTTCACTGTCTCTGGATGAAGATCAGGAGCAGACAGTGATTCAGAGAAGAGGGAAAACTTCAGGATAATGTCACGTTCATTCATGGAGTTGTGTGAACACTGATGTTGAGATTAATTGTTGCAATTAATATCGACATACGGCACATATTTTACTAAGATTATAGTTACTACAGTTATGAGCTTAATCGAATCAATTTGACTGAAGTATTGTGTTTACATGACTAAATCTCACTACAATCGCATTATGAGAGTTCATGGAAACAGTCAATGATACAAGAGAAATATTGTGGGTTTTGACATAAAAAGAAACATTAATATTCTTAATTCTAACTATAAACAGAATCAAACTCTTATTAAACATATTCATAGTGTGTAAATATTACCAAGAAAGCGACCCAAGAAGAAGAAACTATATTAACTTTCAATTAAAATTCAAACATGTTTAGCCATCATTACTCACAGTATGTCCAGTTTATAATGAGGATCATCTTTCAGATCAGAGAGCAGCTTCACTCCTGAGTCTCCTAGTTTATTATTATTCAGATAGAGTTCCCTCAGGTGTGAGGGGTTTGATCTCAGAGCTGAAGCCAGACAAGGACAACCTTCATCTGTAACACCACAATCCATCAGCCTGTAGAGAACAACGACAATCTTCAGTCTCTCAGCTCAGATAAACATGAACTTCACAATCAGAAAGAGAGACTTAATCCATGACATGGTTGACAGATCCAGTCTAAAGTATGGTCTTTTTAAGTCTTCATAATTTCTCCAAGCACTGTAATGCAACCGTCCACTGACGACTGAAGAGGACTTGTGACCGACAGATCCAGTCTAAGGTTCAGACCTGCTTCTGCTTCAGGGGGTTCATTTCAGTATAATATTAAAAAATAAAAGATTCTTTTGAGCACCCCGAATTCCTAAACACATCTTTATAATATAAATCTGCTGTCGCATCTTTACATCATCCAGTCATCATTGTTGGGCTCGTTACTCAAAATATGTAATTTATTACTCATTACTCGTTACTCCTTTCAAAATTAATATTATTACTTCTCTTATTGCTCCCTGTCAGCAGTAATTTGTTACACTATTGGTTATATTACTTTTCCGTTACACACCACAACATTTTTAATTGCACACTTTCTCCTCAATATTCTTGTTACATGTATACCTGTTCTGGACTGTTTGTTTTCTTGTTTCACATGTGCTTCATGTTTTGGTTCTGTTTCCGCCACTCATTTGTCTAATCATATTCAGCTGTGTCTTGTTAATTACCCTGTTTATCCTATTGTCTTGATCTGTATATATATCCCTGTGTTTTCCCTTAGTCCGTGTCCGATCTCGTTTGTGTTGACGTGTTTATGTTTCCTGTTCCGTGTAACTCCCCTGCATCTAAATTAAAGACTTTGATAATTCTTTATTCCTGCCTCCGTGCCTCCTTGGACACGTCACGTAACATTCTGACTTTTATATTCTATATTTACACATTTTTTACGCTGCTCATATCACTCATATTTTATGTTCATAACCCGCTTTTCTATTCTGATGATGAAGTTCCACTACACTTCAGCGTTCATAACAAACCCAGAGAAACATTTCTACACATGAAACATGAAGCTAATAAACACGATTAAGACAGAATATGATTTGTTTGTGATTTTCATGGATTTGGGTTATTTTTATAATAATAAAGCAAGTTTACTTGAGAAATTCTAACCAGCTGTAGTGATTAACTTATTCTAAAATGCTACAAATAACATATTTCTGCCACATTATATGATAAAAATCCATGTTAGATTATTATTAATCTCTTATTAATCTATTATTAATTGTCATGTGTAGCTTGATGCTAACTGTAGCTATAATGCAGCTGTTAAACAGGTGTGATTTCATGTTTTCACTGACCAACGTTTGATATTGATGACTGCAGCACACTCCAAAAAAGTTGAGACAGAAGCAAATAAAAGTGAAAAGATATTAGAATATTCAAGTTGAACTCTTTTGAAACGGTCCTCAATGAGCAGGTGAGCTGGTAACAGCTGAGGGTCGTGATTGGGTGTAAAAGGAGCTTCTCTGTCTGGAAGCAAAGATGGGTCATGGCTCACCACTGTGAGAGAAGTGTCAAACAATTCAAAATCACATTTATCAATCCAAAATCGCAAAGAACCTGTCTTTCATCAACTGCCAAACATAATATTGTGAAAAGATTCAGGGAATCCAGTTAAATCTCAGTACATGTACTGCAGGTCAGGAGACCTCTATTGAATGTGCGTGAACTTTGACCCCTCAGAGGGCACTGCATGAGAAACCATCATGCTGCTGTATTAAATACATCCACGTATGTTGTCAAAACAATTCACTTAAGATTGTAAGAAAATGTTTTATTTTCAGTAGAAGACAGATCTGGACAGCAGGCGGTCAGTCAAGCACATCCTCTCTGTTGAAGCACATGAAGGAGACCTGCCATTGTCCTCATCTAATAACTATGGACTTCTCAGGAAAGATGTCATCTTGACGGCAGTTTATGTCTCTGTACAATCCCAGTGTACACTTCCACATCACTGATTCCATCACACAAATTCAAGTCACCCATGTCACTGATGCACCTCCATGACAGATGTTTGCTTTTGCACCTGTCGCTGAAGAACATCTGGATGGTCCATCTTTGGGACTGAGAACTCAATGTCCAAAACCAAGCTGAAACGTGGACTCATCTGACCACAGCACACATTTCCACTGTGTTTTGGATCATCTGAGACGAGCTCGGGCCCAGAGAACTGCATCATCGCTGCATTGAACTGATGTATAGATTTCTCCTTCATTAACAGATTCGAGTTGCATTTCTTGATGCAACAGCAGACTGTGTTGAGTGAAAACGGTTTTCCTGAGCACACATGAATATATTTATCACAGCAGTATGATGGTTTCTCATGCAGTGCCATCTGAGGGTCAAAGGTCACACACATTCAATAGAGGTCTCCTGCCTTGCCCTACATGTACATGGACCCTCAGCTGTTACCAGCTCACCTGCTCACTGTGGACTGTTTCAAAAAAGCATTTAACTTGGATATTCTATAATGTTTTCACTTTTATTTGCCTCTATCCCAACTTTTTGGAGTGTGCTGCATTCATCAATATCAAACATTTGTTTATATTTACAAAATACAATTTACAAATTTTCACAAATATAAGTTGGTAAGTGAAAATATTGGAAATCTTTTCTTTGTACTTTTTTTTCAAATAAAGAAAAGTTCATGAAAATGAACAACCTTAGATTCTTGATTTTATTGCATTTTAAAAAAAATGTCTCACCTTTTTCTGGTTTGGGGTTGTAGTTAATATTGTCCTAGTCCTAGTTAACTGGTGTTACTATTAACACATTACTGCTCAACACTGTCAGTTTATACTTGTTGAAAAGAATATTATGATGATTAAACATGCTCTTCAATTATCTGAAAATACACTTTTTTAGCTTTGTTCATTATTTATAGAAGGAAAATGAAAGATAATGTCAACACATTTACACAATCTTACCACAGTATCTCCAGTTTACAGTGAGGATCCTTCAGTCCATCAGAGAGTAGCTTCACTCCTGTGTCTCCTAGTTTATTCCATGTCAGATCCAGTACTCTCAGGTGTGAGGGGTTTGATCTCAGAGCTGAAGCCAGAGCAGCACAACCTTCATCTGTGACACCACAATCCATCAGCCTGTAGAGAACAATGAAACTCTTCAGTCTCTCAGCTCAGATAAACATGAACTTCACAATCAGAAAGAGAGACTTAATCCATGACATGACTGAAAGATCCAGTCTAAGGTTCAGACCTGCTTCTGCTTAAGGGGTTTCATTTCAGTATCATATTAAAAAATAAAAGATTGTTTTGAGCACCCCGAATTCCTGAACACATCTTTATAATATAAATCAGCTGTTGCATCTTTACATCATCCAGTCATCATTGTTGGGCTCGTTACTCAAAATATGTATTTTATTACTCGTTACTCCTTTCAAAAGTAATATTATTACTTCTCTTATTTCTCACAGTCAGCAGTAATTTGTTACACTACTGGTTATATTACTTTTCCGTTACACACCATAACATTTTTAATTGCACACTTTCTCCTCAAAATTCTAACTTTCATATTCTATATTTACACATTTTTTTATGCTGCTCATATCACTCATATTTCATGTTCATAACCCGCTTTTCTATTCTGATGATGAAGTTCCACTACACTTCAGCGTTCATAACAAACCCAGAGAAACATTTCTACACATGAAACATGAAGCTAATAAACACGATTAAGACAGAATATGATTTGTTTGTGATTTTCATGGATTTGGGTTATTTTTATAATAATAAAGCATGTTTACATGAGAAATTCTAAGCAGCTGTAGTGATTAACTTATTCTAAAATGCTACAAATAACATATTTCTGTCACATTATATGATAAAAATCCATGTTAGATCATTATTAATCTCTTATTAATCTATTATTAATTGTCATGTGTAGCTTGATGCTAACTGTAGCTATAATGCAGCTGTTACTCAGGTGTGATTTCATGTTTTCACAGACCAACGTTTGATATTGATGACTGCAGCACACTCCAAAAAAGTTGGGACAGAAGCAAATAAAAGTGAAAAGATTATAGAATATTCAAGTTGAACTCTTTTGAAACGGTCCTCAATGAGCAGGTGAGCTGGTAACAGCTGAGGGTCGTGATTGGGTGTAAAAGGAGCTTCTCTGTCTGGAAGCAAAGATGGGTCATGGCTCACCACTGTGAGAGAAGTGTCAAACAATTCAAAATCACATTTATCAATCCAAAATCGCAAAGAACCTGTCTTTCATCAACTGCCAAACATAATATTGTGAAAAGATTCAGGGAATCCAGTTAAATCTCAGTACATGTAGGGCAGGGCAGGAGACCTCCATTGAATGTGCGTGACCTTTGACCCCTCAGAGGGCACTGCATGAGAAACCATCATGCTGTTGTATTAAATACACCCACGTATGTTGTCAAAACAATTCACTTAAGATTGTAAGAAAATGTTTTATTTTCAGTAGAAGACAGATCTGGACAGCAGGCGGTCGGTCAAGCACATCCACTCTGTGTACGGAACCACTCTGTTGAAGCACATGAATGAGATCTGCCACTGTCTTCATCTAATAACTACGGACTTCTCAGGAAAGATGTCATCTTGACGGCAGTTTATGTCTCTGTACAATCCCAGTGTACACTTCCACATCACTGATTCCATCACACAAATTCAAGTCACCCATGTCACTGATGCACCTCCATGACAGATGTTTGCTTTTGCACCTGTCGCTGAAGAACATCTGGATGGTCCTTTTTATCTTTGGGACTGAGAACTCAATGTCCAAAACCAAGCTGAAACGTGGACTCATCTGACCACAGCACACATTTCCACTGTGTTTTGGATCTGAGACGAGCTCAGGCCCAGAGAACTGTATCATCGCTGCATTGAACTGATGTATAGATTTCTCCTTCATTAACAGATTCGAGTTGCATTTCTCAGCAGCAGACTGTGTTGAGTGAAAACGGTTTTCCAAATGGTTTTCCTGAGCACACGTGAATATATTTATCACAGCAGTATGATGGTTTCTCATGCAGTGCCATCTGAGGGTCAAAGGTCACACACATTCAATAGAGGTGTCCTGCCTTGCCCTACATGTACATGGACCCTCAGCTGTTACCAGCTCACCTGCTCACTGTGGATTGTTTCAAAAGCGTTTAACTTGGATATTCTATAATGTTTTCACTTTTATTTGCCTCTATCCCAACTTTTTGGAGTGTGCTGCAGTCATCAATATCAAACATTTGTTTATATTTACAAAATACAATTTACAAATTTTCACAAATATAAGTTGGTCAGTGAAAATAGTGGAAATCTTTTTTTTCAATTAAAGAAAAGTTAATGAAAATTAACAACCATAGATTCTTGATTTTATTGCATTTTAAAAAAATGTCTCACCTTTTTCTGGTTTGGGGTTGTAGTTAATATTGTCCTAGTCCTAGTTAACTATTAACACATTACTGCCCAACACTGCCAGTTTATACTTATTGAAAAGAATCTTATGATGATTAAACATGCTCTTCAATTATCCCACAAGACACTTTTTTAATTTTATTCATTATTTATAGAAGGAAAATGAAAGAGAATGTCGACACATTTACACAATCTTACCACAGTTTCTCCAGTGTACAGTGAGGATCCTTCAGTCCATCAGAGAGCAGCTTCACTCCTCTGTCTCCTAGTTTATTATTACTCAGATCCAGTTCTCTCAGGTGTGAGGGGTTTGATCTCAGACCTGAAGCCAGGGCAGCACAACCTTCATCTGTGACATCACAATCCTTCAACCTGTAGAGAACAACGACACTCTTCAGTCTCTCAGCTCAGATAAACATGAACTTCACAATCAGAAACAGAGACTTAATCCATGACATGGTTGACAGATCCAGTCTAAAGTATGGTCTTTTTAAGTCTTCATAATTTCTCCAAGCACTGTAACGCAACCGTCCACTGACGACTGTCACGACCGGCTCAAAGCCGTGACAAATAAAAGGAGGGCTTGTGGTTGGTGAGGTTGAAAAAAAACAAATTTTATTTACATAAAGAGGAAAAACTATAAATAACAGAAAATCAATACAAAAAACAACTCCAACTCCTGTCTGACACATGATGTTAAAATGTCAGACAGAACCAAATTCAAAGTAAAACAAAATAAACAAAAAACAAACCAAGCTGAACGGAAGCAAACAATTCTCAGAACGCTCTCATCATGACCCACCAACTCCAGGATCACAAACCCCCTTTTATAAGTGTTACATGTGCATGTATTTTTATTTATTTGTTTGATTATTTTTATTATTGTCTGCCCTCTAGGGGGCAGGAAAAGCGATTACTTGTTTTAATTGAGCAGATTCCTTACATCTGTGGACCATTAGCGTGTGCTTAAAGGAAGCCAAGTTGCCACATTTTGGCAGCGGGACTTGAGCGGCCATCCAGACACGGAGATGTGCTCTCTTTTGTGTTTTTGACTAACTTCTCCCACACTTTGTTTATATATTAAGTTACCTCAATAAACACCCCTATTCGACCGAGCCTTTGTGTTGTTCCTCTTTTGTGTTATGGCAGTGACCGTAACAATAAGGAAAGCAGAGGTGCACGCAATTCTCACAATGACAAAATGAGTCTCCCAGCCACATCCACTGACCGACACAGCAGGAGTAACGGCAGACCCGTCACACAACACACACCTCAGAAACACTTATAGTTGACCCGCTTGCCACTCTACTCGTTTTGAAATGGCAAAGTTTGAAATGGCAAAATTGTCACAGTTATGTTCTGTTAAATTCATTTCAGTCACATGTTTCCCTTGTTATAGTTTCCTAGAGTTAACTCTTCATAGAGTCTTCTCCCACACTTCCTCCCCTTTACCCATCCTTGCCTTTGTTCTGCATGAATGCAATTTTCACAGTCATAATTGGTATAATCTGAAATGTTTCAGCACGACTGGTACAATGGTCTCATCCCCATAGAAATAGATTGAAAGGTAATAAAGATCAGAGAGTTCAGGGAGACTTTTCCCACTGCAGAGGGTTTGATCTTTCCCAGGGTCTTTTCATGTCTCCATTTGGAGGAAGTTTATCTTGGTCTGGATACTCAAGGAAAGGTTTCAAAAGGCTCAGGCTGATTCTGTATCCAGATGAGCCCATAGTGTGGACGGTATCCAAACACTCAGCACTGTGTATCTTACTGAAGTCAGGTAAACATCTTTTACACTTAGATTTATGTTGGAAAATTTGATATTTTATGTTGACTATCTCTGAATTGACTGATTATGTAATTGGCATGTGACATGTTTACCTGACAAAATAATAAATTGTTACATTTGATTTTATTCAGACTTATTCTGAAATTATTGGCTCTAGTAGATAAAAAAATCTGTGTCCAGGGTTTAGTTTAAGTAAACACTAGAATTCAGGTTAGATGGAGCATGTGACACATTACGCAAGGTTCTAGATTTAAAATTTTCCATTTTCTGTTAAAAAGTAAACTTGAAACTATTGATTCAAGAGAGAATCGCGATGCATTCTGAAAATCTCAGAATGGAGTGATGAATACATTTATTTTCCCAGCCTTATTATATATGAGACTACAGATAAAATACTATTTGAAATATTAGCAGTCATGGGATGGCATATTTCATAGTACTAGCCATAACCTCTGACTGAAGATTGGAGAGTTTGTGACCATGAGATCCAGGTTAACAGATGGTGCAAAATAACACTGGAATCCTAATGAAAAAATAAAGTATAGAATTAATTAAAAGAATCAAGTGTCAGTATAAATTATTTAAAAAGAACAATAATAAATTCCCATTTCAACCTAAGTTTAAGTCAAATAGTAATTTAGCTGTATTTAAAGACCTTAAGCTGCAATAATATAAGTGATAGGCACAGTTGAGATGGAAAAGACAGAACGCACAGGAAACCTTCAAAAACACTGGATACTTTCATTGGGTCAGTTGTGTGGTTCTTACAACGCTCATCCCAGTATCGGAAGCCAGCGCTTCTTTCATGTCTCTTGAATCACACCATCTTGTTTCTTGCAAACACATCAGGTGCCATTTTGCATCTCAGTTATTAGTTTTATTAAAAAGGAAATGGGAGGATTACAGTAATAATATTGTTGTAGTGTTCATCTTATTGTCAGAAGGTTTATTTTGTTGCAGGGGTGTCCAAACCTGTTCCTGGAGGGTCACTGTCCTGCAGAGTTTAGCTCCAACCCTAATTAAAAACACCTGGACCAACTAATCAAGGTCTTCAGACTGACTGAAACTTCCAGGGAAATCTGGGTTCAAATCTGTTTGCTACGAACATTTTTTTTGTTTTGCAGAAGCATTGATAATCAAATATTTAAACAAATCAATATTTACTGTCAAATTATTAATTTATGTGGCAAGTAGATGTATAATAAGCAGGATAAAATTCATTCAGATGGTTCTCATCACAAAATAAACCTGGCAGGGTGATCAGGGTTCCGGGTCGAAACAGTGGGATCTTGCATCGCCCTGAATGCACAGCTATCCGCAGTTTATCCATTACATATAAATATTAGTAATAAAAACTGTCAAACACTTTGGAAATAATCTAATAAAGATTAAAGAACAAAATTATCTATCAGACATTTTTTAGTCTTGTTTTCATTTATTTTGTTTATTATTAACCCTAGGAAGAAAATGGAAGATGTTGACATATTCACAAAATCTTACCACAGTGTCTCCAGTTTACAGTGAGGATCCTTCAGTCCATCAGAGAGCAGCTTCACTCCTGAATCTCTTAGTTTATTATCACACAGATTCAGTTCTCTCAGGTGTGAGGGGTTTGATCTCAGAGCTGAAGCCAGAGCAGGACAACCTTCATTACCACGCTCACTCAACCTGTAGAGATTAAAGATACATGGTGAACTGATAACTTCTGTAATTATAGAATAAAATGTGTAAACTAAGAATGCGATTTATGAGGCAGTAAAACATTCACATAAACATTAGAGGACAAACAGTCCTGATCATACAGCATCAATATATAGAACTTGACACTGTTAAAGACACTGTTGGTGTTTGCTGTCAGTTTTGATCCCCGTGACATTCGATCATTCATCATGTCTCACACACTGACCTCTACAATCATCAGCTCTCTCTCTCTCTCTCTCTCACACACACACACACACACACACACACACACACACACACTCACACTCACACACACACACACACACACTCACACACACACACACACTCACACACACACACAAAATCTTCTCAGCTACTTCAGTGTCTCATATGTACCAGAAAACCACTCTTGTTGCTTTGGGTGGAAAGCACATACTGAAATCATAAATGTGATCATGTTTTATCAGTGGAGTGATTGTTGACAGTGTGACTTACTGAACTGATCTTGATTCTTTTGTCAAACAATTCAAAATCACATTTATCAATCCAAAATCCCAAAGAACCTGTCTTTCATCAACTGCCAAACATAATATTGTGAAGAGATTCAGGGAATCCAGTTAAATCTCAGTACATGTAGGGCAGGGCAGGAGACCTCCGTTGAATGTGCGTGACCTTTGACCCCTCAGAGGGCACTGCATGAGAAACCATCATGCTGTTGTATTAAATACACCCACGTATGTTGTCAAAACAATTCACTTAAGATTGTAAGAAAATGTTTTATTTTCAGTAGAAGACAGATCTGGACAGCAGGCGGTTGGTCAAGCACATCCACTCTGTGTACGGAACCACTCTGTTGAAGCATATGAATGAGATCTGCCACTGTCTTCATCTAATAACTACGGACTTCTCAGGAAAGATGTCATCTTGACGGCAGTTTATGTCTCTGTACAATCCCAGTGTACACTTCCACATCACTGATTCCATCACACAAATTCAAGTCACTGATGCACCTCCATGACAGATGTTTGCTTTTGCACCTGTCGCTGAAGAACATCTGGATGGTCCTTTTTATCTTTGGGACTGAGAACTCAATGTCCAAAACCAAGCTGAAGCGTGGACTCATCTGACCACAGCACACATTTCCACTGTGTTTTGGATCTGAGACGAGCTCAGGCCCAGAGAACTGCATCATCGCTGCATTGAACTGATGTATAGATTTCTGCTTCATTAACAGATTCGAGTTGCATTTCTCAGCAGCAGACTGTGTTGAGTGAAAACGGTTTTCCAAATGATTTTCCTGAGCACACGTGAATATATTTATCACAGCAGTATGATGGTTTCTCATGCAGTGCCATCTGAGGGTCAAAGGTCACACACATTCAATGGAGGTGTCCTGCCTTGCCCTACATGTACATGGACCCTCAGCTGTTACCAGCTCACCTGCCCACTGTGGATTGTTTCAAAAGCGTTTAACTTGGATATTCTATAATGTTTTCACTTTTATTTGCCTCTATCCCAACTTTTTGGTGTGTGCTGCAGTCATCAATATCAAACATTTGTTTATATTTACAAAATACAATTTACAAATTTTCACAAATATAAGTTGGTCAGTGAAAATAGTGGAAATATTTTTTTTCAATTAAAGAAAAGTTAATGGAAATTAACAACCATAGATTCTTGATTTTATTGCATTTTAAAAAAATGTCTCACCTTTTTCTGGTTTGGGGTTGTAGTTAATATTGTCCTAGTCCTAGTTAACTATTAACACATTACTGCCCAACACTGCCAGTTTATACTTATTGAAAAGAATCTTATGATGATTAAACATGGTCTTCAATTATCCGACAAGACACTTTTTTAATTTTATTCATTATTTATAGAAGGAAAATGAAAGAGAATGTCGACACATTTACACAATCTTACCACAGTTTCTCCAGTGTACAGTGAGGATCCTTCAGTCCATCAGAGAGCAGCTTCACTCCTCTGTCTCCTAGTTTATTATTACTCAGATCCAGTTCTCTCAGGTGTGAGGGGTTTGATCTCAGACCTGAAGCCAGGGCAGCACAACCTTCATCTGTGACATCACAATCCTTCAACCTGTAGAGAACAACGACACTCTTCAGTCACTGAGCTCAGATAAACATGAACTTCACAATCAGAAAGAGAGACTTAATCCATGACATGGTTGACAGATCCAGTCTAAAGTATGGTCTTTTTAAGTCTTCATAATTTCTCCAAGCACTGTAACGCAACCATCCACTGACGACTGTCACGACCGGCTCAAAGCCGTGACAAATAAAAGGAGGACTTGTGGTAGATGAGGTTGAAAAAAAACATATTTTATTTACATAAAGAGGAAAAACTATAAATAACAGAAAATCAATACAAAAAACAACTCCAACTCCTGTCTGACACATGATGTTAAAATGTCAGACAGAACCAAATTCAAAGTAAAACAAAATAAACAAAAAACAAACCAAGCTGAACGGAAGCAAACAATTCTCAGAACGCTCTCATCATGACCCACCAACTCCAGGATCACAAACCCCCTTTTATAAGTGTTACATGTGCATGTATTTTTATTTATTTGTTTAATTATTTTTATTATTGTCTGCCCTCTAGGGGGCAGGAAAAGCGATTACTTGTTTTAATTGAGCAGATTCCTTACATCTGTGGACCATTAGCGTGTGCTTAAAGGAGGCCAAGTTGCCACATTTTGGCAGCGGGACTTGAGCGGCCATCCAGACACGGAAATGTGCTCTCTTTTGTGTTTGTCTTTTTGACTAACTTCTCCCACACTTTGTTTATATATTAAGTTACCTCAATAAACACCCCTATTCGACCGAGCCTTTGTGTTGTTCCTCTTTTGTGTTATGGCAGTGACCGTAACAATAAGGAAAGCAGAGGTGCACGCAATTCTCACAATGACAAAATGAGTCTCCCAGCCACATCCACTGACCGACACAGCAGGAGTAACGGGACACACACCTCAGAAACACTTATAGTTGACCCGCTTGCCACTCTACTCGTTTTGAAATGGCAAAATTGTCACAGTTATGTTCTGTTAAATTTATTTCAGTCACATGTTTCCCTTGTTATAGTTTCCTAGAGTTAACTCTTCATAGAGTCTTCTCCCACACTTCCTCCCCTTTACCCATCCTTGCCTTTGTTCTGCATTGCAATGCAATTTTAACAGTCATAATTGGTATAATCTGAAATGTTTCAGCACGACTGGTACAATGGTCTCATCCCCATAGAAATAGATTGAAAGGTAATAAAGATCAGAGAGTTCAGGGAGACTTTTCCCACTGCAGAGGGTTTGATCTTTCCCAGGATCTTTTCATGTCTCCATTTGGAGGAAGTTTATCTTGGTCTGGATACTAAAGGAAAGGCTCAGGCTGATTCTGTATCCAGATGAGCCCATAGTGTGGACGGTATCCAAACACTCAGCACTGTGTATCTTACTGAAGTCAGATAAACATCTTTTACACTTAGATTTATGTTGGAAAATTTGATATTTTATGTTGACTATCTCTGAATTGACTGATTATGTAATTGGCATGTGACATGTTTACCTGACAAAATAATAAATTGTTACATTTGATTTTATTCAGACTTATTCTGAAATTATTGGCTCTAGTAGATAAAAAAATCTGTGTCCAGGATTTAGTGTAAGTAAACACTAGAATTCAGGTTAGATGGAGCATGTGACACATTACGCAAGGTTCTAGATTTAAAATTTTACATTTTCTGTTAAAAAGTAAACTTGAAACTATTGATTCAAGAGAGAATCGCGATGCATTCTGAAAATCTCAGAATGGAGTGATGAATAAATTTATTTTCCCAGCCTTATTATATATGAGACTACAGCTAAAATACTATTTGAAATATTAGCAGTGATGGGATGGCATATTTCATAGTACTAGCCATAACCTCTGACTAAAGATTGGAGAGTTTGTGACCATGAGATCCAGGTTAACAGATGGTGCAAAACACTGGAATCCAAATGAAAAAATAAAGTATAGAATTAATTAAAAGAATCAAGTGTCAGTATAAATTATTTAAAAAGAACAATAATAAATTCCCATTTCAACCTAAGTTTGAGTCAAATAGTAATTTAGCTGTAATTAAAGACCTTAAGCTGCAATAATATAAGTGATAGGCACAGTTGAGATGGAAAAGACAGAACGCACAGGAAACCTTCAAAAACACTGGATACTTTCATTGGGTCAGTTGTGTGGTTCTTACAACGCTCATCCCAGTATCGGAAGCCAGCGCTTCTTTCATGTCTCTTAAATCACACCATTTTGCTTCTTACAAACACATTAGGTACCATTTTGCATCTCAGTTATTAGTTTTATTAAAAAGGAAATGGGAGGATTACAGTAATAATATTGTTGTTGTGTTGTTCGTCTTATTGTCAGAAGGTTTATTTTGTTGCAGGGGTGTCCAAACCTGTTCCTGGAGGGTCACTGTCCTGCAGAGTTTAGCTCCAACCTTAATTAAAAACACCTGGACAAACTAATCAAGGTCTTCAGACTAACTGAAACTTCCAGGGAAATCTGGGTTCAAATCTGCTTGCTACGAACATTTTTTTTGTTTTGCAGAAGCATTGATAATCAAATATTCAAACAAATCAATATTTACTGTCAAATTATTAATTTATGTGGCAAGTAGATGTATAATAAGCAGGAAAAAAAATTCATTCAGATGGTTCTCATCACAAAATAAACCTGGCAGAGTGATCAGGATTCCGGCTTGAAACAGTGGGATCTTGTATCGCCCTGAATGCACAGCTATCCGCAGTTTATCCATTACATATAAATATTAGTAATAAAAACTGTCAAACACTTTGGAAATAATCTAATAAAGATTAAAGAACAAAATTATCTATCAGACATTTTTTAGTCTTGTTTTCATTTATTTTGTTTATTATTAACCCCAGGAAGAAAATGGAAGATGTTTACATATTTACACAGTCTTACCACAGTGTCTCCAGTTTACAGTGAGGATCTTTCAGTCCATCAGAGAGCAGCTTCACTCCTGAGTCTCTTAGTTTATTATCACACAGATTCAGTTCTCTCAGGTGTGAGGGGTTTGATCTCAGAGCTGAAGCCAGAGCAGCACAACCTTCATCTGTGACACCACAACCCATCAACCTGTACAAATTAAAGATACATGGTGAACTGATAACTTCTGTAATTATAGAATAATATGTGCAAACTACAAATGTGATTTATGAGGCAGTAAAACATTCACATAAACATTAGAGGACAAACAGTCCTGATCATACAGCATCAATATATAGAACTAGACACTGTTAAAGACACTGTTGGTGTTTGCCGTCAGTTTTGATCCCCGTGACATTCGATCATTCATCATGTCTCACACACTGACCTCTACAATCATCAGCTCTCTCTCACACATACACACACACACACACACACAAAAACCTTCTCAGCTGCTTCAGTAAGTGTCTCATATGTACCAGAAAACCACTCATGTTGCTTTGGGTGGAAAGCACATACTGAAATGAACTGAAACGAGCACACTAGGGCCCTTAAGAGAGTAGCCAGAAAAATGGAGTGCAGTTGGAAGAATTCAAAACTAGAAGTTTTTCGTATTTTATGGAGAGAGAAAATGATAGAGTACAAAAAGGCCTTAAAAACCGCTAGATCTGCTTATTTTTCAAATCTTTTAGAAGAAAATAAACACAACCCTAAGCATATGAGCATATGTAAAACCTCATTCTTCCATCTTAAAAATATATCTAAATTACGACATATGTTCTCAATGTCAAATGCGGAACAGCTAGTTCATGCGTTTATGACCTCGAGACTAGATTATGGTAATGTTCTACTGGGTGGTTGCCCTGCTCGCGTGATAAACAAACTACAGCTGGTCCAAACGCAGCTGCTAGAGTCCATACTAGAACCAGGAAGTATGACCATATTAGCCCGCTTCTGTCAAAACTGCACTGGCTCCCTATTAAACATCGTATAGACTTTAAAATCTTGCTAATTACTTACAAAGCACTAAATGGCTTAGCTCCCCAGTATCTGAGTGAGCTCTTAATGCATTATAGTCCTTCGCGTCTATTACGATCTCAGAATTCTGGCCAGTTGTTAATACCTAGAATATCAAAATCAACAGCAGGCGGTAGATCCTTTTCCTATTTGGCACCTAAACTCTGGAACGATCTTCCTAGCATTGTTCGGGAAGCAGACACACTCTCTCAGTTTAAATCTAGACTAAAAACGCATCTATTTAACCTGGCATACACATGACGCACTATAAACTTTTGTCTTCATATCCGTTAAAGGATTGTTAGGCTGCATAGATCAGGTCAGCCGGAACCGGGAACACTTCCTATAACACCAGATGTACTCATTAAATCTGAAGAAGAATGGTGTCTACGCTAATTTTTGTCTCTCTGCTTATCCCGAGGTTTACCCATTAACGTAATTGGCTGGATCCGGGCCATGTCGGGGTCGGACGGGGAACCTGTGCCTGTGTGCGGCAGCATTGTGGCCCTGGGGTGTCGGCGGAGACTGTGTGAACTAGCTCATCTCTTGTGAAGACCTTACCGACTCATCAGCCAGTGGCACATATCCCAACAAACCGTCCCATACCGGCGTGATCAAAAAGATCTTAAACTAGATGGAACTAGATTAAATATTTTGACTGTTGCAATTCAAATCAGTTTAATGACCTGTAACTCTGCCTGAGTATCGGACAAGTGTTCACTGTTGGCCAGAGGAGAACTGACCCCCCGACTAAGCCTGGTTTCTCCCAAGGTTTTTTTCTCCATTTGTTGGAGTTTTGGTTTTTGCCACTGTTGCCTTTGGCTTGCTTAAGTTGGGGACACTTGCTTGATATTCAGCAGCGTTTTTGATAAGCCTACATTGGCGCCGTTGTAATGTGAACTGATCTGAGCCGGACGATTACGTCACTGTTTTCTCCAGTGCTGATATACCTAAATAAACTTGACTAAAAACTACTGATATTTGCAACGGAATAAATCAATAATATATAGAATAAGCTGGACAATGACACCATTTTCTTTGGGAGCTGCTGTGCAGCCAAAATTATTTGCCAATTATTAATGTAAAGCTGCTTTGCCACAATTAGCATTGTAAAAAGCGCTATATAAATAAAGGTGACTTGACTTGAAATCATAAATGTGCTCATGTTTTATCAGTGGAGTGATTGTTGTCAGTGTGACTTACTGAACTGATCTGGATTCTTTAACCATAGGCAGCATCTTCTGAAGAACTTCATCTGCTGTATTTTGTGCTCCAACAAACTGATTTAGATCAAAATCATCCATCTTCTGCTCTGACGTCAGCAACACATAAACCAGAGCTGACCACTGCGAAGAGGAGAGTTTGGTTTCTCCTAATTTTCCAGATGTCAGATAATGTTGGATCTCCTGCATCAGTGAATCATCACCCAGTTCATTCAGACAGTGGAACAGATTGATGGATCTCTCTGCAGAGCGATTCTCCATGATCTTCTGCTTGATGTACTGAACTGTTTCCTCTTTGTTGTAGGAGCAGCTTCCTGTCTGTGTCAGTAGTTCTCGTAAGAGAGTCTGATTGGACTCCAATGAGAGACCCAGAAGGAAACGCAGGAAAAGGTCCAGATGTCCATTCTTACTCTTGAAGGCCTTATTTACAGCTTTCTGATGCAGCTCAGATAATGAATGATATTTCTTCTGGCTTAAAACCTTAGACATCAGACTTGGTTTGGTTTGGTCAAACACATTTCTGTTCTCATTTGTAAAGTAAATGTGTGCATATAGAGCTGCTAGATGTTCCTGGATGCTCAGATGAACAAAGCAGAAGACTTTCCCCTGATACAAGCCCAACTCCTCTCTGAAGATCTGAGTGCACAATCCTGAGTACACTGATGCTTCTGTCACATCAATGCCACACTCTCTCAGGTCTTCCTCATAGAAGATCAGGTGTCCTTTCACAAGCTGCTGATAAGCCAGTTTCCCCAGTTTGACAATCATGTCTTCATCTTTCACTTTCTTCTCATAGTCCTTCTCATGTTTGATGTTGGTCTGGATGGTCAGGAAGTGTGTGTACATTTGAGTGAGAGTCTTGGGAATCTCTCCACTCTCTGCTTCACTCAACATCTTCTCTAGAACAGTGGCTGAGATCCAGCAGAACACTGGGATGTGACACATGATGAAGAGGCTCCTTGATGACTTCAGGTGTGAGATGATCCTGTCAGCCAGACTCTGATCCCTGATTCTCTTCCTGAAGTATTCCTCCTTCTGTGGGTCACTGAAGCCTCGTACCTCTGTCACTCGATGGACACACTCAGAGGGGACGAGATCAGCTGCTGCTGGTCTGGAGGTGATCCAGATGAGAGCAGAGGGAAGCAGATTCCCCGCAATGAGGTTCTTCAGCAGCTCGTCCACTGAGGCTGGTTCAGATATATTACACAGTTTCACTTTGCTCTTAAAGTTCAGAGACAGACGACACTCATCCAGACCATCAAAGATGAACAACACTTTATATTCACCACTGAATGGTTTCATTTCTTTTGTTTCAGAGAAAAAGACATGAAGAAGATCTGAAAGAGTGAGTGTTTTGTCCTTCATCAAGTTGAGCTCTCTGAAAGGAAGTGGAAATATGAGCTGGACGTCCTGATTCTCTTTCCCTTCAGCCCAGTCCAGGATGAACTTCTGCACAGAGACTGTTTTTCCAATGCCAGCAACTCCCTTTGTCAGCACAGTTCTGATGGGTTTGTCTGGTCCAGGTAAAGGTCTAAAGATGTCATTGCATTTGATCGGTGTGTCCTCTGTTTCTGCTCTCCTGGACTGTGTCTCAATCTGTCTCACCTCATGCTCATCACTGAAACCTCCACTTTCACTCTCTGTGATGTAGAGCTCTGTGTAGATCTCGTTCAGGAGTGTTGGGTTTCCCTGCTTTGCTGTTCCTTCACACAGACACTGAAACTTCTTCAGCAGATTTGACTTAAACGTGGTTTGGACCAGTTGAGAGTGACGCCTGAAAGATTAAAATAATAAGATAAAACATGCATTATAGATGTGACAGTGATTTATTCACTTTATATGAGAGTAATTTATTCATTGGACTTGTGCAACTACAGTAAGTTTGTATAAGTGGTCCAAATCATGGATGCAAACAAATAGTCAGGGAATGAGGGATGAAATAAAATGACATTTCTAACTGTCAAAAAAAGGAGGAAGGCATCTCTCCAACTGGTTCAGGGTCAAAACAAAAAACATGAAAATAAACAAAAAAATGCAAAAATAAAACCAGCAGGAGATAAACAAAAGCACCTGACGAAGGTATTTTTGGTCGAAATGTTGCTGTTTTATTTTTGAAAATAAGGGAAATGGTTAAACAGATTTTCCATGATTATTATCTGTCTGTCTAAACCAAAATGTTGTACCTCAGATCAGTTCTTGTGTGTCTTCCCTTAAATGTTACTAATGTGTCAACAGACCGGTCACTCTTCATGGACAAACCGCTGGACTCTGGTGAGTTTGATCTCTGACTGTGTGATCGACTTTAAAAGAAATAGTGACAAGAAGAATTCGTGTAGTTAACTTGACAATTTCACATTGCATGATGATAATGTCATTGATCCATGCATTCATCCATCCATCAATCCATCAATCCATCCATGCACCCATCCATCCATCCATCCAACCATACATCCACCCATCCATCCATCCATCCATAAATCCATCCATCCATACACCCATCCATCCATCCATCCAACAATACATACACCCATAAATCCATCCATCCATTCATCTATCCATTTATCCATACACGCATCCATCCATCCATCCATCAACCCATACACCATCCATAAATACATACACCCATTCATCCATACACCCATCCATCCATCCATCCATATATCCATTCATCCATACACCCACCCATCCATCCATACATACACCCATCCATCCATATATCCATACATACATCCATCCATCCATCCATCCATCCATACACCCATCCATCCATCCACCCATACACCCATCCATCCATACATACACCCATTCATCCATACATACACCTATTCATCCATACACCCATCCATCCATACATACACCCATCCATCCATTCAAAATGTTGTACCTCAGATCAGTTGATGTGTGTCTTCCCTTAAATTTTAGTGGAGTGTCAATAGACCGGTCACTCTTCATGGACACACAGCTGGACTCTGGTGAGTTTGATGTCTGACTGTGTGATCGACTTTAAAAGAAATAGTGACAAGAAGAATTCATGTAGTTAACTTGACAATTTTACGTTGCGTGATGATAATGTCATTGATCCATCCATACATCCACCCATCCATCCATCCATCAATCCATCCATCCATCCATCCATCCATCCATCCATCCATCCATCCATACACCCATCCATCCATCCACCCATACACCCATCCATCCATCCATCCACACACCCATCCATCCATCCATATATCCATACATACATCCACCCATCCATCCATCCATCAATCCATCCATCCATCCATCCATCCATCCACCCATTCATCCATACATACACCCATCCATCCATCCATCCATCCATATATCCATACATACATACACCCATCCATCCATCCATCCATACATACACCCATGCATCCATCCATATATCCATACATACATACACCCATCCATCCACACATCCAGCCATCCATCCATACACCCATCCTACCATCCATATATCCATCCATCCATACACCCATCCATCCATCCACCCATACACCCATCCATCCATCCATCCACACACCCATCCATCCATCCATCCATATATCCATACATACATCCACCCATCCATCCATCCATCAATCCATCCATCCATCCATCCATCCATCCATCCACCCATTCATCCATACATACACCCATCCATCCATCCATCCATATATCCATACATACATACACCCATCCATCCATCCATCCATACATACACCCATGCATCCATCCATATATCCATACATACATACACCCATCCATCCACACATCCAGCCATCCATCCATACACCCATCCTACCATCCATATATCCATACATACATACACCCATCCATACATACATACACCCATCCATCCATCCATCCATCCATAATGTACCTCAGATCAGTTGATGTGTGTCTTCCCTTAAATTTTAGTGGAGTGTCAATAGACCGGTCACTCTTCATGGACACACAGCTGGACTCCGGTGAGTTTGATGTCTGACTGTGTGATCGACTTTAAAAGAAATAGTGACAAGAAGAATTCATGTAGTTAACTTGACAATTTTACGTTGCGTGATAATAATGTCATTGATCCATTCATACATCCACCCATCCATCCATCAATCCATCCATCCATCCATCCATCCATCCATCCATCCATCCATCCACCCATCCATCCATCCACCCATCCATCCATCCATCCAAATATCCATACATACTTACACCCATCCATCCATCCACCCATCCATCCATCCATCCATCCATATATCCATACATACCTACACCCATCCATCCATCCATCAATCCATCCATCCATCCACCCATCCATCCATTAATCCACCCATCCATCCATACATACACCCATCCATCCATCCACCCATCCATCCATCCATCCATACACCCATCCATCCATCCATCCATATATCCATACATACCTACACCCATGCATCCATACATACACCCATCCATACATACATACACCCATCCATCCATACACCCATCCATCCATCTATATATCCATCCATCCATCCATCCACCCATCCATACATACACCCATCCATCCATCCATAAATCCATACAGCCATCCATCCATACATACATCCATCCATCCACCCATCCATCCATACATCCAACTATCCATCCATACATACACCCATCCATCCATCCATATATCCATACATACACCCATCCATCCATACATCCATCCATCCATCTATATATCCATCCATCCATCCATCCATCCACCCATCCATACATCCAACTATCCATCCATACATACACCCATCCATCCATCCATCCACCCATGCATCCATACATACACCCATCCATCCATACATCCATCTATATATCCATCCATACACACACCCATCCATCCATCCATCCACCCATCTATACATACACCCATCCATCCATCCATCCATACATACACCCATCCATCCATAAATCCATACATCCATACAGCCATCCATCCATACATACACCCATCCATCCATCCACCCATCCATCCAAACATCCAACTATCCATCCATCCATCCATCCATATATCCATACATACATACACCCATCCATCCATCCACCCATCCATCCATACATACACCCATCCATCCATCCATATATCAATCCATCCATACACCCATCCATCCATACACTCATCAATCCATACATACACCCATCCATCCATCCATCCATCCATACACCCATCCATCCATCCATACACCGATGAAAACATACATACACCCATCCATCCATACACCCATCCAGACATACATACACCCATCCATCCATACATACACCCATCCATCCATCCATCCACATATCCATTCATCCATACACCCATCCATCCACATATCCATTCATCCATCCATCCATATATCCATACATACATACACCCATCCATCCATCCATCCATATATCCATACATACATACACCCATCCATCCATCCATCCATATATCCATACATACATACACCCATCCATCCATACATACACCCATCCATCCATCCATCCATAATGTACCTCAGATCAGTTGATGTGTGTCTTCCCTTAAATTTTAGTGGAGTGTCAATAGACCGGTCACTCTTCATGGACACACAGCTGGACTCTGGTGAGTTTGATGTCTGACTGTGTGATCGACTTTAAAAGAAATAGTGACAAGAAGAATTCATGTAGTTAACTTGACAATTTTACGTTGCGTGATGATAATGTCATTGATCCATCCATACATCCACCCATCCATCCATCCATCAATCCATCCATCCATCCATCCATACACCCATCCATCCATCCATCGACACACCCATCCAACCATCCATCCATATATCCAGCCATCCATCCATACATACACCCATCCATCCATCCATATATCCATACACACATACACCCATCCATCCATACATCCAACCTTCCATCCATCCATCCATACATACATACACCCATCCTTCCATCCATCCACCCGTACATACATACACCCATCCATCCATCCACCCATCCATCCATACATATATCCATCCATCCATACACCCATCCATCCAACCATCCATCCATCCATCCATATATCCATACATACATACACCCATCCATCCATCCATCCACCCATACATACATACACCCATCCATCCATCCACCCATCCATCCATACATACACCCATCCATCCATCCATATATCCATCCATCCATACACCCATCTAGACATACATACACCCATCCATCCATCCACCCATCCATCCATAAATACACCCATCCATCCATCCATACACCCATCCATCTATCCATATATCCATCCATCCATACATCCATCCATCCATAAATCCATACATACACCCATCCATCCATCCATAAATCCATACATCCATACACCCATCCATCCATACATACATACACCCATCCATACATATATCCATACATCCATACACCCATCCATCCATCCATACATCCATACATACATACACCCATCCATCCATCCACCCATCCATCCACCCATCCATCCATCCACCCATCCATCCATCCACACATCCATCCATCCATACACCCATCCATCCATATATCCATACATACACCCATCCATCCATAAATAAACCCATCCATACATACATACACCCATCCATCCATCCACCCATCCATCCACCCATCCATCCATCCACCCATCCATCCATCCACACATCCATCCATCCATACACCCATCCATCCATATATCCATACATACACCCATCCATCCATAAATAAACCCATCCATACATACATACACCCATCCATCCATACACCCATCAATCTATCCATATATCCATCCATCCATACACCCATCCATCCATCCATCCATCCATCCACCCATCCATACATACACCCATCCATCCATCCATCCATAAATCCATACATCCATACAGCCATCCATCCATACATACACCCATCCATCCATCCATACATACACCCATCCATCCATCCATATATCCACACATCCATACACCCATCCATCCATATATCCATACATACATACACCCATCCATCCATACATACACCCATCCATCCATCCATATATCCATACATACATACACCCATCCATCCATCCATCCATCCATATATCCATACATACATACACCCATCCATCCATCCACCCATCCATCCATCCATACACTCATCCATCCATACATACACCCATCCATCCATACATACACCCATCCATCCATCCATCCATCCACCCATACACCCATCCATCCATCCATCCATCCATTCAAAATGTTGTACCTCAGATCAGTTGATGTGTGTCTTCCCTTAAATTTTAGTGGAGTGTCAATAGACCGGTCACTCTTCATGGACACACAGCTGGACTCTGGTGAGTTTGATGTCTGACTGTGTGATCGACTTTAAAAGAAATAGTGACAAGAAGAATTCATGTAGTTAACTTGACAATTTTACGTTGCGTGATGATAATGTCATTGATCCATCCATACATCCACCCATGCATCCATCCATCAATCCATCCATCCATCCATCCATACACCCATCCATCCATCGACACACCCATCCAACCATCCATCCATATATCCAAACATACATCCACCCATCCATCCATCCATCCACACACCCATCCATCCATCCATCCATATATCCATACATACATATACCCATCCATCCATACATCCAGCCGTCCATCCATACATACACCCATCCATCCATCCATATATCCATACACACATACACCCATCCATCCATCCATCCATACATCCAACCATCCATCCATCCATCCATATATCCATACATACATACACCCATCCATCCATCCATCCACCCGTACATACATACACCCATCCATCCATCCACCCATCCATCCATACATATATCCATCCATCCATACACCCATCCATCCATCCATATATCCATACATACATACACCCATCCATCCATACATACACCCATCCATCCATCCATCCATAATGTACCTCAGATCAGTTGATGTGTGTCTTCCCTTAAATTTTAGTGGAGTGTCAATAGACCGGTCACTCTTCATGGACACACAGATGGACTCTGGTGAGTTTGATGTCTGACTGTGTGATCGACTTTAAAAGAAATAGTGACAAGAAGAATTCATGTAGTTAACTTGACAATTTTACGTTGCGTGATGATAATGTCATTGATCCATCCATACATCCACCCATCCATCCATCCATCAATCCATCCATCCATCCATCCATCCATCCATCCATACACCCATCCATCCATCCATCCATCAATCCATCCATCCATCCATCCATCCATCCACCCATCCATCCATACATACACCCATCCATCCATCCATATATCCATACATACATACACCCATCCATCCATCCATCCATCCATATATCCATACATACATACACCCATCCATACATACACCCATCCATCCATCCATACACCCATCCATCCATACATACACCCATTCATCCATACATACACCCATCCATCCATCCATCCATCCACCCATACACCCATCCATCCATCCATCCATTCAAAATGTTGTACCTCAGATCAGTTGATGTGTGTCTTCCCTTAAATTTTAGTGGAGTGTCAATAGACCGGTCACTCTTCATGGACACACAGATGGACTCTGGTGAGTTTGATGTCTGACTGTGTGATCGACTTTAAAAGAAATAGTGACAAGAAGAATTCATGTAGTTAACTTGACAATTTTACGTTGCGTGATGATAATGTCATTGATCCATCCATACATCCACCCATCCATCCATCCATCAATCCATCCATCCATCCATCCATACACCCATCCATCCATCCATCGACACACCCATCCAACCATCCATCCATATATCCAGCCATCCATCCATACATACACCCATCCATCCATCCATATATCCATACACACATACACCCATCCATCCATACATCCAACCTTCCATCCATCCATCCATCCATCCATATATCCATACATACATACACCCATCCATCCATCCATCCACCCGTACATACATACACCCATCCATCCATCCACCCATCCATCCATACATATATCCATCCATCCATACACCCATCCATCCAACCATCCATCCATCCATCCATCCATATATCCATACATACATACACCCATCCATCCATCCATCCACCCATACATACATACACCCATCCATCCATCCACCCATCCATCCATACATACACCCATCCATCCATCCATATATCCATCCATCCATACACCCATCTAGACATACATACACCCATCCATCCATCCACCCATCCATCCATAAATACACCCATCCATACATACATACACCCATCCATCTATCCATATATCCATCCATCCATACACCCATCCATCCATCCATCCATCCATAAATCCATACATACACCCATCCATCCATCCATAAATCCATACATCCATACACCCATCCATCCATACATACATACACCCATCCATCCATATATCCATACATCCATACACCCATCCATCCATCCATCCATCCATCCATACATACATACACCCATCCATCCATCCACCCATCCATCCATCCATACACCCATCCATCCATCCACCCATCCATCCATCCACACATCCATCCATCCATACACCCATCCATCCATATATCCATACATACACCCATCCATCCATAAATAAACCCATCCATACATACATACACCCATCCATCCATACACCCATCAATCTATCCATATATCCATCCATCCATACACCCATCCATCCATCCATCCATCCATCCACCCATCCATACATACACCCATCCATCCATCCATCCATAAATCCATACATCCATACAGCCATCCATCCATACATACAGCCATCCATCCATACATACACCCATCCATCCATCCATACATACACCCATCCATCCATCCATATATCCACACATCCATACACCCATCCATCCATATATCCATACATACATACACCCATCCATCCATACATACACCCATCCATCCATCCATATATCCATACATACATACACCCATCCATCCATCCATCCATCCATATATCCATACATACATACACCCATCCATCCATCCACCCATCCATCCATCCATACACTCATCCATCCATACATACACCCATCCATCCATACATACACCCATCCATCCATCCATCCATCCACCCATACACCCATCCATCCATCCATCCATCCATTCAAAATGTTGTACCTCAGATCAGTTGATGTGTGTCTTCCCTTAAATTTTAGTGGAGTGTCAATAGACCGGTCACTCTTCATGGACACACAGCTGGACTCCGGTGAGTTTGATGTCTGACTGTGTGATCGACTTTAAAAGAAATAGTGACAAGAAGAATTCATGTAGTTAACTTGACAATTTTACGTTGCGTGATGATAATGTCATTGATCCATCCATACATCCACCCATGCATCCATCCATCAATCCATCCATCCATCCATCCATACACCCATCCATCCATCGACACACCCATCCAACCATCCATCCATATATCCAAACATACATCCACCCATCCATCCATCCATCCACACACCCATCCATCCATCCATCCATCCATATATCCATACATACATATACCCATCCATCCATACATCCAGCCGTCCATCCATACATACACCCATCCATCCATCCATACACACATACACCCATCCATCCATCCATCCATACATCCAACCATCCATCCATCCATCCATATATCCATACATACATACACCCATCCATCCATCCACCCGTACATACATACAACCATCCATCCATCCACCCATCCATCCATACATATATCCATCCATCCATACACCCATCCATCCATCCATATATCCATACATACATACACCAATCCATCCATACATACACCCATCCATCCATCCATCCATAATGTACCTCAGATCAGTTGATGTGTGTCTTCCCTTAAATTTTAGTGGAGTGTCAAAAGACCGGTCACTCTTCATGGACACACAGCTGGACTCCGGTGAGTTTGATGTCTGACTGTGTGATCGACTTTAAAAGAAATAGTGACAAGAAGAATTCATGTAGTTAACTTGACAATTTTACGTTGCGTGATGATAATGTCATTGATCCATCCATACATCCACCCATCCATCCATCAATCCATCCATCCATCCATCCATCCATACACCCATCCATCCATCCACCCATCCATCCATCCATCCAAATATCCATACATACTTACACCCATCCATCCATCCACCCATCCATCCATCCATCCATCCATATATCCATACATACCTACACCCATCCATCCATCCATCAATCCATCCATCCATCCACCCATCCATCCATTAATCCACCCATCCATCCATACATACACCCATCCATCCATCCACCCATCCATCCATCCATCCATCCATACACCCATCCATCCATCCATATATCCATACATACCTACACCCATCCATCCATCCACCCATGCATCCATACATACACCCATCCATACATACATACACCCATCCATCCATACACCCATCCATCCATCTATATATCCATCCATCCATCCATCCATCCACCCATCCATACATACACCCATCCATCCATCCATAAATCCATACATCCATCCATCCATACATACATCCATCCATCCACCCATCCATCCATACATCCAACTATCCATCCATACATACACCCATCCATCCATCCATATATCCATACATACACCCATCCATCCATACATCCATCCATCCATCTATATATCCATCCATCCATACACCCATCCATCCATCCATCCACCCATCCATACATCCAACTATCCATCCATCCATCCATCCACCCATGCATCCATACATACACCCATCCATCCATACATCCATCTATATATCCATCCATCCATACACCCATCCATCCATCCATCCATCCACCCTTCTATACATACACCCATCCATCCATCCATCCATACATACACCCATCCATCCATAAATCCATACATCCATACAGCCATCCATCCATACATACACCCATCCATCCATCCACCCATCCATCCATACATCCAAATATCCATACATACATACACCCATCCATCCATCCACCCATCCATCCATACATACACCCATCCATCCATCCATATATCAATCCATCCATACACCCATCCATCCATACACTCATCAATCCATACATACACCCATCCATCCATCCATACACCCATCCATCCATCCATACACCGATGAATACATACATACACCCATCCATCCATACACCCATCCAGACATACATACACCCATCCATCCATACATACACCCATCCATTCATCCATACACCCATCCATCCACATATCCATTCATCCATCCATCCATACATACACCCATCCATCCATCCATATATCCATACATACATACACCCATCCATCCATCCATCCATCCATATATCCATACATACATACACCCATCCATCCATCCATCCATCCATACACCCATCCATCCATCCACCCATACACCCATCCATCCATACATACACCCATTCATCCATACACCCATCCATCCACCCATACATCCATCCATCCATACATACACCCATCCATCCATCCATCCATTCAAAATGTTGTACCTCAGATCAGTTGATGTGTGTCTTCCCTTAAATTTTAGTGGAGTGTCAATAGACCGGTCACTCTTCATGGACACACAGCTGGACTCCGGTGAGTTTGATGTCTGACTGTGTGATCGACTTTAAAAGAAATAGTGACAAGAAGAATTCATGTAGTTAACTTGACAATTTTTCGTTGCGTGATGATAATGTCATTGATCCATCCATACATCCACCCATCCATCCATCAATCCATCCATCCATCCATCCATACACCCATCCATCCATCCATCCATCCACCCATACACCCATCCATCCATACATACACCCATCCATCCACACACCCATCCATCCATCCATCCATATATCCATACATACATCCACCCATCCATCCATCCATCCATCCATCCACCCATACACCCATCCATCCATCCATACACCCATTCATCCATACACCCATCCATCCACCCATACACCCATCCATCCATACATACACCCATCCATCCATCCATCCATTCAAAATGTTGTACCTCAGATCAGTTGATGTGTGTCTTCCCTTAAATTTTAGTGGAGTGTCAATAGACCGGTCACTCTTCATGGACACACAGCTGGACTCCGGTGAGTTTGATGTCTGACTGTGTGATCGACTTTAAAAGAAATAGTGACAAGAAGAATTCATGTAGTTAACTTGACAATTTTTCGTTGCGTGATGATAATGTCATTGATCCATCCATACATCCACCCATCCATCCATCAATCCATCCATCCATCCATCCATACACCCATCCATCCATCCATCCATCCACCCACCCATACACCCATCCATCCATACATACACCCATCCATCCACACACCCATCCATCCATCCATCCATATATCCATACATACATCCACCCATCCATCCATCAATCCATCCATCCATCCATCCATCCATCCACCCATCCATCCATCCATCCATCCACCCATCCATCCATCCATATATCCATACATACATACATACAGCCATCCATCCATCCATCCATCCATATATCCATACATACACCCATCCATCCATACATCCATCTATATATCCATCCATCCATACACCCATCCATCCATCCATCCATCCACCCATCTATACATACACCCATCCATCCATCCATACATACACCCATCCATCCATAAATCCATACATCCATACAGCCATCCATCCATACATACACCCATCCATCCATCCACCCATCCATCCATACATCCAAATATCCATACATACATACACCCATCCATCCATCCACCCATTAATCCATACATACACCCATCCATCCATCCATATATCAATCCATCCATACACCCATCCATCCATACACTCATCAATCCATACATACACCCATCCATCCATCCATCCATCCATACACCCATCCATCCATCCATACACCGATGAATACATACATACACCCATCCATCCATACACCCATCCAGACATACATACACCCATCCATCCATACATACACCCATCCATTCATCCATACACCCATCCATCCACATATCCATTCATCCATCCATCCATATATCCATACATACTTACACCCATCCATCCATCCATCCATATATCCATACATACATACACCCATCCATCCATCCATCCATCCATATATCCATACATACATACACCCATCCATCCATCCATCCATCCATACACCCATCCATCCATCCACCAATACACCCATCCATCCATACATACACCCATTCATCCATACACCCATCCATCCACCCATACACCCATCCATCCATACATACACCCATCCATCCATCCATCCATTCAAAATGTTGTACCTCAGATCAGTTGATGTGTGTCTTCCCTTAAATTTTAGTGGAGTGTCAATAGACCGGTCACTCTTCATGGACACACAGCTGGACTCCGGTGAGTTTGATGTCTGACTGTGTGATCGACTTTAAAAGAAATAGTGACAAGAAGAATTCATGTAGTTAACTTGACAATTTTTCGTTGCGTGATGATAATGTCATTGATGCATCCATACATCCACCCATCCATCCATCAATCCATCCATCCATCCACCCATACACCCATCCATCCATCCATCCATCCACCCATACACCCATCCATCCATACATACACCCATCCATCCACACACCCATCCATCCATCCATCCATACATACATCCACCCATCCATCCATCCATCAATCCATCCATCCATCCATCCATCCATCCACCCATCCATCCATCCACCCATCCATCCATACATACACCCATCCATCCATCCATCCACACACCCATCCATCCATCCATATATCCATACATACATACATACACCCATCCATCCATCCATCCATCCATACAGTTGTGTTCAAAATTATTCAACCCCCCAATGCTGTAAATGGTTTTAGAGAATTTAGAGTACATTTGTAATTGAATTCAGAATGAAATCCTACAAGGACTTCTTAAAGAAGCATATGCAACTAAAATGACATCAATTGGTTTTGTAATACAGTAGTAAATGTTTCTTTTGTGAATTCTTCATTGACACAATTATTCAACCCCTTAAAGACTACCACTCTGAAGAACAGAGGTCCATTGAAGTGTTTTCAATCAGGTATTGAAAGCACCTGTGGATGTCAGGGAGCAGCAATAAAGCCTAATAAGCACCAATTAGGCAGCTTTAAAATGACTGTGATACTCAGCTCCTTCTAGACATTTACTGGTGTGGTTACAAACATGGTGAAGTCAAGAGAATGGTCCAGGAAGACAAGAGAAGAGGTGATTACTCTTCACAGGAAGGGCAATGGCTATAAGAAGATTGCAAAGATGTTAAACATACCAAGAGACACCATAGGAAGCATCATTCGCAAATTCAAGGCAAAGGGCACTGTTGAAACGCTACCTGGTCGTGGCAGAAAGAAGATGCTGACTTCGACTGCTGTGCGCTACCTGAAGCGTAGAGTGGAGAAAAGTCCCCGTGTGACTGCTGAGGAACTGAGAAAAGATTTGTCAGATGTAGGTACTGAAGTTTCTGCTCAGACAATACGGCGCACCCTGCGTAATGAAGGCCTCCATGCCAGAACTCCCAGGCGCACCCCCTTGCTGTCTCCAAAAAATAAGAAGAGTCGACTGCAGTATGCCAAAAGTCATGTGGACAAACCACAGAAGTTTTGGGATAGTGTTCTGTGGACTGATGAAACAAAATTAGAACTGTTTGGGCCCATGGATCAACGCTATGTTTGGAGGAGGAAGAACAAGGCCTATGAAGAAAAGAACACCTTGCCTACTGTGAAGCATGGCGGGGGGTCAATCATGCTTTGGGGCTGTTTTGCTTCTGCAGGTACTGGGAAGCTTCAGCGTGTGCAAGGTACCATGAATTCTCTTCAGTACCAGGAGATATTGGAGGACAATGTGATGCAGTCCGTCACAAACCTGAGGCTTGGGAGACGTTGGACCTTTCAACAGGACAATGATCCCAAGCATACCTCCAAGTCCACTAGAGCATGGTTGCAGATTAAAGGCTGGAACATTTTGAAATGGCCATCGCAGTCACCAGACTTAAATCCGATTGAGAACCTCTGGTGGGACTTAAAGAAAGCAGTTGCAGTGCGCAAGCCTAAGAATGTGACTGAACTGGAGGCTTTTGCCCATGATGAATGGGCGAAGATACCCGTAGCTCGCTGCAAGACACTTGTGTCAAGCTATGCTTCACCTTTAAAAGCTGTTATAACTGTAAAAGGATGTTGTACTAAGTATTAAGATTGAATGTCACTTGGGGGTTGAATAAAACTGATAATGATGTGAGCAGAGAAAAGACATTTGTGGTTATTTCATTATAAATGTTATGTTATATTTGTCTGACCTACACGTGCCTCTTTGATTTAATTGTAAGCAGGATGACTGAATGATCAAAATCAATGTCAAACCGGCCAAAACAATCAATTTCAGTGGGGGTTGAATAATTTTGAACACAACTGTATATCCATCCATCCATCCATACACCCATCCATCCATCCATATATCCATACATACATACACCCATCCATCCATACATCCAGCCATCCATCCATACATACACCCATCCATCCATCCATCCATATATCCATCCATCCATACACCCATCCATCCATCCATATATCCATACATACATACACCCATCCATCCATACATACACCCATCCATCCATCCATCCATAATGTACCTCAGATCAGTTGATGTGTGTCTTCCCTTAAATTTTAGTGGAGTGTCAATAGACCGGTCACTCTTCATGGACACACAGCTGGACTCTGGTGAGTTTGATGTCTGACTGTGTGATCGACTTTAAAAGAAATAGTGACAAGAAGAATTCATGTAGTTAACTTGACAATTTTACGTTACGTGATGATAATGTCATTGATCCATCCATACATCCACCCATCCATCCATCCATCAATCCATCCATCCATCCATCCATACACCCATCCATCCATCCATCGACACACCCATCCAACCATCCATCCATATATCCAAACATACATCCACCCATCCATCCATCCATCCATCCACCCATCCACCCATCCATCCATACATACACCCATCCATCCACACACCCATCCATCCATCCATCCATATATACATACATACATATACCCATCCATCCATACATCCAGCCATCCATCCATACACCCATCAATCTATCCATATATCCATCCATCCATACACCCATCCATCCATCCATCCATCCATCCACCCATCCATACATACACCCATCCATCCATCCATCCATAAATCCATACATCCATACAGCCATCCATCCATACATACACCCATCCATCCATACATACACCCATCCATCCATCCATACATACACCCATCCATCCATCCATCCATCCATATATCCATCCATCCATACACCCATCCATCCATACATACACCCATCCATCCATATATCCATACATACATACACCCATCCATCCATCCACCCATCCATCCATACATACACCCATCCATATATCCATACATACATACACCCATCCATCCATCCACCCATCCATCCATCCATACACCCATCCATCCATACATACACCCATCCATCCATACATACACCCATCCATCCATCCATCCACCCATACACCCATCCATCCATCCATCCATCCACCCATCCATCCATCCATACACCCATCCATCCATACATCCATACATACACCGATCCATACTCCCATCCAGACATACATACACCCATCCATACATACATACACCCATCCATCCATCCACCCATCCATCCATACATACACCCATCCATCCATCCATATATCCATCCATCCATACACCCATCCATCCATACACTCATCAATCCATCCATACACCCATCCATCCATCCATATATCCATCCATACACCCATCCATCCATACATCCACCCATCCATCCATACACCGATCTATACATACATACACCCATCCATCCATACATACACCCATCCATACATACATACACCCATCCATCCATCCACCCATCCATCCATACATACATACACCCATCCATCCATCCATATATCCATCCATCCATACACCCATCCATCCATACACTCATCAATCCATCCATACACCCATCCATCCATCCATATATCCATCCATACACCCATCCATCCATCCACCCATCCATCCATACATCCACCCATCCATCCATACACCCATCCAGACATACATACACCCATCCATCCATACATCCATCCATCCATACATACACCCATCCATCAATACATACATCCATCCATACACCAATCCATACATACATACACCCATCCATCCATACACCCAACCAGACATACATACACCCATCCATCCATACATCCATCCATCCATACATACACCCATCCATCAATACATACATCCATCCATACACCAATCCATACATACATACACCCATCCATCCATCCATCCATCCATACACCCATCCATCCATCCATAAATCCATACATCCATACATACACCCATCCATCCATACATACACCCATCCATCCATCCATACATACACCCATCCATACACCCATCCATCCATACATACACCCATCCATCCATCCATACATACACCCATCCATACATAAATACACCCATCCATCCATACATATATCCATCCATCCATCCATCCACCCATCCATACACCCATGGAGAGCGCTCGCCACACAAACACTTGGATATGAACCTGATAATATTTACACATTTCACAAACATTCCACATTTTCATAAACATAAACATTCCACATTCATCTAGGAGTAGGCTAACATTAGAGCGAGTTTATTTCTGTGACTAACTGACTAATAAATCTTAGTTGACCAAGCAACTTCTAGTGGACTAACGGTTATTCGACTATTAATGCGCAGCCCAAGTGTCTTCCCTTAAATTCTAATGGTTTTTCCATGGACTGGTCACTCTACATGAACACACAAGCTGGACTCTGATGGGTTTAATTCGTCAGCATGGAATAGACTTTAATAGAATAGAGAAAATAATTCATATAACTGATATTACACGTGTTGCGATTTTAAAGGCCCAAAGATGAAGATGAGAGAGAGATTCCAAAACAAATGAATTTAATAAGAAAATAAAGATGATCCACGAGACAGTGTGTCTCAGCACAAACATTAACAAACAATAACTGACCGAGAACTGAAACTCAGAGGAACTTAAATCTACACAGATAATGAACTAAAAGACTATCAGGTGTAATGATCAAATGAATATCCATGGTTAATAATAATGATATGGTAAAATATGATCACCCAGAACACATTAACAACTATTGCAAATTCCCAGAATATATTGTTATGTGGCATTTAATGTATTTTCTGTAAGACTCTGATGTACCTGCATTCTGGAGGAAAATCTCCACTCAGTGTTTGTGTGTCGTCCATCATTCATTCAGTCTTCATGGAGCTGTACGGGTGAATCTACTGAGCAAGGACGTTTCGCTCAGGTGTAAAATGGTGCATGAAAAACAATCTACTTTCACTTCCGTGTTCTCAGCAATGTTGCCAAATCCTGTTTGGAGAGGAAAATCCAGCTCATATCATAGAGTTCACACACTGTAGATCCCGGGATTTTTAGGTCAGCGTTTAAAGTAATCAACATGTACTAATATAACTTTAATATATGTTGTACATTTAACTTTTTATAGCTTTTTAAACCAAAATGGTCTCTGTGGGTCAGTAAATGTATGCTGTATCTGCATTCTAAAGTTACTCGAGCTGAATGTCTGTCAACAGTCCGTCAGAATATAATGAAATCATTATTAACTCTTATGTAAATGTAAACCTCTGGACTTTGGCCATAAATTCGCGCGGCTCCTCCGGCTCGAGTCACGTGTGTCTGTGGATCGATTTGTTATTGGTGGCAGAAATGTTGATCGCTGGCGACACCTGCTGGTGAAAAAGAAACGAGCACATAGACACCTTTTATGCCTTCTAAACAATGTCAGTGAAAGTGAAAAAGTGAAAGTGGTGACGTATTGTCAGGCATGGTGACCCATACTTGAAATTTGTGCTATGCATTTATCCCATCCAAGTGCACACAGCAGTGAGTAGTGAACACACACACAGAGCAGTGGGCAGCTATTGCTACAGCACCCAGGGAGCACTTAGGATTAGGTGCCTTGCTCAAGGGCACCTTAGTCATGGTATCAAAGGTGGAGAGAGTGCTGTTTATTCACAATCCCCACCTTTGATTCCTGCCGGTGTGGGAATCGAACCAGCAACCTTCACATTACAAGCCCAACTCCCTCACCATTAGGCCACGACTATTGAAACAATAGTCAAACAACAATTGAAAATGTCAAACAACAATTGAAAATGTTTTAATACAAGTGTAGTGTTTTAAGTATAAATTACAAATCTCATTAAATGTCATTAAATACAATTCTTGTGTTGTGTGTTTTTAGTCAGGAGCTCCATGTTGGTCTTGAGTGTATTAGTCTAGTTCTCTTAAAGTCAGCATGAAACTGAGGTTTCGCTGGTGTTTTCTTCTCTATAGTGTCTATAATCGAGTGAAACGCTTCAGGAACAAGAACAAAAGTAGGCGGGGCTTGATTGTGTCTGTGGGGAGTTGATTGGATGTTGTGGCTTGCTATTGGTGGATCTCATGTGAGTGACAGGTTGCCCCGCCCTCGTCATCAGAGAAGAGATGCTGTGAGAGGAAGATATTCTGATTCAAGATTATCAGGAACATGAATTTAACACAACAATGATGTGCAGCGATAAATCATTTAGAATAAACACTGCAATATTCCATAATAATCAAGAACTGTCCGCTGTGATTTCAGGGTGACTGTAACCTCTGGTCTACATGAACTAAATCATCACTTCCTGGGAATAAAATCTCAATAAAACGGGAGTTGCTGTGAAAGGACTGATGAAGGACTCAGATGTGCAGAAGTTCATAACAAGCTCTGTGGTGTTTCTGTGGTCAGATGTTCAGGATGTTCTAGTCAGTTGTGGAGGTCATTATATCACAGCATTTCATGACTTTAACTCTTTATTTGAGATACGGTGTGAGATTGGTGCTGATGTTCATTCATGTTTATTTGATGCTATAAATGAACTAGTATGAAGAGATGATCGCTTCACGAGGAGCTACAGCGATCTGTCACCACACATTAAACACACACTAGACGCTGTTTATTGATTCAACTTCTTTAACAAATTACCATATTTTAAATATGTATGTGATGTATTTTTCACACCGTGAGAACATGATGTGTGGCGTGAGTGCGCATGGGTTGTCGGACATAGCAACAGTAACTAAAGGGGGCGGGACTTTGTGAAGAGAAAGGCTCCAGCTAATCATTAGCTCACAAATAAAACAATCTGCTTTGTCTATGATAGGCTATGCAATATTATTATAATTTTTATATTCAAATTGATTTTTATATTATTCATAATTTAAATAGTCCTGCAAGAAAGGAGCAGCGGCTGGCTGATGCTGTCAGCTGATCAGAGCTCGACCAATCACAGCTCAGCTGATGACGTAATGCGGCTGTAAACAGATACAGTATAAACAGCCCCGCGGAGCGACTGTACCTGAGGAGACAGACACCATGAGCGGAGTGAGTCTCTCTCTCTCTCTCTCTCTGTCTCTGTCTCTCTCTCTCTCTGCCGTGTTATTTCGAACATTTGCTGAAGTTTGTGAAGAAACTATTTAAAGCGAAACTGCTGTTTCATTTGCATATAATATGATATATTATAACTTATTTATAAACGCTCATTTTTTCTGCTCGAGTTTACAAGCTCTTCAGTTCCTGTCAGAAATATTGTGTTGTTTCTTAGTTTTGATGACTTTATCATGTAGAAAACAGCATGTGTAGGTCAGTTCACTGTATGAAATGGCATTTGACTTCTTCTCTCTGAAGGAAAACCCTGGAGGACTGTGGGACTCGGTGAAGAAGGCAGCTTTTGTCATCGGATCTGGGCTTTTCTTCCTGGTCGGGTTTAGAAACTCCGTGACATGGTGAGCAGTTTTCACTCTCTTCTCCTCCTGAAGCGTGTGCTCTCCGTGTCCTTCATGAATCTCTTGAGCGGGTCAGTGATCATGTGTGTTTGTAGGCACCTGCAGAGGTTTTGGGGAGCGTCTGGAGATTTCTGGCAGACACAGTGGACCAAACTTCACCTCGCCTTGGGTGGAAATGAGGCTGCCTTGTTTTTTATCGGTCAGAGAAGTCGTAAAACTTGTTTTTAACCTTTATGCGGCTTCCCCTCTGGACAGTGATGATGAAATATTCATGAATCTGTTGTTCTACACTGAACCGTCTGCCTCAAAGTGCAAAAAAGACACATATCGATCTCTGTTAGTGTCAGTCTGGACCTTTAATCACAACATTTTGGCAAAAAACACTGTATTCCACAACTTTATTTAATGAAATGTTCCCAATCATGCAAAGAGTTCAAAGCAGTTTCTGCCTAAATATGACTGAATGAATCACGTGTTGTTTGTGGTGTTGAACAGGAACCATGTTGGTGCCGACGGTCTCGTTTTGGTTGTTGAACGGCCTGCTGATGGTGGTCGACACGACAGGAAAGCCAAACTTCATCACGCGCTACAGGATTCAACCGGACAAAAACAATCCGGTATGGTCCTGTTTAAACGCTCTGTATTTGTGAAGACAAGCATTTATAAACACAAAGAGAAGCTTTGCTGCTGATTTCCACCAACGTAGCTTGATGGTTTAACTTATAACACCCTTTCACAAGATGTAATATCAGGTGTTTCCAGTTTCAGCTCAAAATCCTCCACAGATCATTTATTATCGCTTGTCAAATTAGAAAAACACGCCGTTTTTGTGCGTGTCCCTTTAAATGCAAATGAGCTGCTGCTCCAGCAGAGGGCGGAGCTTTAACAGCTCAACAACAACAAAGCTGGAGAATCTCACGCAGACAAAATGAGGAAAGTGTTCAAACTGATGGAGAGACTCAGGAAGAAGTTTCTGAACGGTTAGTGGATAAATTGATGTAGTTGCTGTGGAGTTGATCAACTCATCACTAGCGTGTGTCGTCACGCTGAAAAACTCGTATGGACAAGTTCAATCAGTCACACACACCCGGATAAGGTTTACGATTGCCATCAAACGCTGAGAATGGTCTAATATTTTCTCCAAAATATCGCTCGGACAGAAACGCTCGTTTTTTATCATCTGAGCTGATCAGGGTGAAGATCATAATCGTGTTCGGAGCTCGTCTGTCGGTCAAAGACACTTCAGTCCACATGCTTCGCTCAGATTTTCGTCATGGCGTTAGAACTGGAACACTGTTGTCGCATCGAAAACAAAATGGCGGCGCCGTGGGTGGAAACATGCAGATTAAGGGGCGGTGATATTATAATAAGATCCTCTTCCTACGTCACTAGAAGAGCGAAATCTGAGCGGCTCGTTTTTTCTCATGATTGCAGAGAAACACTTACTAAAACAAAGTTACTGGGTCGTTCTTTTTCACTTGATGGATGCACCGGGACCGGGGGAGAAATGTCCCTTTTAACGTGTAAATATTAGCATTGTAATTTTACAGTTGCACTATAAATGAATAAAATAATTATTTTATTAACTAGAGTTCATGACATCATGATTTAAAATTAAATTCAGACTAATTTGGATGATGTTCATTACATTATGAATGTGTTCAGTATTGTTCAATAAAACCGTAAATCATAATCAACACAATAATTGGTCAATTACTCTCGCATAAGTAATGTATCATGGCAGCACTAGTTTAATGTAGAAGAGACAGATTTCACTCGTTAGAAATATATTTAATATTCACACAATTATTTCGCTGATGATGAAATATTAAACAACATTAATGAATATTTCACTGTATTTAATGCATTTACTATTTGACCTGTAAGTTTATTTATAAACCTCATCATCACACAAATTGCATGATGTTTCCTTGCTTTGTAATTTAATAGCGTCTCTGATTTATATGTGCAAAAAAAAATTTGTTAGATTTGGTGAGTAATTTATATGAATTACTTCAGACGATGTTTGTGAATCGATGCAAAACTCTTAATGAAGTGATTCGTTTGCAGCACCACTCAAAGATGTTCATGATGTGTTAGTAATATATATGAAATATCGCTGTGTTTTGATATATTAGTGTCACTGACGGTGTGTAAAACACATGCTGTACATCATATCACGAGTGAAGATAACGTTCTGTACGGTCAGTACTGATCATTTAGATTACACAGCATATATAATCTGACAGTGTCGGTCGTAAACTTGTTTAGATTATATAATGTATAATAATAATATCTGGCTGTTAAAGCAAAGAGACGCTCAGTAATACCGTTTATGACAGAGTTCAGAGTTCACCGATGACAGTGTCAGTCATTACATGAAGTCTGATAATATTAATCTATAGCTTTGAATATATTTACCCTCGAGAAAACTCCACTTTACACACTCTATAATCAGGGTTGGGGAGTAACGAAACACAAGTAACTTGGTTACGTATTTAAAATACAACATTTGAGTGACTGTATTTCATTACAGTTTCATTTTAAATGGGTGGTAATCAGATTACAGTTACATCTGAAAAGTGTTTTAGATTACCAAAGTGATTACTTTGAGTTTTAATGTCATTTAAACAGCGATTGGTGATTCTCTGACTCTGACCGTCTGAAAAAGAGGAGTTAAGATTCATCAACATTTTAATACTTTTAAGAGGATCATAAAAATTGTTATTTTATTTAGTTCTGTCCTGAAGAAGACAAAATGACTGAATTTATAAAAAAAAATTGCCCAACTGTCAACTGAACTGTCCTGTCATGACCTGATGATCCACGACTGTTTTCATGTTTTGTGAGTCATTTTATAATTCACTCACTGCAACTTTTTCTCACTATTTGTTTTTTTCCCTCACAATTGTGAGTTTGTATTTCACAATTCTGACTTCTTTTTCTCAGAATTGTGAGATTTAAACTCACAATTGCAAGTTATAAAGTCAGAATTGGGAGAAATAAACTTGCAATACTGACTTTTTTTCTTGCAATTGTGAATTTAGTATGTGAGTTTTTATCTCATAATTCTGACTTTTCTCAATATTGCGAGTTTATATCTCATAATTCTGACTTTTCTCAATATTGTGAGTTTATATCTCATAATTCTGTCTTTTCTCAATATTGCGAGTTTATATCTCATAATTCTGACTTTTCTCAATATTGTGAGTTTATATCTCATAATTCTGACTTTTCTCAATATTGTGAGTTTATATCTCATAATTCTGTCTTTTCTCAATATTGCGAGTTTATATCTCATAATTCTGACTTTATAACTCACAATTGCAACTTTATATCACACAATTCTGAGGGAAAAAGTCAGAATTGTGAGATAAAAACTTGCAATGACCTTTTTTGTGTTTGTTCCACACTTATTAGTATTCCAAAGTATTCTAAAGTATTTAGATTAAGTTACTAAACTTGAGTAATGTAACGAAATACGTTACAAATGACTTTTTAAAGCATGTATTTTGTAATCTGTAGTGAAATACATTTTAAAAGTAACCGACCCAGCTCTGTCTATAACTACAAGTAACCACTAACTCTCAGTGCAGTATTAGAGCATTAGGAGAATAAGTCGACATGTAGTAGATTATCTGGAGCATCAAAATAAAGTGTTTGCGAATCCTTTAAAATGACTGTTTCCGGGCAGGTGGATGCGGGCCGGTTGCGTCACGCGGTGAAGACGGTGCTGTTTAACCAGGTGTGTCTGTCGGGGCCGGTGGTGGTTCTGACCTACATGCTGATGAAGTGGCGCGGGGATCCGTGCGGCCCGGAGCTGCCCACCTTCCACTGGGTTCTGCTGGAGCTGGCCATCTGCGGCCTGATGGAGGAGATCCTCTTCTACTACACACACCGGTCAGCCGTCCACCTCACACCGTCCTGACACTTACAACATCAGAATCAATGATGCAAACTTCATCAAACGTCAGAGAAATGCTGCTGATTCAGTTCAGTTCAGTAACATTAATTATGAAAATCCAGCTTTAACTGTTAATCATGTTCATCAGTTAATGATGGTGTTTCCATATCAGATCATTTACTCAGAGCAAAGGCTGTGTGACTCTCGATCCGCTGTAAAAGCTCCTAGATAACTTATCTCTTTTTTTGTCTACTATGATTTCTTGGAGATATTTTTTGCAGTGTTTTGTGTTTAAAACACATTAAATAACAGAACGACCCACTGAAGAGAGAATCCCTCGCTCTCATTCCCCTTAAAAATCTAAGATGGCGCTGATGTGAATAATCTCGATTTGATCCGTTTCTTCAAGGGTGTGTTCACACTCCGTTAGTGACGTTCATTTGAGCCAGTGTGAACGCTGCGTCTGAATCCTGGTGCGCTCCAAACTCATGGACTGAAACCCCTGAGAAAATGAGTCTCGGTCCGCTTCCAAACCAACTCTAGTGTGTTTCGAATGAAATATGAACACAACAGCGATCAAAGACATGTAAACAAAGCAAAAGCAGGAAGATGCGACCCTAAAAAGGACAGAATGCAGACACTACCTCGTCATAGTGTACATAACTCAAGTGTGAACACACACTAAAGCAGCCATTTATGATCTAGTGTTTTCTTCTGTATGTTTTTAGTTTATATCAGCCATAACTAAACTGCAGAGTTTAGAGTGACGCCAGTGAATTCATTTTTGCAAATCCAGAAGCTTTTGTCCAGTCGAGGGTATGATTTAGTGAAAGCACAACCATAAACATGATACTTTTTATGTTCGATTCTCAAACTAATCGTTCTTTTAAGCCGGTAACTGATCGAGTCGGTTCACAGAATCAACTGAATCGGACTCTAGTTCTGAGTTGAGGCACATTGAATCAAAGAACCGGTTCGAAATGAATGAATCAAAAGGAAATTAACGAGGCGCTTCAATCCTCAGGAAACTTTAGTCAGACTCGAACCGAAAAGCTGACTTTAGCTCCGCCTGAAGGTTTGATTCGTTCATGTTGAACCGGTTCTTTAGTTCAGGAACCTGTCTGGACATGATCATTCGCTCACTCTGCTTTGGATGTGTGTCTCACATCATCAACCCGTCGATCAATGATTGAGTTCAGTGAACCGGCTCAACCGGTTACCGGCTTAAAAGAACAGTTAGATCGAGAATCGAACATCAGAAGCTGCAGGATCTGCTCGATCAGTCTCTTCTGGACTTCAGTGCCTGTAAATATGACAAATATATGGCAAATATGAAGAGAGTGAAATCAGGAACGTGAGGGTTATTAATAAATAAATCTGAATCTGATGGAGTATTGTTCCCGCTCATCTGCTCTTCCAGGCTCGTTCACCATCCGTCGCTCTACAAGAGCATCCACAAGATTCATCACGAGTGGACGGCTCCGGTCGGAGTGGTGGCGCTCTACGCTCATCCGGTGGAGCACGTGGTAAGATCCTGGCTCTGATGTGAACATGTGACCCGTACAGTGAGTCTGTGCTGAAATCCCTTCGTCCGTGTGCAGCTGTCCAACATGCTGCCGGCGCTGGCGGGACCCATCCTGCTCGGATCGCACGTGGCCACCACCAGCCTCTGGTTCACGGTGGCTCTGCTGGTGACGACCGTCTCTCACTGCGGGTACCACCTGCCCCTGCTGCCCTCGCCCGAGTTCCACGACTTCCACCACCTCAAGTGAGTCCGGCGGTCAGTGTGAAGGTCTGAGGTCCAGTCAGTGTGATTTTGCTGAAGGACGTCACTCCAGTTTGTTCTTCAATTCCACTTATAATAATAGGCTGACCTTAAAAATACAGACTGTGTGAATGTTAGTTTTACAGTGTCAAATGTTCTTCTGGTTCTATTAGAAGTAAATAAGAAATGTTTTGTTATATTTAAGTGAATCCTGCACATTTGTTCACAGAGACGGAAGGGTTATTAGTACAGATGACCCAATCTGGATTTTTCATGGCCATTTCCAATTTTTTCACAAGCAAATTGGCAGATTCTGATATTCCGATATTTATTTTTTTAATGAATTGATTTAATTTATTTTTTTTCTTTAAGCGAATTTATTTATTGCTTAACAAAACAAAAAAAAACATCTGTAGCCATTAAAAATGACACGCATTCACTGCAATTCACTGATCCAAACAAAGATGCTGCACACGTGCATCATGAGCTTTTTCATTTAAATTAGATTGGATCAGTTCAAGGTTTAAAGCAAAAACAGAACGAATGCTCTGACTGTAGATTTGTGAAACAAAGAAACACCTGCACGAAACAAAAATGCTCGTTCTCTCTCGGTCAGTAGGTGGCGCTTATGGAACAGCAGCAGTTTCTCTGGGCGCTGCTGTACATCAGTTTACAGACTTCGTAATATTTCCACACAAATTACATTGTGGAAAATGATTGCGATGCACTTTGTGCACAAGTCCGGAATAGAGATCGGACAAAAACAAGTTTGATTTATGACCGGTCGTCCAGTGCTCTCTAGTTATTAGTTCTGGTGGAGCAGTGAACGCGGTTTATGGCTGAGGAAGAGTGGATCTGTGCTGTCGATCAGTCCAGTCTCTCAACTATGCTCTACATTCAACTCATGCAGTCACCTTTGTTCTCTCGAGATAACTGGAAAACTGAAAGCAGTATTTGACATCTCTCTTCTGATGCCGTCATGTGACAGTCAGAACTCTGTGTTTTCTGTGAACATTCTGTCCTCTCCATATCAGTCCATATCGCACCTGTTTACAGGTGTTTTGTGGATCCAGTTTATTAGTAAATGATCGCCTCTTCATCTATCAGCTTCATGTGCTTTCTTTGACATCAGATAGGAAGAGTGAGCCTGAACTAAACGTCTCCCATCGCTCTCACTGCATGGCTTCATGACGGCACTGGCTGCAGTGAGTCGCTTCTGATTATGTAAATGAGCCGTTCTACAAAATTAGTGCAAACTAAAACACAAAACTAAAAAACACACTTTAAAAAGCATTTAAGTATTCAAATTTAGATCCTTCTGTTATCTATCAAATCCCACAATACTATTTAAAATATCAGAAAGCTTAATATATTGATATATAAAAGCATCTTTTAATCGGGAGGCTGTCCTGAACCCTAAACCCTCAATTTCAACTTCTGATTTTTTCCATTGTTGTTTTTAAAAAATATATTTTTAATTTTTTTTTTTTAAAGTGAAGTTAAAAAAAATTATTTTATGTTTGCTTTGTAAATCATGAAACATGTCATTACCGAATCAGTGTGTTTTAGTCCTGGGACTGATTTGAACACACTTCTACATGTTTGATCAGGAAATATTCCAGTCTGTCCCTCTCAGAGCCTCTCTCACAGCAGAGAGACCATCATTTTGAGTTAAATGTGTTCAAGAGTGAAAATCTGTGTCACTTTAAGAAACATTAATACCAAAAATTAAGCGAACTTTTTTGGGTGTCATTTAATAGTTCAGAACTGTGCTAGCTAACCATGTGCTGATTAGCATCTTTGAGCTAGACTCAAAAATATCTACAATTATTACTGAAACTTCATATGTTCCGGTAGTGACGTCATTGTTTCGGTAGTGACGTCATTGTTTCAGTAGTGACATCATTGTTTCAGTAGTGACATCATTGTTTCGGTAGTGACATCATTGTTTCGGTAGTGACATCATTGTTTCGGTAGTGACATCATTGTTTCGGTAGTGACGTCATTGTTTCGGTAGTGACGTCATCGTTTCGGTAGTGACGTCATCGTTTCGGTAGTGACGTCATCGTTTCGGTAGTGACGTCATTGTTTCGGTAGTGACGTCATTGTTTCGGTAGTGACGTCATTGTTTCGGTAGTGACGTCATTGTTTCGGTAGTGACGTCATTGTTTCAGTAGTGACGTCATTGTTTCAGTAGTGACATCATTAACATCGGAAATAAACAAAATTTTAGTTCAGTTATGCAAATCATTAGAATTTTAGTGAGTTAAATCCTGTCATGTGATGATGTCACTACTGAAAACGTGCATCACGACTGAAACATGGATGTTTTGTGAAAATAAAGTGTATTGAATTATCAACTAAGATGTGATTATAGTGTTCATTCACACTAATGAATCCTTCACTCTAAAATCAGTTTGATAAACTGCATGCCTTAGATTCAAAATACAAAAAAAATCTCAAATTACACTTTAAATATTGATGAAATCAGAATTGTTAGTGACTTTTTTTTAAAAATAGCAAAAATATATAAGGTACATGTAGGTCAATGTAACCCTTCTTATTAAATTATTTATTATTTTGGTAGTGACAACTTTGGGAAGGAAAAACAATTTTATCTGAAAATAAATATGAGAATTAACTATACTATTACTTGAAACGTGTACCTGGGATATTATACAATCTGCACAACATTTCTGGAAAAAGACCTTTTCTTTCTTTCTTTTCCATCTCTGACTTTGAGCCGTTTCTGTGGAATGGCTCATATCTGCTGTTCCATTGAAAAATCACAGGCACGACGCGTCACGATGGCGTCACGATGGCGTCTCCGCTCTGGATCTGTGTGTGACGTGTGTCTCAGTGAAGCTGCTGTTCCGCAGGTTCTTGACTCTGACTCTCCTCTCCTGCAGGTTCAATCAGTGCTACGGGGTTCTGGGAGTGCTGGACCGGCTTCACGGCACCGACGACAAGTTCCGTAACTCGAAAGCGTACGAGCGGCACACCGTCCTGCTGAGTCTGACCCCGCTGAGCAAGAGCATCCCTGAAGATGTGAAGAAAGCTCAAGATTGACCTCGCCGAGCCTGAGCAGAATCCACCCGATCCTGTTCCAGTGCCAACATCAGCAGCTGTGATCGATCTGTTCGGGTCATTCAATCTAAAGCATGTCACTAATGTATCAGGAATAAGCTAATTTACTGCATCACACTGAACCTCATCTGAAGCTGCTGCAGTTCAAATAATGACCTCATAAATAATTCATGACCTGGTGTCATGTACAGTCCTTATGATTCTTAATCTTATGTGTCTGTGTTCTCATATTGTCAAAATAGAGTTGATGAAGATGACTTTAATACTGATGTATTTTTAATACTGAAAATCTAGAGATGGTTCTTGGGAATGAACTGATGTCCACCTGTTCATCGACTCTTCAGTTTCTGGATTTTCTGATCGAAGCTCAATCATTAAAATGAACCTGCTGAACCGCGTGTGTTTCATTATTAATAATTCTGATGCTCAGAGTGAAATAATGACACGTGATGAACCAGAGTCTGTGTGAAGACGTCCCGGACGCTCTGAGATCATACGATCATCTCACATGTGTGATTCAGAGAATGAACGTATGATCAGAATAACCTGATGTGAAATCTATAGATCTCAAATGATCTTGACATTGTGCGCAGCTGAAAGGTTTCAGATCTCCGCCCCTGATTAATGTCATTAACATATTAAAGAGCTCCAGTCCAATCCTGACCTCGACAGCGGTGAGGTCTCCAGGACCAGCTCTATAGCGCCACCACCAGTTCAAAAACTCACATTTGAAAGGTTTGAACACGTTCATGTAGAGAAATGAAACTCAGATAACCTGATTCCTCTCATCACGCTGATCTTACATTCAGACCCGCCTGTTACAGTAGCAGCCATTTTGAAGTACAGTATTCAGTTTTATCTCTACACCTCCTTCACATTTTGTCCAATTCTAATGAAAATAGGCTCAATGATCTTTGGACCGAGCCACAGATATTTTTCTGTTATAACCATGACATGAGAAGTCATCTGATCAAACGTGAAGTCACTCCCTCATGTGAACAGTGAATTCATTGATCTTTACTGAGACACGGTCATGATGTGGTCATCAGTAGAGCTTCGGGTTTGAGTCACCTGTGGCCAACGACAAGATTCCAAACGGATCAGGAACGGCTCAGAGGCAAACTAAACAGAATAAACATCCACAGATGTTTCAAGCCACCGAACTATGGAAAAATACGTGTTCCAGGGAAAGATGAAGCTAATTGACATCAATAGTGCCGTTCATGTTGACTTTGAAAAGGACAGAGTTGATGGAAACCCAGTGTTCTTCCCAAACTAAAGAGCTTTGGCATGAATCTAAAAGTGGAGGCGTATTAAAACACGGATAAATACTGGAGAGACGGAGATGCTTAAAGCCCAGAAAGACTTTAAAACGAACGGCGAGTTGGATAATGGATGATCAAGAGATTCCATGTGTGTTTTGAAATAAAACAGAACTTTCAGAAATCTTCAGTCCAGACAGATTGTTGAACAGTCCGTCTGTTTTCACTTGAGTTCTGAGAAGAATAGCTAACTCTCTGAACACTTCTCTCTGTGGAACAGCCTGAAAGGATCCTGAAGTTCAGTCACTGAACCCCAAAACAAACAGACGCTAATTCAATTCTTCATTTTCAAAACCTTCACCATTTAGGTCTGATGTTTGATGAAAAATCCAGCATGACATCCATGTTAGTCCAGGCTGGTTTATGCTGGTCTGTCTGGTCTTAAGCTGGTGTCGCTGGTCCATCAGCACGTCTTCTGTCCACCCTTGAGTCCAGACACCAGCATCAGGCAGGTCACAGCTTTCACTCCATTCCTTATGTTGGTCACCAGCAATGCTGGAGTTTTCAGCAGGAATGACATAATAATAGAAGTCAAAACTCACACTGGAAATGAGAGTTCAGAGGAGTCTTCATCCAGCAACAGTCATAATGAAATGACATCTCTTGAAGAAAGAAGATCCAGTCCAGAGTCCTGAGGAACAATCGCAGCGCTGCTGGTCAGCAGGATACGCAATGTTTGCTATGAATGTCCGGCAGGACGAGATGCTGCTCTTCTCTAGAATGGGAAACGGGAGTTCTGCAGACCAGCGACACCAGCTCAAACCATCATAAACCAGCCTGGACCAACACGCTGGATTATTCAGCTGGGAAAACCAGCCGTATCTACAAATCTGAGCTATTAAAGCACATCATTAAACTGACTCGAGGTCCGTTCAATCCATATTTTAGACACGGGTGGTTCAAGGGTTCACGGTCGGACATTAGAAACGGAACACAATGAAGTCTGGTGTGTTCAGCTGGTCCAGTGAAGGAGCAGGAGTTTGAACATCTGGATTATCTTTAGTTTCTCCATTATTTTTCATACTGTAGTAGTTTTTGTAGATATATGAGCCACACTCACACCTCATGCTAAATGTTAATAATTAACAAAACACTTTTTTCTTGCTATTCCATGTTTATATCTCAGTGTTCTGTCTCTCTCGTGATTCCAACTTCATCACTTGCTCTCCGGAGCTTCTTCTGAGGAACTGAGATATGAACTGGGAATTGTAAGGGGAAAAGTCAGAACGGCGAGATATAAAGTTGATAACTTGGAATTCTGACTTTATTTCTGGCAGTTGGAAGTTCATCTCACAGTTCTGACTTTCTTGCATTTCCTAGTTTAACTTACTATTCTGAACTTTTATTCTCAGAAATGTCACACAAACCTGGAATTGCGAGAAAAAAAGCTGCATTTCTGAGTTATTTCCTCACATCTGTGTTTCCCACAATTCCAAGTTCATAACGCACTACAACCAATACCCGAGTTTATATCTCACATTTCTGAGAAAAAAAGGTCAGAATAGCGAGTTATAAACTTAAAATTAAGTTGTAAATGCGACTCGGAATTCCATTTCTCACAATCGCAAGTTTATATCTGACTTTATTTCTTACAATTTCGAGTTGTAATTCAGACTTTATAAGCGACTCATGCAAGTTTCTACTTCACAATCCTCTTTCTTGCTATTTCATGTTTATAATTTAGAATTTTTTCATCTCACAGTTGCAATTAATCTGAGTTTATAACTTGCTATTTTAAGTTTCTATTCTGACCTTTTTTCTCAGAAATGAGACACAAACCTGGAACAGCAAAAACAAGTCGCATTTCTGACTTAAATCTCACACGTTTCCCATAAATCCAAGCTCATAACTCGCCTCAACACTCACGTTTATTTCTCAAACTTCTGAGAATAAAGATCAGAATCACAAGTCAAAACTTGTAATTGAGAGAAACACTTGAAATTCTGACTATATATTATTAACGTTTTTCTCACAATTGCAAGTTTTTGCACAAATTGAGCCGACTTTACTATACTATATATTTACTATACTCTTTTCTTACTATTGAGTTTTTGACTTTTAAAAATCAATTTAATCTGTGAACTGAATTCTGAGAAAGACAGAATTGCCAGTCACTCATTCTGACCTCTTGTGTTCATCAGAGCAGAGATGAACGATCACATGTTCGTTCTGTGGCTCCACACTTCTCGACCTCGTCTGCACCGCCACGGCTGCGTTTCCCAAACACAAACAAACAAGTTCTGTTAAGGCTTTGGGAAAGGCGTCCCGGGTCAGCCGTACGGACGGTCTCGTGCGTTTTCTCCCGCTGAATAAAGTCTGACATCACATCCCAACAGCACTGGAGTTCATGTCAGTCTGTGAAGTGAAGAACTCATCCTCATCCTCATCGTGTTCAGAAAGAGAAGCTGCTGGTTTATAGAAAAGTTCAACAGCTGATTTAAGGTTTTTGGCCTTTTTAAATATTTTTTCGTTTATTAAAAGCAAAATTACAAATCACACTAATAGCAAATCACACCTGCCTATAATTCAGAAGAAGTTATGATACAAGATCTGATTCAAGTATTTTACAGTTTCCATTTTCTTCTCGCAGTGAGCCGAATGTACGAGTCACGTGATGAAGTGTGCATCACGTACAGTTATTGATATGGCTTCAGGAATTATTATCCCGGTCATCCGAGCCGTCGAAGAAGCACCACGTCATGAACTCGGACGAGACCGTTTAGTTGAATAAAAGCTTTTTAATTATATCAGTGATCACAAGAAGTTTCTCATCAAGATCTGACCACAGCTACTCTGGATGAAGAAGCCCACCGGGGGAAACAGGAAGAGGAACAGCTCATGTTAATATGAAATAAAACTCCAAATACTACCAGAAAGAGCATGACCAAAGACATTTCAGCAGACGTCCATAGGGCGGCCGAATTCAGAGTGAAATCCCATAAATTAGTTTGGAATATTGCTTATGATCCAAATGCAGTCGGCAGAGTTTTGAAATGCATCGTCATAATCGAGAGGTTTGGCTTTCTTCACATGATTCCAGTTGAAACCCTGAGGTCAGTTTCCCTTTCGTCAGACCGACGTGATGTTTGTATGAAGAAAAGCAGGAAGTGATACTAAAACATACCCATAACAACTCAAAACGCATCAGGGCGAGCATAAAAAAGGTGAACATGTAAGGCAAATATATCTCTATAAACAATAAATGACACGTACAGCCAGGCGGTGTAATGTCTCTTAATTTCTGAATTCATATGTACACTAGGACTAACACTCTGGGAATGACTCCCATTCGCACGAGATCTGCCGGAGGACGAGTGGCGGGAACAGAGCTCCGAGCGGCGCCGGTTCGTCCGCGACTCTTCCCGCCCTCGAGCGTGACGAGCCGAGGAATGATTCGTCCGTGTGAACGGGTGAAGAGTCGTCGTCGTCTTCTGTAACAGACCGTGACACCCGGAAGCAAGCGAGAGGATTTGGCAGGCGGGACATTAGTGTCACAGTGATGGCCAAAGCTTACGGTACGACCCCCCGGAAGTTATTTGCTATAGAATTAGCGTCGACCCCTAACATGAAATCATCTCGCTCAAACAACTGCAGATCTATAGTATTTGCATTATTTTCTGTTACGCGTTCGCCTCATCCAGTACCTAGTCTAGTCAAGAGCAATCTTATCATCGTTCAACAATCTTTACGCTCTACAAGGAAAAAATAAAAATCATGGTGGAATCACGCGTCGCTCAGCCAAATAAAACAGCGAGTCCACTGAGGATATAAAGCAGAAAGATTCAACAAAAGCCTTTGTACCCAATGATACAACAGGAATAAAACTTCAAAGTCTTTAATAAAACAAAGAATGGAAGAATTTCTCATGCCCTCTGCTGTCCGTTTCTGATACACGAATGTTGTGAACGAGGGGAAGATGGAAGAGCCTTGATTTGACAATCGTGAGCCATTCGTTGGCAAGCCGTTGTGTCATGCTTGTGTGGTCGGTCGGTCGGTCTGACCCGCAGCGGAGCGCCGTGAGGGCGAGCGGCCCACTCATTTCGGAGGCTTGGCGTCCGCCGCGGCCGTTCGCTGGCTCTGGGTTTTGGCATCATCTCTGGTGGGTGGAGCTCCGGCAGGAAGGGCGGAGCCTGAAGCGCCCTGCGTCTGGGTTCGGCTCGTCGGCTGGGAAGGGTGGCGGCGGCGGCCATCACCGCTGGAAGAGTGTCGCTTACGCCCACCTTCATCCATGGGCGGCTGAAGGACAGAAATAAAACACATATCTGACTTTACTTCCCATCATAGGTTCTTTAAAACAAACCCATTTCACTTCCGACTGCAAATGGGCGAAGCAATAAAGGGACAAAAGGGGCTTTTATAATTTACAGGAAATTGAAGCGTATCTACATGATGTAAGACTGAAATGGAAAAATAATTCAGACACAAACGGACGTCTAACATGATGAAAATCCAAAAGAAACATTTTCCTTTAGAAAAATGCAGCCAGTGTGTATTATGAAATAAATCAGTGTTGATTTCATGCTTTAAAAATGACAAGTGAACAGAGAAATGCTCTCGACTGCCGACTCACATCCACTCTGAAGTCTTCCAGACGCTTGAACTTGCTTAAATGCACCTGCAGCTTGGGCTCGATGTCCATGTTCTTTGTTTTCGAGTATTTAAGAAAAGCCCAAAACTTCTCGAGTCCATAAAGCTGGCCTGTCAGGACGCACAGAGGAGAAATAAACAAGAGCTCACATGGATTTCAGAAATGCATCTGTTGTTTACAAAGACGGACCTGCTTCATAGTCTTTAATGGTCTCCTCTTGGAAATCCTTAAATATGTCCGGCCTGAACTTCCTCTCGAGTCCGTAGCTGTAAAACCTGAAGAGACACTCCAGACCATACCTGAGAAACACAACAGTGCTGTCAATTCAGAGTGCTTAAAAACAAGAAGACCACATTAAATTCATGTACACAACGGTCAAACACCGCTCAGAGGTCACAATTAAAAAAAAAAAAGTTAAATTCAGCTTTTAATTGTGTTTAAATCTTTTGCACCTTGTAAACAGTAGGCCTCATTTACAGTTTACACGAGTCAGGCTGCGATACTGACCAGAACCACATGGAGTGGCAAAAATCAACCGCCGTGACCTGACTGCATGTACTACAGCACACGGATCCATTCAGAATTACTAAACGACAGATAAAAACTGAATGTGTGTGGAAACAACGTGAACGTACCGAAATGTGTCTGCGTCAATACAATGTGCAGTTAGTGTCGAGAACACATCAATATAACGGACTCATTCATGCTCACTGTACGACTCTACCGACTTTACCTTCATTACAGTTCGCATCCTTCAGAACTTTACTAGCGAGATGCTGGTTTGCTTTATCCAGCCGAGAAACACTGTTCATCCGGCCATACAGCACTGGGATGTTTTGACGTTTCGTTCAGTCTGTATTTCAAATAGCGTGAGGCATGAGAGCTTCAGAAACAAATCACAGAATATCACAGCTTGTGTTTTAAAGCTAAACAGACACTGGGAACTAAAGATCATCTGACTGTGACGTGAATTACATTAGCGGCGCAACTTTGCATGCATCAGTAGTTTATTTACAGGATCTTATTTTAATGCGTTAAGGATTTTAAGAATTAATCCCTTAACGTTGACGGCAAAATCAGCATCTCTGTTTTAAGGCTGAGAATTGAACCGTCACATGATGTGAAGAGTCTAAAAACAGCAGGTTATTTGCCCTGGTATTCCCTCCAAACGCCAACATTTGATTCAGATAACCATCACCACATTATTTTCATACCTGTATCCTTCCTTTCCATCCTCCACCACCAGCTGTCGGAATTCCTCGTACATCTTTCTGTTGAAGTGATCCCGCAAGAAGAAGGACCAGAAGCGAAACAGGGTGTTCATTTCCTGAGACTGGCCGATGCCCAGCCGCTTCCGCTCTGCAGGGGCGATAGAGAGACGGGACAGGTGATTAGCGCGGGTGAGCGGTGACGTACGACGGGCTGCAGCTGCTCTGGAACTCACCGTTGAGGCAGCGTCGCCGGTACTTGTGGTAAACGTGTTGCGTGAAGCCGTTCTCCTTCAGTAACTCGTGCGAGGGGTGCTGGAACTTGGGAAGAGACTGCGGCGTGCAGCCGTAATTACCCATCGCTGCCGTGCCTTCTGATGGACTCGCGTTTGAGCTTCAGAGAAAAGACATGACGTGATCAGGCTTGATTTAAACACACACGCATGCATGCACACTACTGTTCAAGAAAACTGGGAAAGTTTTGTTATTGTAGTCGTCTCACCTGACCGAGGCGGTGCGGGAGCGATGCTCTCTGGAGTCCATCACCCAGCCCACATGACACTCCATGGGCGGATTGGAGCTGTGTCGCGTCTTTCTCTTGCGAGGGGTCTGAAAGAGGACAGAGGAGTGATTGAGAGGTTCTCAGCGGAGCGACGCTCGGTGCAGTGCGGGGCGAGAGCTCATACGCACCTTGGCATCGAGCGGCCGTCCTTCCTTCACCACGGGGTAGAAGCGGGGCGTCTGCGTGGGGTCCTTCAGCCGCGGGGTGCGAGGCGTCCGGGGGGTGCGGGCACTGCGGTAGTTGGGCGAGTCAGGCACTGTAGTCGGAAGAGAGCGGGCGATGGCCGACGGTTCGGGGGCTCCGAACAGTTTGTTGGCCAAGGCTTCCGTGGGGACTGTGGGAGAGAAAACACTCATGGTTAAAAAAAATCATACAGGACGCTTTTGATGAGTCCCAAGAAGAAAGATGCATCACAACGTCTCTTTTCTGCATATGTGCGATGGAACTGTGTGCTAGAGAGCGTCTGCACGCAAGTAAATAAACTTGCACAAGGTTTCATGATGAAGTGAATTACAAGCGCTTCATTACACAATATATGTGAGAAATGTACGCGTCGCTGGCATTGCAGTGTTCCTTCAGTTTAGATTCAATACACAACTCCACACAGACGTCTGCTTTCAAATGTGTGTGAGCTTACAGGAAGTACTTTCAAAGGCAGCAAGTGAGTAAAATCATTAATAAGAAAATCATTTTAGAATGGGATGGTGATTCCCAGAGTCGGATTGATTCCCAGTCTAGATCCAAAGAACTTCCACGTGTTCAATGTTTAACACATACCAGATTCTGTGGCTGTTTTTATGGGAAGAAAAATGTTAAACTATAGCTGGATTTAAAATTCCCTTTTGCTAACTTTGTTGAAAATTGTGTGGATTGAATGAAGGTTTCTCGTAGGATTAAACCCAACACAATCTAATAAAACAAACATGATTATAAATACATAAAGATCATGCTGGTGGATCTTGTGCTTCATCCTGGAATGGTCTATTCGATCAAGTTTGTTCAGGCTGTATAAATGAACAGGCTTGCAGTGACTGGTCAGGTAATCACCGAGTTCAACCACTAGTCGGCGCTGTCGGAACACATGCATTTGTTGCAAACATTGGGATGTCATTTAATAAACATTTGACACAAACTATTTTTTAATTTTTTAAACCGTGATATAAACAATGAGTATTGAGTAACTCTGATATTGTTTTAACAAGTAACCAACTAGATCTTAAATTATCCCATGATTTACTCACCCTCAAGCCATCCTAAGATGAACAATCAAATATATTTAACAATATTCTGGCTCTTCCAAGCTTTATAATGGGAGTGAATGACTATCTTTCAGAGTAAAACTTAGTCTGAAAGATAGTCGTCATATACACCTAGGATGGCTTGTGGGCGAGTAAATAATGGGATAATTTTAATTTTTGAGGGAACTATCCCTTTAAAAAAGGTGAAGTAAGCAGAGTTTCCTGTGGTGTGGAGGTCAAACTCACTCTGCTGGGGTCTCGGCGGGCCTGGAGGAACCTCCTGGTTGGGGTCGACGGGCGGTTCAGGGGTCAGACAGTCAAACTGCTCTCGGCTGATAAGGTGCACCTTCTTGAAGTTCTCCACTTCTTGCTGTTGTGACAAATGTACAAGAGTTACAACATTTCCAAGTACATGCCATAATCAAACAAGAACGCTTACACAACAACCTCGCTCCACATATTCCAGCAGGCAAAACATTAATGCTTCTTACTTACGTGACGCCACAACGACACACTCAACATCTCGCTCGTACCTGTGAGCCGAACAGAGCCATGAACCCCGGAGCTGCCGGTCAAACAGCAGTAAACTGAAGCTAATGCTAACTGGCTTTTCTAGCAGCACTGCTGGCCTTACTGGACGCGGCACGTGAACGGCACAAAGAGCGCCACACAAAAGACCACAACAAACACTCCGCTGCAAGACCATTCTGTCCTGCCCTGTCCAGAAACACTGCGCTAAAGGACACACTCTCACCACCCATGAGAAGAAAAGCAGCACATGAGAATGGACACACACCCAGAACCAAGCAGAATCAAACTCCTCTGGACACATGACCGCGAACGAACACAATGAACACACCACATCAGTCCAGCGACTGCCCCTCACATCTGCTGTGACACTCAAAAAACAGCCATTTCTGACGCCGCTGGCGACGTCACATGACCCTTCACTACTCAGATCTCAATATTGTGGATGAAAACAGTGAAGGGACACAAAAGGCCACGCAGTGTTTCATTCTTCATCGAGCCTCGCACTTCCTAGTATTAAAAACACTTTAAAGTCACCATGAAATCAAAGTCATCGATTCTTATTGTTTATGGAATATTGCAGTGTTTATTCTAAATGATTTATCGCTGCACATCATTATTGTTTTAAATTCATGTTCCTCATAATCTTGAATCAGAATATCTTCTCTGATGACGAGGGCGGGGCAACCTGTCACTCACATGAGATCCACCAATAGCAAACCACAACCATCCAATCAACTCCCCACAGACACAATCAAGCCCCGCCTACATTTGTTCTCGTTCAGAAGCATTTCACTCGATTATAGACATAATAGAGAAGAAAACACCAGTGCAACTTCACTTTCATGTTGACTTTAAGAGCACAACAGAAGTGTTGTCCTGCTTTCTCTCTATTGCCGATTGGTCGTTTGGATGTGCGCAAACAGGGCCTAATCTTAACACTCGCACCGCGCCAAATGAGAGTTAAAAATTGGCATTGGTTGCATAAAACGTGACACTCACCATTTAGTAGGTAACATTTATGAATTCTTTTTGCACTTAAACAGACAAATTCACAAAATTATGTGGAAAAAAGCTGGTATCCCAGTAAACAGCTGGTTATATCTTAAGTGAGCGTAAACCGTTGAGAAAGTCCACGCACGTGTGCAGTGTCAGTATATTAGAGCCGTGGGTTCGCTCTAAAAGTGACGGCCGCCTAATGTTCCTTCCGCTGTCTGGGTTTCAATGTTAATCAAACAAAATAAGAACATCCCTCACTCCTCTTAACCGGGTAATTTTAACTTTAATAAGGATATTTCATTTACACAGTGAAGACTATGCAGTATTATTTTACTTACTTTATTAAATTTCTGAACTTAAAATAAAATAAAACAAAGAGACCAGTGTTTTTCAGGTAGTTTCTAACTAGTTTTAAGTCACCGGCAGGTGTGGCAGAAAGGTAGTTCTAGGCCGTGTGCGCAAACCAAAACAAAAAAATATGATACCAAAGAGCCAAAATGTTTTTAACGGCTCTAGTGCATTTCTGCCTCACATGCAAGAACATCTGGAATTAGTACTAAACTTCTCAACACGACCATCATTCATGAACCTGAAACCAACCCACCTTGATCATGGCATATTCTGGTTCGTATGTGTCGTCCCAGAGGTCTTGTTCATAGTAATAAAGTCCGTCGTTAATGATTTTCACCAGTTCGCTGGTCAGTTTGGAGCGTGAGGTGTGGTTTCCCGTGCGGTCTCCTCCAGGATGCTTGCGCAGGTATGGCGGCGTCTGAGTGACTATGAGAATCTTGTTGACGTCTCGATCGTCGATTTCACAGTCCGAGTCTTCATCCGACCAGTCGGTGAAAGTGTTGCGTCGGCCATCGATCTGCTCCATCTCCTCGTCAAACATGAAGTCCAGCTCCTCGGGCTCGTCCTGCTCCTCGCCTGTTGTCGGGCCGGGCAGAACGGGCGTCCGCGCCTCCTCTGCTTTCTGCTAAAGTGATGAAGATCACCAGAGGGTTAATTATGCCACATGCATCAACGAACTGCAATTAAAACTCGACTAGGTCTATGTTAGGAAAAACCATGACATCAACTCATTAACATATGGAGAGCTGACTGCGGCAGACACTTCCAGTTTAAAGCTGCACAGTTGTTATAACGGTGATAACATTAGACTTGATCTGCAACTAGAGCACTCGACAAAAAAAAAAAAAGTCCTGGACAACAACGAGATTAAATGAACAGCCAAAAAAGAACCACCAATCAATTTGTGAAATCAAGCCCATTGATTCCGGAAGCAGGAATCAGAGTCGTGTTTGTCATCCTGCTGTTCTTACCTTGGGTCGAGCCGGTGAAGGTCGAGGCCTCTTCTTGACTTCAATCCATGACTCCGAGTCTAGATCCGGCAGACTGGCCGACAGGCCCTTCGGCATCAGCTTCAGGTTGCTCACGTCGTCCATCTTGGTCTGCTTGGGTGTGGAGGCTCTCGGAGAACCTGTCGGAGTGAAACGTTCAGTCAGAAAGGCCCTTTGCAAACACTCACGGTTCTTTTCACCTCGAGTCAGCGCTCACCTGTCTGTTTGTCCACGTTCCTGGGAACAAACTCCGGACAGTTGATGAACTGAGCGAAATCTGTCTGCGAATGGTCGGGCAGAGCCAGGCCCGGCAGGGGCCATTTGTCCGGCTCTTCCTTGCAGCGGATTTTCATATCCGTGATATCCACTACTTTACTGTCTTTCAGGGCCTGAAAGAAAGAAAACATGATCAATTACAGACGCGGTCACTTATAAAGCAGCAGAGCAGCTGGCCGCTGAGGAACTGACCTCTAGTATGAGGCTGACGTCTGTGGTGAGCGCCTGCACGCGGTGGAAGCTCGCGATCAGAGCGACCGGCAGGAAGCCCTCCTGATCCATCTTCCTGCGCAGGAAGAAATCCCTCTCCAAATTGTCGACACTGAAGTAGTATTCACTGCAGAAACAGATTAAACATCAACACCAGTGAAGGGAGAAACAAAGCTTTCACAAACTTGCTCCACGAGACGATTCACTGTTTAAGCACTCAAAACAGTATAAAACATGCACAAAAACAGCTGATACAAAACAACTGCAAATGTTTTACTTTGAATCAGTAATGATGTAACAAAGCCTCGTTTGCTGAAATCTACGCTCTATGAATCACTGGTTCGAAAAAAAAAGATTCTTAAGCCCCCATCACTACATAAACTAATCTCTAAATCACAATTCCTGTTTTCAACTTGTTCGTTCATGTGGTTCCCCACGGCTCAAATGATGCAGAAATGGATCATATAACCAAGAGCAAACCAAACACTGTGGTCATATCAGTTCGAAAAAGTGAAGTCATTGAATCATTCGCTCAATCCGACTTTAAAAACAATAACCAAAATAAAACAATTTAAACCTACTGCAGCAATTAACATTTAGTCAGAACCTCTAGTAAATTACATGCCATTTTGTTTAGTTGTCCGTTCAAGAATCATGATCTCGGTTTGAAACAAAGTAATCGTGTTTCTTAATTTATCCAGAATCGAGCAGCTCTATTACAAATGATACGTTTGAATTAATTACACAACATAATTGCTGAAGTATTCTCACACACACGCACACATTTCTCTATCTTACTTCCTAATCTAGTTGTCTAATAAACCTGACACTGAATGCATTATTAATATTGATGGCTCTTAACTCTTTTTGTTTGATAAAAGCATCTGCTGAATGCATAAATGCAGATGTGCATGTGTTCCTCGGTGAAAGCGTGACTCACATCTGTCTCTTGATGTAGTCCTTGAGCAGGTCGTGGTCCACAGTGTACAGGTCAGTACTGCTCATGTTGTCGTAATAGTAGGTCACTGTGCTGTTGAATTTCTGACCACAGGCACCATCCTTTCCATCAAAGCCTTTATATCCATAGTAGTAATCATAATGACCTGATGAGACAAACAGAACAATCTGGTAAAACAAACAGATTACAGTGCCCCATTATACTTTTACAGATATTACGTTCGACGTAGTGTAATAAAGCTGTTTGAAACTTTGCAAAGCTTTTACATTTACAAAGATCAAAGTGCAGATAAACAGAACTATTGTCTCCCAAACGAAAGAAGCGATTAGTCTCACTTCCTGCTGAACCCATGTAGCTAATTTGCATAATGGTGTTCATTAGTTGAACATTGTCTGCTTTGCCCCGCCCTCAAACACTGTAGTTGTATCTGAGACTAAGAGTTTGGTTTGTGTCGTTCATGTCGAAGACGCTGTTTTCTGCGGCCAAAGATCGATGCAGTAAAACCGAAGCCATCGTTACTGTTCATATCACTGTGAATCAAGAGCTGAGAGTTTGGTTTCTGACAGACTGGGTCATCTGACCAATCAGAGCAGAGCAGTTCTGGGAAAGGCGGGGCTTAGAGAGACTGAATCTGTGATCGAACCGTTTCAGACTCAGAAAAGAGCTGATGCTGCAGTGGATATTATGACAAATTAAAGTGTTTTTGACCTTGGATGAATGTAAACCTGTTTTAGCAGAACTTCAAAATAAAATTAGAAGCCTTTAAAATAGAACAAGAGGCACTTTAATAATTTCTCACATTCATTTCTCCATTTACTTATTTCTAATTTAATAAATGCATGTTTATTATGTTTAAATGTATGTTTTATATAATAAATGCACGATTAATATAAAATTTAATTTCAGGAATTATTATTCTTGTGTTTTTATCCATCTTTAAATTACAAAATGTAATATATTTTGGTCACCCTGCTCTGCAAGACATCAGCATCAGCTGTTGAAAAACACACAGGTTGACCATTAATCATGTTGGCAGACTGACTTCCTGACGCACTGCTCAGTTTTGTGGGCGTGTTCTCTTCTGACAGTGGGGCTTTCGGCCTGGACGACGTGTTTGTGGTAGATGACGGATGAAGATAGATGAAGGTCAGTACCTCTGCCGGCTCCTCTGCCTCGTCCTCTTCCTCGTCCCCGTCCACGGCCGCGTCCCCTGGCGGCGGTTCTGTACGGCGCTCCCTCGCTCTTCACGCTGGACACCTCGTCATGGTCATCCCTGAACTCCTGATCGTACTTCCCACTGTGCCAATCTGCACACACACACACACAGATCAAAAGTGCTGTTTGTGTGAAAAACACAACTGAACTGCAAACAGATTTGTCTTCACTTGTTTTGTATGATCACAAAGATAAATGATTGTGTCCATCATGTGTAATGGTATGGAGGACCAGGAGTGCCACATAAGAGAAGAGTTCGAGCAACGCGATCACGCAAAATGTCAGGCGAATCTGAACGTGTTTGGAGAGGTTATGATGGTTTTCGTCGGACTGTCCTCAGCGACACACCAATACATCCTGCCGTCTCATCCAACGACTGGTGTTGTTCGAGAACGCTTGGAAGTTCAACCACAGCGTGAGGACCGCGGAGTCGCTGAATGACCTCAAACTGAACCCAAATCCGTCCATTTATTGTACAAACACAATATATTATTGTCTTCCCTCAACTGAAAAACTCTTTTACATATAAAATGATAATCGAGAGGAGAATTTCTTTCGCAAAAAAAACATCTAAAGCTAACAAATCATCTATAATACTTCTAAAAACACGTTCAGATTCGCCTGACATTTTGCGTGATCGTGTTGCTCAAACTGTCTTGAGAGAATCGGCTCTTCAAATTGAGGCGAAAGTTGATTGGTTGCTCCCACGTGTGAACTGTCCAATGGCATTTTAGAAAAGCTTTTGCCAAATTCTTTTTTAAAAAGCCATTTAAAATGGTTTACAAATGTATTTTTTATTGTTCTATTAATCTACGTTTAAAAACAAGAATTAAATAAACAACTTTAAATATGTCTAACTTTTGCCTATATAAAAGTGATTTATTTATATACATTTTTATGTGTGAATTATTAAATGAATTCATTGATTCTTCGTTTTATTTTTATGTGGCACTCCTGGTCCTCCATATAATGGTCATGTGTGTCAGGTATATAAACCCACTGCAGGAAGTAAAATGACGCACTTTAAAGCAGAAAACGCGTGTGAATACCTCTCAGGTCGTTCCTGCTGCCGGGGGGGATTCGATGAGCGTCGAACTGACGCGTGTTATTCCGGGAGGCCGAGCGCTCGCGTGGACCTTCAGACTTCACCTCGATCATAAGAGGAACCCACTTGTGCTTATTTCCTACAACAACATCATCATTACCATCTTAACTGACACAAAAAACAAGATGAGTCTTCACTTATTCCCGTTCCAGCTCTTCAAACACACTAGTAGAGGAAGTCAGTATTTGCTACCTCTCTTTTTGTGTCCGTTTTTCTGAGACTCTTCATCAGTGTTTTTCTCTTCTCCAGAGTCGTCTGATTTGGCTTTCAGGTTCTCTTTGCTCTCTTCATTCTCCCTCTTTCCTTTGAAGTCTCGTTTGACCACTGACTTCTTCACAACCTGACATGTTCATCAAAAGAAAAAAGAAAAACATCACGTTGTGGCATTTTTACAAACTCATCAGACTTTACACTAGAGATGTGCTCCGTATGAAAAGGAAACAGTCTATATAAAGCCAAATTAATGACTTCAGATGCACTCTTACCTGAACTTCCTTTGTAGCGATCTCTCCAGGTGTCGGCCAGTTGTTCGTATCTCCAAAATCCCCCACCTTCAGAAACATTTGAACGTTACGCTCACACATAAAGCGGCAGTGAATCACAACAGCGCGCTCGCCGTCTCATCAGAGATGATAAGAGCACAAATCATAAGATCATCAGAAGATGGTCACCTACTGAGGACAATCACATCTACAGTTGAAGTAGCACACCACACTTACATCGAAATGTTCAGACATATAAAGGGATTAACCGTTGGATTCAGTCAGATTTACTGAACAGAAACGGTTTGTGCTGCGTTTCATGTCATTTTCGCTGTTAAAAAAGCTGATTCTCTGCTCTCAGAGCTGCGTTTGGACGTGACTGCGACACGTGAACGCTTGAGCCTCTTAATACAGAAATCTAAAAAACACACGCTACCTTTACATACGGTGTGAAACAGTTTATTAAGGCACATTCACACCAAAGATGAAAACTGTACAGTTAACAATATAGTTCTAAAATCGTTCCAAATAAAGGAATTCTGAATGTGATTCCAATTAATTGATGAACGATAAACATTGACAGCCAATCAGATCCATCCTGCTTTAACGAGCTCGAGCGATTAGAGCGACAGAAACTGCTGCGCACTTACAATAAACACTGTTCATTAGTGTGGACGCTAATAAAGCATCGATATAGTTATCGTTCTTGGTTTGTGAACAGACCTTTTCTACAATAAATGTGATGTTGCAGTGAAATAAGTGTGGGTCAGACAGCCCTGCTCCTGTAGAGCCACTCACCTTTCCTCCTCGTCTCATTCGTGTATTTCCTGCCTTCACAACCTTTGTGGGCCCAGAATGCTCTAGAGACGCAAAACAAACAAAGCACAAGTCAAATATATTACATGTTTAACCAATTTTAATTAAGTTCTATTGTTTGTTTGACTCATGTAACCATTAAACTAACAAATATCACTAGCGGTAAAATTTCAGACAATCAAATCATGAATCTTGTCTTCTTTAGAGACAAATGGTTTGTTGTAGATGCTACAATATGAACTTATGACATCCAGTCTGTTTTAATGACGGCAAAACAGTTTCACGCCAACCTATTCTCAAATATTCTAATGAAAGCGTCCAACCTATTCCATCCCAGCCACACAAATCTATTAACAGTTGCTCAATGTTTTAGTTGAACCAGTGAATCGATCAGACTCTGAACTCACTGAAAGAAAAACATTCCCTCGTGCTTCGAGACACTACTTCATGAATAAATGTGCGAAACATTTCCACATGATTTCAGTGTAGTGTCTGTATTTTTTGCAGGATATTTGAACAAAACCGTGATCATTTCAGCCACTATAAAAACAACTACAGTATAAAACACAAAGTACTGTTTCCTTAGAGAACTGTATTATCTGATTCAGTTTACATTATTTAAGAGATTTAAGTATTATATAACGCGAGTAGCTCTCAGTCACTTTCATTTTTAAAGAGTATCTCTCAATGAAATAAACTGACAGATAAACTTCAGAAAATAACCTGAAACAAGCTTCAATTCTAGATACGACTTCATAAAATTTATATATATGTATTTTAACACAATAAGAGAAGTGATTTTCATTTAAAAGCGATCACATGTTGGCTAAGAAGGTTGATGTGGGTCATGTGTTTGTGTGCAGCGCTGCAGAGACTCACACAAACACACGCCACTCTTCACATACACACTCACAGATTTATAATTCATTATCACATAAAAAGCTTTGTGTTTTGCACCATTGCTTTGGTAAAGCATCCATCAAATTACACTGCGGACAGTTCCGGTCCTTCATTCTGATTGGTTGAGCCACATTCAAAGCTGTTGTAAATTACTCTGCAAATATTCACCGTGACCTCATTACATCAGCATTCCTGAGTCTGTGTTGCATTTCAACAAATGTAACTTTATTATTTATGTAATGAAGTATGAGTGACCCCTGCTGGCATTGTGTTAGCATAATTCCCCTTTAAATGAGACCACACCCTTTCCCTGCCTTCTCACACACATGAGCCGAGTGTGTGTGTGTGTGTGAGTGTGTGTGAGTGTGTGTAAGACCAGCTTCTGAAGTGCAAGGGGAATATTAGTGTTAGTTCACCCAAACATGAAACTTCAGTCATTAGTTCGTCTCCCTCATGTGGTTCTACACCCGTCAGACCTTCATCATCTTCAGAACACAAATGAAGATATTTTTGATGAAATCCGATGGTTCAGTGAGTCTCTATTGACAGATAATGAACACTTTCACTAAAACATATTTAAAACAGGTCATGTGACTACAGTGGCTCAACATTAACATTATAAAGAGACGAGAATAACAAAACAAAAAAAGCAACAAAATAACGACTTTATTCAACAATATCCAGTGATGGACGATTTCAAAACACTGATTCATGAAGCTTTACGAATCTTTTGTGTCGAATCAGTGGTTCGGAGCACCATTTCGTGATTTCAGTAAACGAGGCTTCGTCACATCACAAGTGATTCACAATTTCAATAGTTCACGTGATTTTGTCAGTTTGATACCCGAACCGAATCACTGATTCGACACAAAAGATTCGTAAAGCTTCATGAAGCAGCGTTTTGAAATCGTCCATCACTGGATATTGTTGAATAAAGTCGTTATTTTGTTGCTTTTTTTGTTTTGTTATTCTCGTCTCTTTATAATGTTAATGTTGAGCCACTGTAGTCACATGACCTGTTTTAAATATGTTTTAGTGAAAGTGTTCATTATCTGTCAATAGAGACTCACTGAACCATCGGATTTCATCAAAAATATCTTCATTTGTGTTCTGAAGATGATGAAGGTGTAGAACCACATGAGGAAGAGGAATTAGTGACTGAACTTACACTTTATAAAATGACTTTTATAGGTGAACTCATGCACTGCCATGAACCGTCACAATTAAGCAATAAGAGCAGTTAGTTGAGAGATAAACAGACGTATGTGAGGAAATAAACATCATATACTGTCATAAATAACAGCACATACGAGTTTCAGTCTGTTTTTATACGTTACGTCTAAAAACATTCGGTTGTCGTTTACTCACTTTATCCAGCGAAAGAATGACATTTAATTTAGCTTAGAAAAAAAGTAAACATTAATATATATTTTGCTTTACAGTGTGGATAAACAATGAGTTTAGTGAACCCGTCTGACCTCAGCTCTTCTAAAGTCACTGTACCGCACGGCATCCTGGGTATTATTGCTTTATCGTGACTTGGCGGAGTGTCGATCAAAGCGTCCACGGCTGTGATTTAATAATGTGAAGCTCCACTGTCTTCATTCACACCATCAGCTGTTTTCAGCTCTCCAAACATGTTTACCAAGTTATCACCAGTTATTCATCATTTTCACATCTGTATCATCTCCCACTTCTTTATTCGACAATAATTCAACCCCAAATCTATAAAATCACACAATGAACACTGAATTAATTCAACGCGTAAAGCGAAGCATCAACGCTCAGCTGTCGTGACGTCACACTCTCAGCTGGCTTCGCTAATGAAACATTCGCATTAGCAGGAGAAGCTCTCCGCACGTGAACGCGCAGCGTGATCACATGGCACAAACCACGTTGCCTTCATACAGAGGAACTCTGGGATAGATAGCAGCTCCACGAGCCCTTCATTACATCATTTTCTGCAGCTGAAATAAAGCGGCGCGACGATGTCCGCGCGCACGCTTGCGATACCATCCATGTGTCAATCAATCAAACGGATGAATAATCATCTGAGGAGCGCGCAGAAGCTAACGGCTAACAGCGGCACTGACGCGCGCGCGCGTGTGTGTGTGTGCATCAAACATCACGAGAGAGGCAAACTGTCACGAGCGCCGATCATAAAAACCCCCATTTCGACGAGACGTGCGATCGAAGGCGCTTTTACTCGAACCCGAGCGAGTCCGCGACGAACACGTGGAGCTCACACGTGTCGTCCCATAACAAACGACAGATAATCGCGCGAATGCACTATAACACCGCGAGCACATGCATTTAATATGCCTGACAACGCCGCGTGTGAAACGACAAACGATCATCTTTTATCGCAGCGCGTGCGCTGCAGCAATGAGCCCCGGCCTGTCAGACGAGCTCGAGCGCGACAGGCCGCTAATGCTAATGCTAACCCGATAGCCATTTGTTCCAGAAAAGCGATGAAGGTGAAGAACAACAGGACGATCCGCGTCTCATCCGTGACTGTAATTTCAAATGATATCGTGTGATTCGCGTCACCAGCACGCGCTCATATTGTATTCGCTCTGAATCGGACGCGAGGCCTAGCGGCGCGTTACAAAACGCTGTCATGAGTGCGAGAAACATCGCTTGACAAACACCGGTTCGCTAACCTTCCCGTTCAGCCGTTATTTTTTAAATGTATCAGAGGGAACCATCCGTTACATTTGAATGTTCAGAAACGAGCAAAAAACCGTTAGTTCAACTGAGGTGATTTAAAGACGGTCACATGGGGTAGCGTTAAAATGCAGCGTTGAACATTAAAGAGCGTTCCGTTAACGTTGCGGGGGAACGCGTGTTCAACACTTTCCCTCACGAACGGATCTGACACACACTCGCTCGTACACACCGTGCAGCGCTTGTCCGTTGACGCCGCTCATCTTCTTCGTCCACGGGTTCACCTTGGGCGGCGGAGCTTCAGTGAACTCCTTCTTACAGGCGTCGTCTTCGCTCTCCTGGTTCAGGTTCTCCTTCGCCTGGCTGTTGCTCTCGTCCTTCGCCCGTTTCAGGCTCTGCTCCTTCAGCGCGAACCCTCCTCCCTCGCCGCCCTCCTCCGGTTTGAGCAGCGAGTTGTTCGGCAGGAGAGTCTCCACCTCAGTGGCCATTTCTCCTCTAACAAACACCCCTCAAATCCGCCGCAATGTGCTGCCAAAAAGATCGGTTGACGTCCAACGGGAGCCTCTCGACACTCTCCACTCCACCCCTAGACCAAAAAGGCTTCAGTCTAAGACGCAGAGTGGTTAATTACAATTAAAACATGTAAAAGAACGCCTGGAACCTTTAAAACGACGGACTAGTCTTCGCTACTTAGGCAATGTAAAAGAACCACGCGTTGTACGTGAGCGCGCACGTACGCGTAGCGGGGCGTGGCGACAACAGGCCGCGACGTCACGTGACTGTCTTGCATATAAAAGTTTTACAGTGCTCGTACGATGACAATTTGTGAGCCTTTTTTTCTTTTTTATTATCAACAAAATTGTTGATAATACTCCCAATAACCATAACTAAGATTTTTTTTGGCTTAAAATAAGCTTACCCATGACCTTTTTCAGAATATTGCAGTGTTTATTATAAATTCATTTGAATAAAAAAATTATAATAATAAATGATTTACTTATATTTATTTAATATAAATACATTTATTTATAATAATATTTTTTGCATAATATGCGTACAGTAGGGAAGTATGTGATGTTTTTTTTAATTAGAAAAAAATGTTACAAAGACATCAAAGTACAATATATAACATCAAGTATGTAACAAATAAAAGTACACTAGGGGGGCTTAAAGTCTAAACAAAAATATTGAAAAGTTTACAAATTTTTAAAGTTTTAGCTGCTTTTTGTTTCAAAGAGTATTGTAAAGAGACAATATAATGTTCAAATTCTTTCTTAAAGGATACAAAACAGGGTTTTTTGTAAGAAAACTTGCATTTATGAATATGATACTTTGCCATTAATAGTATCAAGTTTTTTATGGAAGAATGTGATGTTGAATGCACCCCCCCCCCCTTCTCTGATGACATGTTTACTGGTGTGAGGGTGGGGCAACCTGTCAATCACATGAGATCCACCAATAACAAACCACAACCATCCAATCAGTTCCTCACAGACACAATCAAGCCCCGCCCACATTTTTTCTTGTTCGAGAAGCGTTTCACTCTGATATACGACACAAAACAGACGAAAATAAGAAACTTTAATTTGCATTTCACGCCAGCATTAAGGGTTTTGTTGCCATTATAGGCGCTGTAAGTAATGCTGGAGATAATTTAAGGAATATATCCGTGCGAACGCAGGAACACGAGCTCATGCAAAGACCATTTCCAGCAAAACTGAAGAAAGTTGTGCTCACACTAGACTCGCCCAGGCTTGCTGGGCCTTCATTAAAAAACACATTCATCAAATAACAAACAGTAATATAGCTGCAAGCAACGATTATCGGGTTCAATCCCTTTAAGGCCTTTAAGCACATGTGTAAAAAATTTAGCACCCATGTGACCACTTGGATCATAGATGGAAGAGACCATTTACAGCAAATACAGGCAGTTTCCCATAGGAAATATATGGTTTTACACCTTTTCAACAGCTGTACGAACATTTAACAGCTGATTCACTGGACAGCGGTGGCGCTAGAGGCAAAGTTGCCCAGAATGACGATTTCTACCATGTGGTACGAATGTTGTGGGTGTGTGCGAAAAATTGTGTGATAAACAATTCTTTACGTGCATGAAATATGCGAAGGCGTCCCCCAGTGGCCGAATTCTTTTGAATCGCTCACAGTTCACAGTTTTGTTCCAATCGGCCTCTGTAAACCTCTGTAAACCTAAACTCATCGGCTGATGCCGGACATGTTTTTTGAAATACATCAATGTCCTCATAGACAGTCGTGGCACCTCGGACAAAGACACTGCGAGACAATTTTCAAGTTGACCCGACTAACGGTGACGTAGTTATAGCCATTTTCAAGTTTTTCGGCTGTTATAGCACCATCAAGTGGCCAGTCATCGCATCTTTTTCACACGGCCACAGAATGAGCTCTTACATCGGTGTGCCAAGTTTGGTGAAAATATCTCATTCCGTTCACGAATTATAGCCATTTTAGTAAAAGTGGCTCCGCCCACTTTGAACGTTTCGGCGGTCTTAGAAACGGTGAAATGAAATCATTTTTTTAATAATTATTGACAATCAGACTGCAGAGAATCTCGCTGCACTGGTTTGGTTCAGATCGAGCCAAAAACTGAGGACTAGATCGCAAAAGTAGAAAACACCGAAAATTTCACAGAACGACGTGTGAATTCGAGTCATGCATGTTGTCCGTCTTGAGATTCCATCGATACGAGACACGTGAGTCTGCGCCGAACGGTTCTGGAGTTATAAGAGATTTCATTCTGTAGCGCCCCCGTCAGGCCGATCGGGGCGATTCTTGGTGTCGTTGTCGACGGTGTGCGTTCCATCGACCCTCAGAGTCTTTGACCTACGATGATCACTTTTAGCGGAGAATGTTGATCCTTGGAAATTTGAACAATTACAACAGAGTTTCAGCTCTACACTCTTGAACCCCGAAAAACATCCAAGTTGTTAAAATATACAACCTATTAGAAAAGCTATATCAGTGACTTAGCAAATGATACAGGCTGATGAATGATGATGGAGAGAGCCATGAAACGCTGTGGTTCACAGTCCCGTTCTCTGAAAGCATTAGTGACACGTGAGCTGTGGCGTATTGTTCTGCGTCTGTCCAGGCTGTAATCGCCGCTGAAACGGCCCCTGGCTCCCAGCATAAAAACTCAACTCAGCAGCTGGTCAGCAAATCACAGCCCAAAGCTTTAAAACGTGGATTTGCTCAATAAGCAGTGCATGCTGGGGCATTTCAGACCAAGGGCTCTTCAAGTCCATGCAGCTCACAAACATCAGCGCTTCTGAGTTCTTGTCATTCCAAAAACATGTTTTCCGTCACATTAAGTTAACATTAAAAAGTCTTTTTAATCTTTTCAAAAAGATGGTGCAAATTTTATAACTCTTCGAACATGATGTGAACGTTTCTTCTGAATGTTCTCTGAACGTTCTCAATTAAGTAGTGACATTTAAAAAACATTTTAACAATCGAACGCTTAATTAAAATGACTCAGAAGAAGTGTTCGATGAATAACTTTGAACAAACATTCTATTAATGTTACTGGAAGAACGTTTGTTCATAACATTGTTCGCTGATTAAGTCTCATCACCTTTTTTCTTGTAATTTTTGTTTTAACTAAAGAATTTAGCAATTTTTTGCCTAATCTAAGGCCATTTAAATTGTTTAGGTTCCTCAAGACGTTAAAGTTGTCCAGTTCTCTTGTCGTCATTAGAATGTTGTTTAAATGTTGGTACAACGTTAACCTACCATTATTTTTACTTGCAATATGACATTCTAAGAACGTTTATTTGTAATATTTCAAGACATTTAACATTACCATTCAAGATCCTCAGAATGTTCTGAAAATGTTGGTCTCAGAATGTTGTGAGAAAAACAGCATCATAAAGACATTCCCAGAACGTTGTGTGAAGGACGTTCCTCTTCATATAACACACACATACTGTAAATGTTCATCAGTTTACAGTTCTGACGACTCACTGCCTTCATTTGCATCATTTCACTGTTTGGCATTGAATCATTTTCCTCATGGTTTTAAAGATCGTCCTTCGATTCATGAAGACAGTTTGAATTGCAATAATACTCTAAAGTTTTACGGATACTTTAGAATGTTTAAATTTGGCTCAACTTTCCAACACACAAACACGGTCATACATTATAGATCTATTTTGCACCAGTTATTGAGCAGTTTGAGTTTCTTCTTACTTTCAGTTTGATTCCTTCTTCTCTCCTGACTGTGAAAGAACATGTGATCTGTTTTAGGAAAACTAGAGAAACTGACTTTGACCTTTTGAGCCGTGTTGGTGCTCCACCAGCTGTGGCCTCTGTTCTGTTCCACATCTATTCTGGAGTTTGACCACTTGAAAAAACGTGTTTATTTTAAGAGATCAGTTTTACATCTGATCTGAAGAGGCAGGCGATATACAAAAACATCCGGCCTGACGGTTCAGCATCAGATTGAGTCCCGTAATGCTCTTAATATGGTATATTACTCAACTATTATCAAAAGTGGTGTTTCTAATTCTAGTGTACTGCTGATATGTCCCATTATAGGCCTATTTTGAATTTGTCGTTCCTTGTGAAAGTTCTTGAGCATGTGTTTGTTGGCCAACTGCAAAATCACTTTTCTATGAACATTTTCAATCGGTTTAGATCTGTATATGACCTCATTACAGCTGATTCTTGTGACATTTTGGTTTTATTAGATCTTGATGCGGCATTCGATACAATGTCACAATATATTGCTGGACAGACTAGGTGGATTGGCCTTTCTGGCACTGCATTGATCCAGTTTACATCTTATCTTGCAGAACATTCACAATTTGTCTTTCTTGTTTCTAACAGATCTCAGACTGTCCCGTTAAAACAAGGTGTGCCTCAGGGCTCAGTGTTGGGTCCTTCTCGTATCTGTCTGCTGCCTCTTGAAACATCTGTGTATTTGATTTCACGTCAGCTGTGATAAAGTATGCAAACACAGTGTAAGTGTCACTATGGAAAGAAGAAGTGTCCGACTTCATGTCTCCATTATCAGGATGTGGCAACTCTCACCGATCGGTTACATCGAGCCTCAGCCTCACGTAGTGTCTCGTTCTGATTGGTTGGTTTAGTCGTGGTTCTTCAGTTCTGTTTCCTCATTGGTTTATTGTGTTCAGGTGTTTCTTGTTAGTCATTAGTCTTTGTGTATTTATAGCGCTCATGTTTCCATTGTTTCTTTGTTGTAGCTACTGTTGTCATGGTCATGTGATTTCAGGTTTACGTCTCAAGTGGAGTTATAGCAATGTCAGCTCATCATTGTGTTTTGTTTATTTTTGTGTTTGTTTCATGTTTACTGCCATTAACTGCACATGGGTTCTCTACACAACTCGTCTTCAGTGGACACTATTATAATAATAAGACAAATTTATGACTGTGAAGCTGCTTTGAAACAATCTGTGGTGTATAAAGCGCTGTAGAAATAAAGCTGACTTGACTTTTGTGTTGGTAAAGTCTCCAAAATGAAGCTACTGTATACAGCAGGGATCATTTGACAAAAAGGCTCAATGTACTGAACGGTTTTGCCAAATCAAGTCTAAAACAGCACAGTCAGCAAATTCCAAGGGCTCTTAGAATAAAATCTCTTAATGTGGACAGAATACACATCATGTAAAGCTGAATGTTTGACGGTCACGTAAAGCTGTCGACTCAAACACTTCATAAACTCTGAGATTTATTCTTTGTTGTAATAACACCTCAGAGTATTTTATATGTTACATTTTGCAGGGAAAAAAAGGATATATAAAGCTTTAGGTGAAGATGTGTTACTGTTACTTTATTTCTTTTGTAGCCTTTTTATCAGAATTTCACATTGTTTCTAGAAATGAAAACCTGATGTTGGAAATTGACTAAAGGCTTTTACTACATTTAAATATTTCTTAAGAAGATTTAAATGATAAAACTGCTATATATTAATAAACTCCACAGCCTTCATTCGCATTTCTGTCACGATGAGCAATGATTTAAGAGAATATTTTCCCTGAAAGTGGTAAAGCATCAGGTGGGAGCTCCACAAAATTAAAAATAATAATAATAATAATAAAATTAAAACACAAAGAAAAATATTTTAGTCCACAATCCCTTGAGCAAGTTTGGGTTAGGGTTACATCATATACTGGATTGTAATTTATTAGAAGCATTTATAATGTATGTAATTTTATTTTTACATTTATATTACTTTACTTTTAATTTATATTATAAGTTTTACTTTCATAAAATAATTACATTAAATGAAGGTCAAGATTTAAAGCTTTTGTTGTTTGTTTTGTTTTTTATTGCCACGCTGGAAAACTGAGAAGGGAAACGAGACGCTTTGAGGAACCCCATCAGCGTGACCGGTGTCTGAAGCACGTGTCAACAAACGGCAATAATCTTTGGCTGTCCATGAACCCACATGTGGAGCACCTGTAAGTTTAAAGCCACCTGCGTTACACGACATCGGCTGCGGCTGGATGTGACCGATCAGTGAGAGTATCTGCGTTCAGGCGGGGAGGAGCTAAAAACAGAGACGTGAAGTCGGACACTTCCTGCTTCCTGTAGTGACGCTCACACTGCGTTTGCATTCTTTATCACAGCTGAAGTGAAATAAATGCAATATTTGACTAGTACACTGATGTTTCAGAGACATTTTCATTCAATACTTTGTGCTGCTTACAGAGTCTTTACAAGAATAAAGTTCAACTTAAGCATATACAAGTTAAATACCAATGTAGTGGAGTCTACATTTTTTATCAGTTTTATTTTGATATACAATACACAATACAACATCGTGACTACATGAAAAGAGCATTAACTATTATAAAAATACAGGTTTGTCAGCATTAGTGGAAGTGAAGGTGAGAGAATAAACACGATACACGGGATCGTTGTCATGCGGTGAATCCGGCCAATCGTGGAACAGCGGTGTCGTCATCAGAGCTCGTGAAGCTGCTCTTCAGAAACTGCGCTGGCTGACTCAGCCGGCTGACTCTCCGTTCACTGTCGCGGTACTTTGAGCCGTACCTCAGTCACATGGCTTCGGACAAAATTTCTAGCCGGCATGCACTACCGCTGACTAGCTCACTCCTCCCCCATCATGAGTGGACACGCCTCCTACTGCTGATTAGCTCACTTTCTCTCCTCCCCATCATAAGTGGACACGCCCACTACCGCTGACTGGCTCACTCTCCTCCCTCATCATGAGTGGACACGCCCACTACTGCTGACTAGCTCACTTTCTCTCCTCCCTCATCATGAGTGGACACGCCCACTACCGCTGACTGGCTCACTCTCTCCTCCTTCATCATGAGTGGACACGCCTCCTACCGCTGACTGGCTCACTCTCTCCTCCCTCATCATGAGTGGACACGCCCACTACCGCTGACTGGCTCACTCTCTCCTCCCTCATCATGAGTGGACACGCCCACTACCGCTGACTGGCTCACTCTCTCCTCCCCATCATGAGTGGACACGCCCACTACCGCTGACTGGCTCACTCTCCTCCCTCATCATGAGTGGACACGCCCACTACTGCTGACTAGCTCACTTTCTCTCCTCCCTCATCATGAGTGGACACGCCCACTACCGCTGACTGGCTCACTCTCTCCTCCCCATCATGAGTGGACACGCCTCCTACCGCTGACTGGCTCACTCTCTCCTCCCCATCATGAGTGGACACGCCCACTACCGCTGACTGGCTCACTCTCTCCTCCCCATCATGAGTGGACACGCCTCCTACCGCTGACTGGCTCACTCTCTCCTCCCCATCACGAGTGGACACGCCTCCTACCGCTGATTAGCTCACTCCTCCCCCATCATGAGTGGACACGCCTCCTACCGCTGACTAGCTCACTCCTCCCCCACCATGAGTGGACACGCCTCCTACCGCTGACTAGCTCACTCCTCCCCCACCATGAGTGGACACGCCTCCTACCGCTGATTAGCTCACTCCTCCCCCATCATGAGTGGACACGCCTCCTACCGCTGACTAGCTCACTCCTCCCCCACCATGAGTGGACACGCCTCCTACCGCTGACTAGCTCACTCCTCCCTCATCATGAGTGGACACGCCTCCTACCGCTGACTAGCTCACTCCTCCCCCACCATGAGTGGACACGCCTCCTACCGCTGATTAGCTCACTCCTCCCCCATCATGAGTGGACACGCCTCCTACCGCTGACTAGCTCACTCCTCCCCCACCATGAGTGGACACGCCTCCTACCGCTGACTAGCTCACTCCTCCCCCACCATGAGTGGACACGCCTCCTACCGCTGACTAGCTCACTCCTCCCTCATCATGAGTGGACACGCCTCCTACCGCTGACTGGCTCACTCTCTCCTCCCTCATCACGAGTGGACACGCCCACTACCGCTGACTGACTCACTCTCTCCTCCCTCATCATGAGTGGACACGCCCCCTACCGCTGATTGGCTGACTCACTGATCAGTGAGGTGAAACAAGATGTTCTAATGCACTTTTCATGTTTGTACTTCTTATGTGTCTCTGACACAAACAACTCATTTATGTTCATATCTTTATTTGAAATGAGAATCAATTACATATTTCCTAATGATTGGACTTACAACTTACCTCTGGACGTGGATCATGCTGTCTGTGTGTGTGTGTGAGTGAGTGAGAGTGTGTGTGTGTGTGAGTGAGTGAGAGTGTGTGTGTGTGTGAGTGAGTGAGTGAGAGTGTGAGTGAGTGAGAGTGTGTGTGTGTGTGTGAGTGAGTGAGTGAGAGTGTGAGTGAGTGAGAGTGTGTGTGTGTGTGTGAGTGAGTGAGTGAGAGTGTGTGTGTGAGTGTGTGTGAGTGAGTGAGTCAGAGTGTGAGTGTGAGTGAGTGAGTGAGTGTGTGTGTGTGTCTGTGTGTGTGTGTGTGTGTGTGTTTTGATATCAGCTTTACCGCAGTCTACTGATCGGCTGAGACGCCGCAGGTGGAATGCATTAAAGAAATGAAAATAGTGGTGCCACAAGAGCTGTATTTACTTTGATTATTTCAAACAATGAAAGGAGGAAAACTAACATTACAATCTACAAAAAATGCAATATAGAGCAGTCATATAAAAGCAGAGACATGGAGGTGAAAGCAGGAGAGTGAACTGAAAACAAGCAAAGACACAAAATAAAAAATGGTAAGTGGCAGTATGAAGGAAACGCTCTGGCTGTTCTGGGAGTTTCTTGCATTAGTATGAGTGTGAACGCCACAAAACATCACAGAGCTCAAATCTGCAGTCATTCAGTGTCTCTATCATGGTTTCATTCAGGTCCTCTGTGATATTTCAACATCAGATGTGTTGTCGCTCAACCGGCGGTGGTTTTATTGGTGTTATTTATTTTGGGGTTTGGCACAGACATTGAAGTAGTTACCCATCATCATCATCATCATCATCATCATCATCCGCCCTCGACTGTAGCGACTCCCATATGTCACCTGATGTCGGACATATGTACAAAAAACACAACGTCTGCACAGTAAGCATTCAAACAGGAATTTTAAAGCCAGCTAACATCTGCAGGTCATAAATAATGACGTTTGGCCGAGTCGAGACGCGTGTGTCGGGCCGCTGCGAGCGAAGGACCTCATTCCACTTGTTTGCTCCCCTCTGATTTCTGGTCCAGCCGGCTTTTACTGCTCTTCACCATATAAATAAAGTATGTGAGCGTTTCCTTTTCATTGACTGGAATATTCCGGAAGTGACGGCTCACGGTCTGGAGAAGAAACAAAAACATCGTGATTCATTCTCATTGGCCGACAGACGTTCCGCACGGATATGAAGACGGATTCAATCCACTTCACTGGACAAATAAATCACGTACTTCACATTATTTTGCTCACTTCACTAGTTATGAAGTGTTGAGAAAGTAGTTGCAGTGTAAAAAAACCTGTTGTAATCACTGGTGTGGATTAGTGTCGTCACCATACTGGAATTCCTGTTACGATACCTTCAAAAATACCATATTTTCAATAGCGAGGGGAAAACTGACAGAGATATTTTTATTTCAGAAATGTTTGGTAATTTGGGTAATTTTGTTGCAACAGCTTACACACTGTTATTTGAAACTTTGAACTGAATTCACAAAAAAGATAAACTGTCAGTAATAAAATAAAGAACAAATGAGTTGCACAAATAAAATACAATATGATACACAGACCAAATTAAATAAACGCGGCTTTAAAGAGAAACGTAAAACAAAGGAAGATATTTTGAAGAATGTTGGTAACAAAACAGTTGATGGTCCCCATTGACTTCTATAGCATATAAAAAATACTATGAAAGTTAATGGGGACCAATAACTGTTGGGTTACCCATATTCTTCAGAATATTTTATTTTTGAGTGATCTATCCCTTTGAGATTCTCAGGTGGGTGTAAAAGCACTCTGATAAGAAATTAATCGAAGTCATCAAGTGTAAAAACACTAGAGCGCGAGAACGGTGTCGTACATCAATACTGCAGGACGGGATTATTGGAACCGCTTCAGATATTTCAGTATTGATGCATATCGATATAACGATAATTTTGTAAAACACTAATGTGGATTTGACATGCGTTTACGGTAATATGGTAGAATGAACGCAGTGTTGTTATAGTGAGCACTTAAACACAGTGAATAATTCTGAGGCTGGCGTCTCACAACTTCATTCATTAAAGCTTCAGCAATCATCATCATATGAAAATCTGACATATTACATCGTGTAAAAGGGGCCGTTTAAATGATGAATCCTTGTTTTAATGGCACTTAGACGTGGTAAATGTACGGTACCTTACCGCAACAAATATAAACTATATATATAATTTGTGCAAAAGCATCAGTTGTGAGCAGTACCTCTGCTAGCTGGGCTTTGTTGAGTCCAGGTCTGGTCTGGATTTTGTAGTGCCTCTTGTAGCGTCTCAGTGTGTTGACCTGCAGCTGGAACAGATCCACCTGACCGAGAACAAACGGACGATGATTGACAGCTGATCACACATCAGTCCAGTCACACACACATCACTGCAGCAGAGGAGCTCTCCGACCCCTGCGACCCCTGCGACCCCTGCGTGACCTGCTGTAGAGCGCATCAGGGACGCCGCTTACCCAATTATTTTTACCATTAAGATTTAAAAAAAGTCGCTGTTATTAACCAATCAGCTAAGATGAGAATCACAACATTAAAAACTCTGATTAGAGGCAGAAAAGTAACTGAAAATGGTCAAAAAGATGATCTTTCACCACTTTTTCACCAGGACTTTGAATTGAGAAATCAACTTTTCCCTTGATCTTCTGATATATAAGAGGTCGTTGCACTATAAGAATATCCTGAAAATGTCCTTGTTACTCCAATCAAAGCTTTTACTGACACCAGACTCAGAGAACGACTGATCCTGGAATCTGTCTATCATAAATAAACTCCGCCTCCGCAGAACAAATCAACGCCTACTTCATCATTGCAGCGTTAGCTCCGCCCACTGGTGTGTCAGTGAGATGAGGAGGAGAGAAGGACTGAAATTACATCACCTTTCACAGGATCATAATGCTAGTCATCTTTATTTATATAGCGCTTTTTACAATGCAAATTGTGGCAAAGCAGCTTTACAGTAATAAATGGCAAATAATTTTGGCTGCACAGCAGCTCCCAGAGAAAATGGTGTCATTGTGCAGCTTATTCAATATATTATTGATTCATTCCGTTGCAAAGATCAATAGTTATTAGTTAATTTATGTATATCAGCACTGCAGAAAACAGTGACGTAATCGTCCGGCTCAGATCAGTTCACATACAACGACACCAATGCAGGCGTAGCGCCAACTAAATGAAGTTACATTGAAGATATTATAAGGCATGAAGAAATGTTCTCACAGGAAAAAATATATAAATGTCATTTTGGTGATCAAAGATAAGGGGTAAAATTATTGACCACAAGGGGGACTTTAAATCGACCTAAGCGAGTATACTGAGAGAAAGTCGGATATACTTATAATCGTTTGCATTATTAAACTGTTAATTAATTGAAATGATTAATTCATTATGTGGTGATATTGAGAATTATGAAACGTGGGGTTTTGGTGTAGAGTCAAGCCTAAGTTCTATTCAAATCTGCATAGTTGAGCAAATATAACAGAAATATAATATAGTGGAGGTCTTCTGTGGTTACTGACAGGAATATGGTTATTTAATTTCAACAATGTGAATGTCTCAGTTGAGCTTTATTTATTTGTATTTAGTTCATTTCACTGGATTCTTCCCTAAGACTTCTATGATATAGACTCGACAGTAATGCGACAACATGTAAGAAACTGTTAATTCTAACGCCTGATCTGATGTGATTCATGTACAGTCAGATGATCTTCGTCTGTGTCAGTAAATCAAACCAGTGACTAAACGCTCAACTTCACCTTGTTTCTCATAGTAGGATGAAAATAATCTGTTATTTAAAGGTGATTCAATTATATATAGAAAGCGATGAAAGAACGCTCCCTTTACAATCGCTGGAGCTGTCAATCAAACAGCACGAGTTTATCAGTGACTCACGTAAAACTCCTGTTTTATTCAACAAATCTCTTAGTTATATCATGTTTGCACTGTTAGTTATGATGAAAGCATTCGTTAATGTGCAGAAATTGAGTTGCGATGACGAGATCACTGCTTTCATGAGCTCAACAACATGTCTGTGATCGACTACAACGATCATCACTGCAACCTTTCACACCACGATCTCAATATCATGCCATAGATCTAAATGTAATGCTATAATCAACACTTTTTAGTGAACTTTGTGAGCTCTAATAGTAATACTTGGATATTTCATATGCAAAGATGTCAGCCAATCACAGCAGTGGAGTCTCACAGCAGACACGCCCCTTAAAACAGAGCGTTCAAATCGAAGGCTAAAATCAGGGAAGAAAATGCCTTTTTATTTCTAAATTATGACAATTTTTGATGTAAAAAGCACACTAACATTATAAGTGCACGCCAGGAAACATTATAAAACAATAAAACAAAGCAGTTCATGACCTTTTAAAATATAAATTGAAATAATGTGGGCTGACAGCTACAACAAAACCACTGACCAGTGAATAAAAACCTCACAGTAGAGCGTCTGTAACGCTTTAGAAGTTATCGTTAAACATCAATTCCAGTACGTGTCGCTGGACAAAACGGTGCCGCGTGAATCAGCCTCAACCTGACCAAAAATATAAATCAGATCTAGATTTGTAAATAAACGCTGAAAGGTTTTGAGCACAAACTCAAATAATCACTAGTGAATATTTTGTTTCTAGAATGAGTTGGAAGTGGGAATGTGAGTTGAATATATTAATTTCACAGATGATGTAAAGATCCCGTTTGTCCTGCTCTTTTTGCCTTCTGGATCAATCCGTCCGCTTCATCAGCCTGGAAGATTTCTGGAAGCATCTGTGCGTTCAGCAATTACAATATAAAACTGAACCTGTAAGTGGTTAATCGTGAATATATGGCTTAAGCTGGAGCTCCGACCCACATAAATCTGTGGACAGGAAAGCACATTAACGGACTAGTATTTCCAATGCCGACCCTCAGACATTCCTACCCAAACCAAATCCACAGAGGAACGGCCAAGTTAAAGTCCAGAGTCTAATCCAACTCACAAAAACCCTCCAATATCAGTGAGTTTAAAACTACGTGACGATGAGAGTTAAACCACACAAAACTCATTCGACGCAAGAACTTCTCAATGACACGCGGCATCAGACGCTGCTTTCACAATAACTAACATCACTTCTTCACCTCTGACCATCTGACACAACAGACCTGCTACACTGTTCTCAGCCGTTACTGGACATCAGTCTTCTACAGCTGGACATTATTAATGCAGCAATAACATGACAAATCTAAGAAGCCCTGAAAAGACAGCAGACATTCAAGAGAACCAATTCTGCTCTTTCTCAAAGTCTTGATGTTGTTTTTTGGCTCTGAATGTTGATTATTTTCCTCATTGTTCAGCTCCTCTCTTCCCAGTCTGTCAGTAACACTCTGTTTACTTCCTGTCTCTATGAAGCCCCGCCTTCTGAAAAGCACAATGTGCTCTGATTGGTCGGCTGGAGCGTGTGTTTTGTGTGTTTGTGAAATGTCCCGCCTCTTACCATAACCACCAGTTTCAACACACTACTAACTAACTCAAGCAGGCCCCGCCCCTTTATTCAGCTCATTAATTATTAAAATGAGGAATATTGTGACGAACTCAAGATGGAGGCGTTCAGAAACACTGACAGAGAAGAACTGGAAGTTTAAAAGGCTGATGTGGTTTTGCTGAAGCGCTTCATTACCTCTGGGACTTCGACATCATGGTCCGGTGACTCTCCGCCGTCATCGCTGGTCTTCCTCTTGCGTTTGTTGCGGACACTCTGGATGAAGTTCTTGTGGAAGTCACAGATGTACAGATGCCGAACCTACATGGAAAAAAGGGATTAATATGCAGGTTTGAAAGCAGAACACTAGAGGACCGGTTACCAATGAAACGACACTTAGAAGATCAGTTCACTTCAGACAACATCTCCTGCTCATTCACTCTCCTCGTGTCATCAAGATGTTCATGTCTTTCTTTCATCAGAGGAAAAGAAATGAAGAGGAAAACATTCCAGGGTTTTTCTCCATATAGTGGACTTCAATGGGGTTCAACGGGTCCAAATGTCAGTTTCAGTGCAGCTTCAAAGATCTACATGATCCAGACGAGGAATAAGAGTCTGATATTTTCTAAAAAAAATAATAAAAAATTATATAGTTTTTAACCACAAATGCTGGTCTTGCACTGCTCTGATGCTCCACACATCACGTCATCACGTTAGAAAGGTCACGTGACGTAAGAGGAAGAACCGATCCAGTGTTTACAAAGAGAATGTCAAAGACAGTCTTTACAAAAAAGGTAAAAGTACAATGTTGGACGATTTTGAAGTTGGAAGAGTTTTTATTTCCTCCTACGTCACGTGACCTTTCCATCGTGATGACGTGATGTGTGGAGCATCAGAGCAGTGCAAGACCAGCATTTGTGGTTAAAAAGTATTTTATTTTAGTATAAAATGTGCGATGGTTTCTCTAGATCAGACTCTTATTCCTCGTCTGGATCATGTAGATCTTTGAAGCTGCACTGAAACTGACATTTGGACCCGTTGAACCCCAGTGAAGTCCACTATATGGAGAACAATCCTGGAATGATTTCCTCATTTCTTTTCCACTGAAGAAAGAAAGACATGAACATCTTGATGTCATGGAGGAGAGGGAATTATCAAGAGATTTTAATTCTGAACTGAACTAATCCTCTAACAAACACTACTGAAGTGTGATATATTCATGGCTGCACATGTTTACATAAACAGACTGAAGCTGTAAACTGACGGTTCACTCATTCACACAAACTCAAACAAACACACTTCCAGGCCTTATTCCTGCGCGCGGCGGCTTACACTCTTGTCGATGTCCAGCTTGAGTTTCCTCTGGGAAATGCTCTTCTGGATGCGCTTGCTGAAGGAGGCGTTTCCCGCCGCGCGGCCGCAGCGCTCTCCGTCCTCGATCAGACAGCAGCTCTGCCCGAAGAACGGCGGGGCGGGCGGGCCGTCGTGGCTGTCCTCTTCCGTGCTGAACCCGTTCATACCGGGCACGAACAGGCAGAAGCGGCGCGCGGGCGACTTCAACCGCAGCTTAAAGCCGAACTCGAGGCGCTCTGAGGCGAACGGACAATCTCCGCAACACTTCGCTAAAGATCCCGCGACTTCACTAGAGCAGCCGAACTCGGTCCCGCGCGCAGAACCGAACGTGTCCGCGCGGAAACTGCAGATCTGACGCGCTGCGAACTACCGAGCAACAGTCGAGCTCATTTCAACAATGTACATCGTACAATGAAACATGTCCTGAGAGAAACCGGAAGTCGTCGCTTTGAACGCCCATTGGTTGGTTTCCCTCAAAGGCGGGGCCTCAAGCTTGTGTATTTGATCTTGATTGGCTAGCGCGCCGGTCGATCAAACCGAACTTCCTGATCGCTGCCATTGGTGTCATGAAATAACGCCTCACTTCTCCGTGAACACACTCACAACTTCAGGGACCAGAACTGACTGTCTTTAACCAAATTAAACGACTGTGGGACTTTTGTTCAAAGTAATCTATCTTGACATGTGAACGAGACGTGTCGTTTGAAGTATCCTACATGTAAAATAAATAAATGTACACTTGTAGGTAACTTGAGATGGATGTAATCACCGGGTGTGTTTGTAACGTTACATCGATTAGAAACAGCGAAATAAACGAGTCTCCAGCTTTGGAAGGGGTGAAGGATGCTTCCATCTTTTGTTGTTGACATAAAATGGCCTCCTGAAGAAAAACACGGCAAAAGTGCTTTCTGAGTAAAAGTTGTGTGTTAATCTATGATTGATTGTTTTTCAAGTTTTATTATTTAATGATGCATTATGTTTAAACTGATTTATATTTAAAGGAACAGGTTTTTGTGAAAAAAAATATTTTTCTAAAAACGTGCATTTATTCACTTCAGAACTTTATGTGAAATACTGACGGAGTTGACAAATACTGACGGAGTTGACAAATACTGACGGAGTTGACAAATACTGACGGAGTTGACAAATACTGACGGAGTTGACAAATACTGATGCAATTCACAAAGGTCCAGCTCGGGCCAAATATACAGTATATGTAAACAGAATCAAGAAACAACATTAGAAGAATTCCCCTTATTCAAAAAAAGATAGTAAATCTCATAACATAGACTTTTTAAGAGCACTTCTCAACCATCAGACATAAAACCTGACGGAGTTGAGATGTGACAAAATATAATTTTTTCCTTACCGTAACCATGTGTCGTACAGTGGAGCAATTGTTTTCTCTCTCAGTTGAAGCTGCCTTAATAAACATATCAAAATGCACAGATTTATCCCACAACTATTGACAGAAACTGTTACACCGGGATGACGGAGTTGACGTGTTAAAGCAGAGACTTCAACATTGTTTGTATAAAATATAAAAAACTATAAAACTTCCAGGACGATATCTCTTACTAAGAGATCCACAATGATAGTAAGTGCTCCTCAGAGTTAAAGAGGATCATGACATGACCAGATTTATTCAGAATTATACAAAATCCTGACGGAGTTGACACAAAGTGAGGACACAACTTTGATTGACAATTTTTATGGAAAATATAATCAAAGACTTACTTTTTGTATTGTTTGATATATTACAGCTCTCCGACTTTCGATTTAAATGTATATTTTTCAATTTGTTACACTTTGTTTGTCAGTTTTGCAGCTCTGTGACCTCATGCTGACTCATGCTACTATACTAACAAAATTATTTAAAATTAAAAGCAATGAATGTCCTGATATCCAGATTTCCTTCAGATGTAATTTTTTTTTTTTTGATGAATTTATTAATTTATTTTTAACTCAAAGAGGACGTGTTTTGTCCCTCATCTGAAGAATCAGTGTCATGTTAAACTAAGTGTGGACTGTGAAAATGAGATCTGTAACAGAGGAGAGACTCAAGAACAGTTTACTGAATAAATCCAAACATTAATGATACAAATGAAAATAAATAACTCTGAATAAATCACTGCACTAATAATGATTTATGATGTGCTGTCAGAACCATTTTAATGCATCAGAATTGACAAGCCTGTATAAAAATACCAGCATTCCCAAGATTTCCCAGCAACCCAAGACTGACATCATCAGATTCCACAAACATCTCCAAATTCAACAAAAACGAAAGCTTGTCGTCTTCAAACAGTTCAAAAGCAAGTACAGCATTAGATTTCTGTTCAAGAATTTGCACGTGCGTCGGTCCACCAGAAACAATCATAGCGGAGCAACAACTCATTTTAGGAAACCCTGGGCTCTCTTTAAAATCTACAGATGTTACAAAATCGTTAAAACTTGAAAATAGGCTCTGGACAAAGACATTGAAAGTGCTGAACAGATGATCTTTAAAACCGCTTCGGAGCAGAGAAACATTTTAAAAGTGCTTGACAGATATTCTGAAAAAAATATTCCACGCTAAAAACGGGTCAACAACATTGTCTCGATCTGAAGAAACGTACAAAACTACAGAGCGCTGATGGGCTTCACACAAGGATCTTCAGCAAGGCACATGGAATGGATTCAAGTTTAGCTTCGTGTTGGTGATGTGCATCAGGAACCGAACATTGCAGCATCTCGTACTCTCAGCGGTGGGAACGTGAACAGATCCCGTCTTTGGGGTGGAAGCGCTTACTGAGAATCAGACAGATGGTGGGAAAAACATCACAGAACGCAACTGACCCATACAGTTGGGTCATTCCACAGTCTTCTGCTGTACAACGGCAGTTTTAAAGGATTTAATCAATTGCATTTTTGTTGTTTACTGTACAAAATCGTGCAAACAGGACCATCTTAGATTATTCCTAACAAAAAAGTGAAAAGGAGAGGAGATTTGCATCATTTTAGTTAAGAGGGTTGATACACCTTCAAGTTTCTGTAATAAAATATCATGTCCACTAAAACACAAAATGTATATATACACATACAACAAAGAGAAGATGGATAATCGAGCTGAAGAAAAATATCGCACTGTAAAGTCTCCACATTTCTGTGGAAAGACCCAGTTAGAACGGCCAAATAAATAAGCTTTGAATGTTTACGGGGAGAATCAGAAGGAAATTCTGTGACAGTGTTTGCAAGGCAGAGTCTCACGCCACGATTCTGTGCAGATGAAGAGCTGCGTCAACAATCAACAGACGCAAGAATAAGTCCAATCACAACTCTGTAGGGATGCACCGATATGGAAATTTGAATTTGATAAATCTAGATCTCTATATTATTTTTTCTGAGCCTGATTACAAAACAAAAGGTGAAAAATACAGTGGACAACTTTTATATTTTTCCGCCATCTAAGACAACCCATTTCTCTGAAAGATTAAGCCCAGAGGAAGCATAAACACAGAGAATAGTAAGGGTCCTAAAATAGAGCCTTGAGGGACACCACATCACAAAGGTGCTGATGCAGAGCCCAGAATACAATGAGTAGCAATAATCTAACCTTGACGAGTGGATCACAATTTCTAGATCTGGTTTAGAGAGACGTTCAACTTTTGCAATTGATCTGAAGTGGAAAAAATTACCCATGATGACTGATCTGCATATTTAAAGTGGAAGTCTCGTGTGCCTAATGTACGACTCCTGAGTGTCACTGTAATCACCTTGATCGCAATAATCATCCATCAAAACTTTACTAGCGTGACACTGGTTTGCTTTATCCATTCGAGAGATGTAGTTTGCGTATCATATGCTCTGAAACAGAAGACGAGAGAGATCGTGCTTTGAAGGCAAACACACTATTCTCTGCCATCTCTGATGAAATCGGACAGGTTTTCTCTAACATTAAAAACAAGGCAATCTTTCTCTGAAAGATTAAACCCAGAGGAAGCATATAAACAGAGAATAGTAAGGGTCCTAAAATAGAGCCTTGAGGGACACCACATCATAAAGGAGCGGATGTAGAGGGAAAATTTCCCAGATAAACAGAAAATGTCCTATTTTTCAGAAAAGAGGCAAACCTCTGGAGGTTCATGTCCTGAAAGCAAACAAAACTGCAGACGATCTAAAAGAATTTTGTGATTAATGGTGTCGAATGCGGCGCTGAGATCTAATAAACCTAAAACAACATGCAAGCCTGAATCCAAGGAAAGAGAAAATGTCATTTGTTATCTTTAAAAATGCGAAATGGAAGACTTCATCTTCAAAATTACATCAGTTACCTGCGCAGTAAACACTGATTCAAGGACAAACTGGTAGCGTCCAGTAACGAAAAGAAAAATAAATTATGATAAACTCTTCTAATATGCGCATAATGTAACATCACGCTGAAGGCACCAATCAAAACCCTGGCCAGCAACGTGACTTTAATAGATCAACCTAATTTTCTTATCCAACCGATAGCGGTAACATTAAAAATGAACATTTATGGGCCGATACTGGTCCTTATGGTGCATCCCTACAACTCCAAATACAGGGACTGTCAGTGTGAGATTGTCAAACAGATTACACACCAAAACATGAACATCAATCATGAGCAGCCTTGCAAACACTGCCGGCACAGTTCGTCCGATTCTCTCTTCAGGAGTGGTATTTGGTGCTTTAGCAGCAGGGGTGGAAGTGAGCACTAAGATAAAGATGAAGGTAAAAGGCGCCGGTCATGTGGAAAGAGGGACGGAGCTCAGTTTTCCAGCGGTTTGGAGTGCAGAATGTCAGACACACATCAGTTCAGTAAAGGCACAAGAACGTCTCTTTTCACGTGAGCTTCGAGCAGCGACACCGTCCATGATTACGAAGCTTCGCCAGCATTTCCACGACCGCATCATTCCCGCCGTTACGCGTTACGATTGCGGCTGAAAGAGTCCAAAACGGTGGAGTTAATGTTCTCGAAGAGCCACTGCTGACTGAGTGACGAGGAGTCACAGGAGTTCATGAAAATCTTCTTCTGTGCAGCGTTGGAGTCGATGCAGCTGTTACTGATGGGGTGATAGATGCTCTTATCCTGTCAACACACACACACACACACACACACACACATTATCGTTTGTTCACAGCATCTGTCTTAAGTGTGTAATATTGCTCCAGCTGGAGTTATTCTCTATATCAGTGTTTCCCTCAAACGCCTCCACTGTAGTCTTGAGTTTCTTCACCTTAGTTCCTCATATCTGCACTGTTTCTGATCTGTTGCTCTATGTCTGAGTTAAATGTGAGTTGTTTAACATCAAGCCTGCTTTTCTTGATGATCTTTTCCAGCAAAGTTGATATATCCACTGTTTATGACCTGGTTTTTTATTATAATGATGGTCTTCGTGAGATCTTAGATGTTTATGCACCTCTGACAACCCATATTTTTTCTTTTACCCACTCTTTAACCCCTGAATTACACCACCTTAAAACTAAAGGCCGTTGGCTGGAGCATCTACATGCCAAAACTGGTGTTTCTGATCATAAAGAATTGTGTTCCACCACTAAAGCTAAATCTGAATTTCATAGTCACCTAATTAGGGCGGGTGAAGGGAAACTAGATCTCTTTTCTCTGTTAATTAGATCCTGCAGTCTCCTGAATCTTACCTGTATTTCATTACTGTATGTTATACTTTTATGGATTATTTCAATACAAAATAAATAATCAATGGTCCTCCAAACAATACATTTAATTCTCTTAAATCCTCACGGTTCACTTTCTCTACCTTTGAACTTCCTCCTCTTGACGAGATGACCTGCATCATTCAGAAATCCAAATCAACTACTGGTCAACTTGGTTAAAAGTTCGTTTATCTTCTGAGATCCACTTCCAACACACTTAGTTAAAGTTCGTTTATCTTCTGAGATCATTCACTCTTCATTGTCTTCTGGTGTTTTTCCCTCATCACTTAAAACTGCAAGAATATTTCTAACTTACTGCTTATTTCTAAAATATTTTTAAAAAGTGTGTTATAGTGCAGGTCTCTCACTACCATTCATACAATAATTTGTTTGAAAAACGTCTGTCTGGCTTCCGTCCACTTCATAGCACAGAAACCGCACTTGTTAAAGTTACTAACAATCTGCTTATGGCGGCGGATTCTGGTCAGCTGACTTTACTCATTTTGCTGGATCTAAGAGCAGTCTTTGATAAAATCTCACACATGAGATTATGAGTTATGAGTTTATTATGAGTACACATGAGATATGGGCACCTGCCTGTCTCGGTTTAGATCGCGTCTTTCTGGTAACACTCAGTTTGTACGACTCAAAATCTTCAGATCCAAGCCTTTGCAATGCACCACTGGTGTTCCCCAAGGCTCAGTCTTGGGTCCTCTTTTATTTATCTTTTATTTACTGCCCCTTAGACATATTTTTTAGGAAGTCTGGTATTAATTTCTACTGCTATGCTGACAACACCCAGCTTTACCCGTCTTTCATGCCTACTTCAAATTTCCTCAAACTCAGTAGTGGTAAAACTAAAATTCTCCTGGTAGGTACAAAATCTACCCTGGCAAAATCTGAGCTTCTCTGGACAAAAAGCCATTCCTCCATGGAGGTTAGTGAAGGTGAAATACCTTCCTGTAGGCCCACAGCTGGTTGCCCTTCATCCCGTGGCAGTCGTAGAGCGTAACGGGGCTGTTGTGCGACACGGCGTCGAAGCAGACCTTTTTAGTGTGCAGCGGGTCTCCTACCCGTATATCTTCCCTCCAACCAAACGTGAAGACCTGCATGACATCCGGACTATTATTATTTGCATAAACACATTCAGCAACATTTAATATTGATTGCATTTATAATACGCGAGTCTCACCTGACCGTGACTCCAGCTCGGCTCGCCCCGTTCCTTCAGGCATTTCTCCAAACGGATCGGGGAGCCCGAGGAAAAGTGCTTACTCTCCATGCAGAGACCGGTGCCGACGTTACGCAGCTGGAAAACAAACACACATCACTGCCATGAACACGGCCACTGCACTAAAGTTTGTCACAATAATGACATTTCAGGATTATATACATCGTTTTTTCCATAAATTCCACATTTCTAGGTCTTGTATATCTCACCCTCCGCCTTTTTTGCAGGGGATTTAATTATATAAATGTTTTCTCTCTCCTTTCATTCACTTTTAATCCCTATATTCACATCCTTAAAGGAGAAAATATAAAATGTATAATCTTGTCGAAATAACAAATCATTAATGATTTATGCTTTCTGAATTCTGTAAATGATGGTGAGAAATATCAGTCAACGCAAAAAGTCACATCGTTGACGAATAAGTTTCGTCTTTGGGACGGGATCTGGTTTATAGTGTTTATATGTAAATGTTTCATTTTATATAATGATATTTTTGCTATTAGTTCTAAATGTAAATGTAATAAAATGCAACTTGTCTGTGCTTTTTCCTCTCAACGGTGAAATTTTGACAACTTAATGTGCAATTTATATTCGTGTGATATTAAGTAAAAAAATGATCTTTTGAAAATAAAACAAAAATATGTTTTACAAGAAAATACTATTTAAGTCATTCACGTTTAATTCTGTCATTTCTTTGTATTTATTTTGTGAAATTTGCAAGAAATTTCTGAGTAAATCCTACTCCCATCCTTTCCGTGCGTATGATGGATGTTTCAGCAGGAAAATACAAGAGCTATTTATAATCCATCTGTGAAATGAATTAGTCTGTTGTATACTAACTTTAACTGGCAATGGATTAGTGAAGCTATGTGGTGGTTATACAGCCGACTTTTGAGTTTGGATGAACTTGGAGCCGGACAGACTCCAGCTCCGCTGCGTTTGGTCATATAGCGCACCTCTCCCCAGGCGGCGGCCGGAGGCTCCACCGGCGGATAGTGTTTGGGAAGATCCCACGCCACCTCCGTCATGAACCACTTGAAGTTCTTGCAGTTCAGCCTGTTCCTCAGTTCCTTCTGCGGCGCCACGTCTCCAGCCGAGAGATGGCGATACTCAGGCCTCCGCTGGTAGATGAACTCCGCATACTCGTCCATCCACACCTCCGCCACGCGCTTCAGATTCTACAACAGATCACACATTGTGAGAAAAAAAGTCAGAACTGCGAGATATAAGGTCGCAATTATGTTATAAATAGGGCTGGGTTTCTTTTCAGATGTCCCAATTTGATTTGGTTTTGATTCTCAATTTCGATTCAATTTTAAATTTTCACTGGCCCCACACCAAAAAAGTAATAAATGAATAAAATAGCTGTTGTTTTTGACCCCTGTATCCTTATATTGTAATAAATAAGTGAAATGTAATAATTCTCGAATCCATTTGATCGATTCGATTTCCACAGCTGAAACTACTAATATAAATTTCAAAGTAAACAGACATTAATAAAAAAAGAACAACTAATTAAACTACAAGCAAAAACACAAATAAATAAAGTTACAAAAATGTTCTCCAGTGAAGAGCAGGGAGTGATTTTCTCTTAAAGTAAAGTAAAACTGCAAGAATATTAGGCTGCCGTCACTTTAAGACGAACGATACAATAATGATGCGCATGCGTTCTTCATTTCCTGCTCACCATAACCGTAACCGACTGTGTTTACACAGACACTCGCTGGAGCCTCAATGTTTGTGATTAAGTTCGGACAGGGCATTTCCACGTGACCGGGTTGCTGTAGTAAATCTGATCTCACATCAGTATATTATGCGATGAAATGCTTTGTGGGAAGCGCATGATGAATCATCAGGGACGGATCTGACACTCACCCTGGCGAGACTCACTCCTCCCGGCACTTTATAAGGCACGTACTTCCTGTATATGTGGCCGACTCGAGAGCAGGGAATGTCCTCCATACGGCCTCCACACATCCACACCTCAAAACACATCAACACATCGAGTCAGACCACAATAAAACAGAATATATTATATCACAGCATTAAAGTAAATCATATGCGCCTATTTTATAGTCATTTTTATTGAATTATATATATGAATATATTTTAATATTATAATATTATATTTATTTTATATTATATTCCTATATAATATAATATAATAAAAATTACCAAAAAATAGACCCCTATAATTTACTTTAATGCTGTGAAATAATATAATTAAATGTAATTTAATATAATATTATAATGCAGTCTTTATAACAACAACAACAGAAAATTGGATTTCAGTGGCATGAAGTGTCACATGATCAGGAGTCGCTCCAGCCTGTGCTCGTCATCAGACTTGAGCAGAAATGTCACAAATATGGAAAGTTGAGTATATCAGCTGCTGTTAACAGCCCATCCGCTCTCTCACAGCCAGATCACGTGTCACAATGTTCATTTGGGAGCATCTTGGGAAATATTGTGGGGTTTCTTGAAACCACCAGGTGTCACTATATCTGACTTTATTGTGAATGACATCCCTAAAGAAAACGTGTTGATAAGGGGAAGTTGAGGTGACGAATCGAAGCGCTCATTCTTTTTAAAGCTGAAAAAGTCTAAAGGACAGTTTTTAAAGGACAGTCCAGTCTTAAAGTCACCATGAAATCAACTTCTATTTTTTTATGGAATATTGCAGTGCTTATCATAAATGATTTATTGTTGCATATTTAAATTCATGTTCCTGATAATCTTGAATCAGAATATCTTCCTCTCACAGCATCTCTTCTCTGATGACGAGGGCGGGGCAACCTGTCACTCACATGAGATCCACCAATAGCAAACCACAACATCCAATCAACTCCCCACAGACACAGTCAAGCCCCGCCCTATCTGTCTAATGATAATATGTCATCTAAAACAACATATAGAAAAATATAATATGCGCTTTTGTTGATTTTCCTCACTTTATTCTCAATAATTAATGATCGCCTCAGATGTGGAATATTTTCACTATTAGTGAAAATATATAAATAATATATATTTATTTTATTTTTTAATATTTATTTATTTTACACTAACTGTCGAAAATATATATACTTTCTACAGTTAGCGTTTCCAAACACATAACGGTTTATTTTTGGTTTATGTTTTCTGTTATTTATTTTTTTATCATTGTTTTCATTTTTATTTGTGTTTTGTTTTTATTTTTTTTTAAAGAAATTTTGTATTTTTAATCATCAAATGAAGGCATAAAACATTAAGGATTTTGTAGTCAAATGAAATTTAAACAAATATTTTTCCTTTTATTTTTTGCCAAACAAAATGCTGCACAACAGAGGTTTACTGCAAAAATGAAAACAAAGACTGTGATTATTTCTTAAAGTTAATACATTTTGAACAGATATTTGTCGCAGTTTCTTTAAGTGAATTTTATTTTGATGGCTTAAATGTACAGCTCTACTTGATTTAATCATCCAACACTTGCCAAATTCAGTGACGTTCGGCGTTACGCAGTAAATTCCATTTTCTGACGGGATTCTGTGATTCTGTTAAACGAGTCACGACTTCCTAGTTTAAATTCTTCATGGGGAAACAAGATCCCATCAGTGATCAGGATACAGAAGAAACTTGACGTGGATGAACGTAAACGCGCTGTGTTCTGATTGGCTGAAGGCACGCTGATGTATTAGACCAGGTCAGAGCAGTTACCTTGAAGGAAATCTCATACTGCTCTCCTCCCCAGATCTCCAGTCCCGTGTCATATCCTCCCAGCTCCCAGAACCACTTCCTGTCCACAGCGAAGAGACCGCCTGCCATCACAGGAGACCTTAGAGGGAAGAGGAGCAGACACGGCTCCAGCTCGGTGAAAAACTACACTCAAAAAAATATTTCAGTCTAAACCTAAGTTTTATGTAATTTAATTACATAGCAATTTTCCATCCATTTGGATTACATAGTTTTAACATAAACAAACTAATAAACTTAATGTGATTCATATTTGTCAGTCATATGTAAATGAAATAGATAAGATTTATGTCATAGTTGAGTATATGAATAGTGAGAGATTGAATGTCTTTTATCTTCAGTTGTAGTTCTTGTGTTTCTCTGTCCTTCAGTGATTCTGCTTGTTAACAGCAGGTGTTCATCATTAATGCTCAATCATCACTTAATGATCTCATTAACTCTGACACTGCTTCAATGGTACTTTAACTCAGTAGTGCGCACACACATGACCACTAAACAGTGTTCATTAACCTGTGAACTATTACATAAATCTTACCCATTTCATTTACATATGACTGACAAATATGAATCACATTAAGTTTATTAGTTTGTTAATGTTAAAACTATGTAATCCAAATGGATGGAAAATTGCTATGTAATTAAATTACATAAAACTTATGTTTAGACTGAAACATTTTTTTGAGTGTACAGCGGCACGCGCAAGACGGAAACCCAAACATCGTTATTCAAATACTGATGGGTTATGGAGCGCTGAACCTGTCGATCGCTTCAGTTTAGCGTCAGTTCTACAGCAAACCTGTTCTCATCAGTGAAGCTGCTCAAGGAAAACACAAGAATAGTTTTTCAGGACAACAAGATGCGTTTTCCAATTAGTCACTAGTTTTTGTGGAGTGAACGCCGTTGAATTTGCATATAGAATGTAAACTGATGATTGGATTTATATTCGTTTTGCTTTGTGACAAAGTGTGAATGGAATTTGAAGACTCTGACAGAGATCCGATCGCTCAAGACGACTGAACAAAATCAAAAGAGGATGAATCAGGATTATAAATCATTATATCTTTTCCTTATTGTTTAGATGTTTTTTTTTTCGATCAACAAGCTGAATGATAAGGCGCTTATGGAGGAGCAGAAATATAGCGGTTACCCTGGTAATGCCTGTATAAAAAGCAGCTGCGCTTTTTAGAAATGCGACGAGTTTGCGTGTATGACATAAACACCATAAAATAAACCGTATCATAACTCATCAACAGTCGAATCGATAAATGTGGGCAAATTTAAGACCTCTTGAATTGAAAATGAAGACTTTTCTTATACCGTTTAAAATATTTAACCCTCTGGTGTTGTTCACACATGACATGAAATGAATGGGAAATGGGCAAAAATACAGAATTTCTAGCTCACTTTTGTTGAATTTTGATGTTAAGTGTAACAAAATGTCCTCTGTGTTCAGGTTTGAGTAGTACTTCAAATCATTTCAAATATAAAAAATCTAAATCTTGACAAAAGTAGTCTTTGAGAATGTCTAAATGTCCAAATCCACAACTTAAAGTATTTATGTCTAAAAACAGCGAGAGAATTTATAAGCCACTTTATATAGAGTTATACAGGAATCTAGAGGTTACACGCGACATTACAGATGTTTTTCTTTTTTTACTCCCAGCAGATGGCGCTAATCTACCTTCAAAAAATTTAATTTTAACATGAAATACAGCTTTAATTGAAAAATAATATAAAAATTTGGGGAAAATACCATGAAATTCTCTCAAAATACAAAAGAAAAAAAATATTATTGAACAATTATATAATTGAACTCAAAATAAAGCAAAGTTTCATTTCAGGAGTTGCTTGACTGCGAATGAACAACACCAGAGCGCTCAGAGTTTTTATGCCCTTAAATTTCATACAACAGACTTTTTAAGACCCTAATTAAGTCTAAATTATTCAAAATAAATATTAAAAATTAAATATATATATATATATTTTAATATAGTCAAAGTAAATATTCAAAAGCTTTGACGTGGTCAAAGAATATGGAGGTGATCGCTCAACAGAAATGTTAAAAATAAAACATTTTACAGAAAATAAACGCACGCACACATTTATCACGACCTCTGAACTACTCACTCGAACGGGTCGCTGGGGTCAGATTTCTCCAGCTGAGGTGGGATAGGGATGCGTTTGTAGTACATCTCCCAGTCAAAAGCCCCTCGCATGGCATCGCCGGCCTGCGTCTCGTAGCCGAAGTTATCGTGGTCGATCACATCGATCATTGGACACACGATCGTCTTCCGGTTCTGCTCGATGCGATCTGGAGGGGGAAAAACAACCGATAATCCACCGCCATCACATCAGGGCTCGGCCGTACAGGAGGCGTCAGTTTTACCCAGTAGCGGCGGCAGCCAGTTGACGTTGGCCTCGCAGTGAGAGTCCAGAAACGTGATGACATCACCCTTGGCGGCCGCGGCGCCCAGCAGTCTGGTCCTGATCAGACCCTCGCGCTTCTTCGTCCGCAGGATCCGCACCTTCGGCAGCCGCACCATGTACTCCTCCAGAGGAGCCTTCAGGTGCTCTGACAGGAAACACACGAATGCTGGTCAGTCTTCCTCCTTACAAAAGCAGTTCAGCAATATCTACACATTTATGTGTCCGGAAATCTGTTAACTCTTTCCCTGAGAATTTCCCTGAAATTTCATTCTTGTTGAATGAACATGCAAAACATCGAAACAGAGCCTCTGCTTTTAAACAAAACACACACAAACCTGTTTTACTCTAGCGTCATGCATTCTCATATCAACACTTGTGGGAAAGTCTCATCCCAAAAAAGCAAGAAGATGAGAAATCGCGTTTTTGTGAAAGACTTCATTACATAAATCACTTGTTTCTGCTGCTTCTTCACCTGTGTTTTGATCAGGAGGTTCAGAAGCAGCGTAACAGCGTCCTCTACTGTAATACAGTGAAAACTCGGAAATCCGGAAAACCCCGTCAATGGCGAGGAACAGTTAATGGTGCTCAACTCTTTCACTGGCTTTTCACATTCTCACACGAACCTCGTGATGCAGCGTGGCCTGAATTTCAGGAATGATGAATAAACTTTGGTCTGTTCCTCACATAAAACCATCACATGACTCTAGAAGATCGCTCTTCATCTCTGAACCCAACGATGAAAATGCTTGAGATGTGTTTCGATCTTAAAACACAAGCTGTGATCGAGTTTATTAAGGCTGTCATGAATCAAATGTGACATATTTCTGTCTCGTTTCAGTCCAAATCATAATAATTTTGCTTGTTTCAGGTAAAAACTCACTTCATTTATTTATTTTTTTGCTTTCAGAAAATAAGACAGAATATCTTGTCTAATAAAAGCATCTTGATTTAAGAATGTTTAGATATTTAGACTGGAAACAAGACAAAAATACTAAGTAAGAAAAGCTTTTTTTACAGTGTATTTTACTGGAATACTGTATGTGGGTTTAATTATAGATGCAATGACAGAAATGAAGAACAGTTATGCAGGCTTTTAAGAATAAATACAATATAAAAGCATGTCTGTGCACAATAAGTGCATCGTATCAAATGATTCATTTAAATGTTAGTACACAGTAGATAAACACACGCCATTTTGATTTCACATCTTTGCCACAAACAAGTGCAGATGTGGGTAGTTTTGAAACCACACACTAGTTTTGTTTGTCAAATGTGTCATCACAAATGATTAACTTTATATTAATATGCTATAAAAGGCTTTCAGATGAAGTGCTGCCGGTGTTTCGGCGTTCGGGGTGTGAGGAGATCGATCTCTGAAACCGAAACACGTGGCTGAAACATATTTATGTTTGATTAAAAGAAGTGACAACCCTCAAATCTGAGCTATGAAGAGTGGATTACGCCTTCACAAATCTGGAGCTTATGTGAACATGTGACAAACCAGGATCATCTGCCTGAAAACACGAGCTTAAAATCATGTCAGATAAAACACACTGGCTGAGGGACAGGAGATGTTGAGGCAGGGAAAATAACCAGACATTGGCGATGATTTCATCATGACGTACAGCCCAGTCGTTTATAATGATGGCGGCCGCGCGTACCTTTATCACTGAAGTCGTCCACGAGGATGATCTCAGCGATGAGCTGCGGCGGCGAGCGGTTCAGGACGCTGTGAACGGTGCGCAGCAGCGACGACCAGCCCTCGTTATGGAAGGGGATGATGATGCTGGTGTTGGGAAGATCTTCAGCGTACAGCTTCGTCTTACAGCTGCGCACACACACACACACACACACACACACACACACAAACACACAGACACACACACACACACACACACACAGACACACACACACACAGACACACACACACACACACACACACACACACACACACACAGACACACACACACACAGACACACACAGACACACACAGACACACACAGACACACACAGACACACACAGACACACACACAGACACAGACACACACAGACACACACAGACACACACAGACACACACAGACACACACAGACACACACAGACACACACAGACACACACACAGACACAGACACACACAGACACACACAGACACACACAGACACACACAGACACACACAAACACACAGACAGACACACACACACACACAAACACACACACACACACACACAGACAGACACACACACACAGACAGACACACACACACAGACAGACACACACACACAGTTACAGATCCATGCTTTTGCTTATGCACAATTATTCAACAGCATGCATCCAATTTAGTCCCACATTAAATTTGCACGAATAAATCAGTATAAACGTTTACTTGATTCCTACTAATAATATCTGGATGATCAATGACTGTGTGTGTGTGTGTGTGTGTCACTGTTGATCAGTGAAATCCAACAGCAGGAGAAACATTCACTGACGCTCGGGAAGCTTTTGATCATCCAGGGAACGACACACAGCTGGATCTTATTATTTTGACTTGTAAATTATACACCACTGATGTAATATTTTTAATGAAAGAGTCTCTTCTGCACACCATTTTTGTATCAAAAATACAGTAAAAATCATGAAATATTTTTACAATGTAAATCAGATGATCTCTATGTGAATATACAGTCAAATGTAATTTATTCCTGAATTTTCAGCATCATTACTCCAGTCTAATATATCATGATCCTGTGTGTCGATCACGAGATATTCCTCATGGAACAACGATTTTAAAAATGCCCATTAGGGGGCGTCAAGGGCTAAACAAAATGGCTGCCTTGGTTCCAAATGCTGTAACTTTTGATTACTTTATGCTATCGTCGCAAAATTTGATCCAGATGCAGTGAACAGTAAAGCCCCGCCCTCTTTGATCTGATTGGCCGTCTCGATCATGTTGACAGCGCGCTGAAGCAGAGCAGAATAAAAGTGTCTTGGGGCTGAAGAGCGGCTCAGATCATCAACAGGGCTAGTTTAACATGTTCACAAAAATGCTACCATGTCTCTTTTGTCAACCGTCCGGTAAAACTAGTATGTCAGCTAGTATGTAAATACATTTTGAATTGAGCGACTGGAACTATATTTGAAGAGTCAATCGACAATTCGGTCATCTTACAGTGACTGCAACCGTTTGCTATTACTAGCGATCATGTGATTGATATGGAGTAAGAGGAAAAGCTCTCACTTTGGGTGTCTGATATCAGGCAGGGATCGGTTGAGGGCGATCCGGTTACTGACGAATATGTTGAAGCCGTTCTCCCGGTACGCCTGGTCCACGCGGTCCGAGTCGCTCAGCGGGTACGGCCTGCCCTGCTCGCCCACACCTGTGGACACACGACCACATGACCAGTTACCACCACCCAATGCGTCTAATTTTACAAAAGTAGGTCAGATAATCACAACATGGACTAGAGTTTAAACCGCGACGCTCGCTGTTTTCAACATGTTTTATCAAGGTCTCACTGCAACCCGCCAAAATAAAAGTTCCGTTTAACTTGAAGTTGTGATGAATTTATTACTATTGTACAGTAGAATGTACATCTTAATGTAATACTACTAAAAATAATAATAATAATGCAATTATTATTAAAACTTCATTCTTTTTTTAGGGAATAATTACACAATTTTTCTTCCATGTATTAATTTTCACATCAACACTTTGATTGCAAAAAAGGTTTGTTTAAATTTCATTTGATTAAAAGATCAATTAAATTAAAGTTTAATGCCTGCATTTGACAAGCACAAAAATGAAAACACAACATTTCTGACCACATTAAACCTCTCATAGAGCACTATTACTGTCAACAAATTAATAAATGACATTGTTTTTTATTCAATTAATGAGACTTGTTTTTGGTTAATAAATTAAAGTGGAATCCAAGAAAATTAAAACTGAACACACATAATTTGATTAAAAAAAAAAAACAATCAAACATTTCCTAAATGTAATTTTTGTTAAACTTTTAATGAATTACTGTTCAAACATTAATAAAATTTATTGAACCATTAACCCGGAGGCCAGCAAAATTAAAACAGAAAAAACAGAACCAAAAACAAACAAAAAAACAACGACAGAATTAGGGAAACAATAAGACGTGTTTAATAATAATTAATGAATTAATAAAGCCCTCCAGTTATCATAACCACAACTAGATTTACTAGAGACATTAGAGAACTGCTAAAATGACTAAATCCATCTTTCACCGTGTGTTTTTATTGAGCACACGTAACAAATCTCACTTAATCCTTCCTCAAACTCTGGACTGAACTAGAGGACTGGAGTCCGGATGATCGCTGGATTAATCCAGAGAGAAAACGCCTGTTTGTTTTCACACATCATGTGATCAGTGACACAGATGCTCAAGCCAGACTCTCAAACAGGATTCCAGTCATTACAATCTATTACTGCGACTCTGAGAGGCAGTTTCAGCCCTTGATCCGGGACCTAAACTATCTGTCCATTTCATGTAATGTAAGTGCCGTACCTGAGCGCGCCGCTTCACTCTTGATAACGGCATGGTCGTGCCAGTCCCGCTTCCGTGCGCCGCCGCTCTGCACTTTGTGTCCGTTCGGCCTCTGCAAACACACATGAAGCTTGTTTGAGCGGAGCGTTTACTGCAAACCAAACCGGAAGAAACAGAAACAAACCAACCTTCGGGTTGGGAAAATCCCACCAGATCCCAATGATTTGACTAAATATTTTAGAGCCAATTGTTAAAGCCTTTCACAAGAATGAAAATGACATTAGGGCTGTGCAATATGGACAAAATAATCACAGTGTGATTTTTTTAATGAATATTGCAATTGCGATTTATTTTGCAATTTTGGTTTTGCTTTTTCAAACATGCTTCATTCTGAATGTATTCAGTGCACAAGAAGTACAAAATGTTTCACAATGAAGTAACTGTATTAACAGCTTCATAAACAAAACTGTAATTAACTGTCTTTAAAACAGACAACATAAAATAAATTAAGGTTAACTAACCTGAAATTCCAGTCATAATAAGTAAACTTCAAAATTGTATTTCAGTGCACACATTTCACAGTGAAGTAACACACTGTACAGTAGGATTAACTGCTTGATAAACAAAACTGTGAAAAAAATTGTGTCTTAAAAACAGACAACATAAAATAAATTACGATTATTTCATCTGCTTAAACTCGTATTCAACGTCCGCCTTACATTTCTTATACATTTTGGGAATTTCTCTTTGCTACCAAATCATTTTTATTCTGAACTGCATCCATATTTTTTCTTCTTTCCTCTCGTTTGCCTATTCTGTTCTCCCGCTTCGCTTTGTTCTCATTTGTGCGTGTGCTGAGTGAACTCTGATTGGTTAACATCTTAAACATGCGCACAATAACGTTGCAGTATTCTGAATTAAAATATAAATAAATTAACAAATAAAATTGCAGACTTATGCGATTTAGAAATTGCATGTGCTCAAATCGCGATTGTTTTGCGATTGCGATTAATTGCACAGCCCTAAATGACATTCATGGAAATAATAATTAATAATTAATTGATTAATATTTATTAAATAATTTTAGTTCAGCACTTTGAGTTATTAATCATCAGCGTCAACATGATGAAAAATATTCATTTAATGTTATCAGTGTTTTATTTCATCTACAACAACACTGTATAAAGACACAACCGAAAAAAAAACACACTAAAATATATTAGAAAGAGATTTATTTTGTGCCAAGATTACTAGAAATATATTTATGTGCTTAATAAAAATACCCTGCTTTCAGTATACTAAACTAAAGCTGAATTCAAACTAATTTTGTACTTTAATGGTGCAGAATTATAAACTAAAGATATAGTGTTACAATGATATTATACAAATCTTTATTAACAGTGACATTAAAACATTTATTTCACATTTTGCTCCTTGTTTTCTCTCCAGAATGCTTTGAGTCGTATAAACTTATTTAAATCAAATGTGAGTGGCATTGAACCTGCTGTAACACACACTCAGAAGTGTGTACTGTGTCTACACCATCGAGTGCACACTGTCAGGATGTAGTGTAAGTGTGCAAACGGAGACGCGGCGTAGTTTTCTGCTACGTGTCTGTTTTTAAATGCAAACAGCGTCCACAGCCGCACCTCTTCTGACGACACGTACGGCTCACTAAAAACAAGCTCTTGGCAATAAAGTCAAACGCTGTGGCGAACCAGAAGAATGAATGAGCAGAGACGGTCAGGGATGGAGAAAGGAAAGCAGTAGGTGAATAAACCCGAGTAAACCCTGGTGGATCTCAGGGAAACAGAGGCGCTAACAGACCGCCGGGCTGGAGCCGAGCCAGCCGCACGTGTCGCGAGAGCAGCAAACAACACCGTCTTTCAAAAGCGCCGCTCACATCCTCTCCCAATGAAGCGCTTCTCTTCCTGTTCAATAAATCATCTTCATTATCCTCATATCACTGCGAATCCAGAGCAGGATCGGAGCTTCTGCAGGCATTCTGTGTCAAACACTAGCGGCAACATGTACACGCAACTGAAACTGATTCCTTTCATTTACTCAGAAATCAAAAACTGCCATTGAAAAATTCATTCGGAGTTCCTGGGAAACTCACGACCCACAAACGGGTCAAAGCAACACAATCAGAGCAATCGAAGCAAACTTCACTCCACCGCTCGCTGAAGACCTTCGCTCGTCTTCACAACTCAAACTAAGATATTTTTGATGAAATCTGAGAGATTTCTGTCCCTCCGTTGAGAACGTTCACGAGAGCGAGAAATATTAGTTTAACATAAACGTTTTTTTTAGCATTTTGTATGAATGTAAGGTTACGAATAAACTTGTGTGTTCCAAAACTTGTGTGAGATATAAACATTCAAAACTTACAGATGACGTCACAGCGCACTTCTCATCACATCTTCTGTCCAATCAAAAGCTCTCTAGAATCTGAAGCCCCGCCCCCTCCTACACTGAGCAGCTGCGGATGAAATCCGTCACTTCTTCACTCGTTTACTAGTTTCTATACGGTGAATGACACATTCAGACAGTGAAAATATGCTTTCCATTGACGCGAATGAAGTCATGTTAGCGTCACATGACCCGTCTCGCAGACCACAAAACGTGTCGGACACACTTGAATCTACAAACAAATCTATATTTTACAGCAATATAGAGAAGAAACGGTTAGAGATGATGAGGAAAGTTGGGTTTTAGCGGTGACCTCGGTCGCTATTGGCTGTTTTGGAAAAAGGGGAGGAGCTTCTAGATTTATCCCGCCCCGTTTTCCTGTTTCATTGGAAATTACGTCAACAAAGTGAGTAAAGCTGAGCTCCACGACACTTCAGAGCGACTTTAATCGCCAAGAATGATCTTTAAAGAACGATCATGTGACTTTAACGTACGGCAGGTGAAAAAACGTGTTCCATTGCAGTTTTGCAAAATATTCCTTTTTCGAATGGCCTGAAAAACCACCTGATGTGAGAATAAAACCTTTTTGCGATATATAGGAGTTTTTGCGAAATTGGGTGTATTTTCAATTTGCGCAATTTAAAGGGTAATGGAAACGCTACTGTTAAAGTAGATCAGGTCCGCGGGAAAACCCACAGCTCCAACGCGCGTTCACGAGAGCTAAAACACTCGAGCGTTTTTAAACATTCAAATGCAAGAGCAAATTTTGCAAATTTAATTTATACAGTGAACATATGCAGTACATTTATATTATTACATTTCTGTACATGAAAGCTACTGTCAGAACTAACTTTATTCGTAACTTATTATGTTTTGATCTGTTCACTTGTCTTTAGTGATATTTAAACTTTATTAGTAAGGAGGTTTTGCTGTGTCTTAAAACCCCCATTTTTATTTGTATTTTATTTATTTATATATTTATTGCTGATCCGAAAACTTCGTTACACCACTAATTATTTTAATCATGTCTTTTCTGGTGGTTGCACAGACTGTCAATGGAGGGTCAAAAAGGAATATTTCGCAAAACTGCAAAATCGCATTTACAGGTCGCCTGCCGTACGTTAAAGTCACATGATCGTTCTTTAAAGCGGTGTTAATTTCGTTGACGAAGACTGTGACGAAAAATATTCGTCAACGAACCTTTTTCACGGACGAAAACTAAATAAAAACTAAATAAAAAGTCAGATATGATGACGAAAAATGTGACGAAATATAACTGACACTTAAGTCAACGAATAAAAACGAGACGAAAATATTAGGGCGGGACGAATGGAGAAGAGATCCAATCAGAGCGAGTCTTTGAGGGTAGGTTGATCTCCGCAGAAGATTAATTTTAAAAAGGCACGGCAAATGCAGGCGCAAAAGCTCCACAAACGCAGCAGCAGCAGTTACACAGGAGGAGAAGATGAGTTTGCAGAACTTCGCACAGTTCCGAGGACGGTTGCACAACAGTTATTTAACGTTACATTATATTTAGTTTGCACAGTCTTAGTGACACAGCTCTGGCTGATTTCAGTTGACTTTGCTAACGTTTTGCAGTGCAGCCGGTGCGAGGGCAATGTCTCATGAACAACAGAGATGTCAGAGCTAGGACGAAAACAAAGAATTGACATCTGGTCACACTTCACATATGACAACAAGGACAACAAGACCGCCTGTAAACCGTGTGGAGCAAAAATCGCTGGGAAAAACACACAATGCACAGAGTAATAGATGATGCTTACAGAGTTATGTGCTTTTTAGTTTAATGTGATATTTACCTGTATTTTCAATGCTGAGAGAACAGGGTTTTTTTTTATTTACTTGAACATTTGGTTGGTAGTGTGTGCAATGGCATTACAGCCAATACATATTTTATTCTACATTTGAGAATTGCACGAATCTGTTCTGTTCACTAAAGTGTTTTTGACATTAAGAATAAAATAAAATACATGTTTTGTATTACAACCGTTAAATCTGTGTCTGTATTGCATATTCAAACCTTAATACAATTCTATAACAGACTGATGGACACTTTCAATGACCGGAAATTCTGGAGAAACATTTAGTCAAGTCGACTGTAGATTTAGTCGACTAAAATGTGCTAATATTGTTTTACTAAGACTAAAAGACTTAAGACTAGACTAAGACTAAAAGACTTAAGACTAGACTAAGACTAAAAGATTTCAGATGACTAAAATATGACTAAAACTAAATGGTGTGTTATTCAAAAGACTAAGACTAAATCAGAATTTGCTGTCAAAATTAACACTGCTTTAAAGATCATTCTTGGCGATTAAAGTCGCTCTGAAGTGTCGTGGAGCTCAGCTTTACTCACTTTGTTGACGTAATTTCCAATGAAACAGGAAAACGGGGCGGGATAAATCTACAAGCTCCTCCCCTTTTTCAAAAACAGCCAATAGCGATCGAGGTCACCGCTAAAACCCAACTTTCCTCATCATCTCGAACCGTTTCTCCTCTATATTGCTGTAAAATATAGATTTGTTTGTAGATTCAAGTGTGCCACGAGACGGGTCATGTGACGCTAACATTCATTCGCGTCAATGGAAAGCATATTTACACTGTCTGAATGTGTCATTCACCGTATAGAAACTAGTAAACGTGTGAAGAAGTGACGGATTTCATCCGCAGCTGCTCAGTGTAGGAGGGGGCGGGGCTTCAGATTCTAGAGAGCTTTTGATTGGACAGAAGATGTGATGAGAAGCTGAAGGGCGCGGTGACGTCATGAAAATCCATGATCTGTAAGTTTTGAATGCTTATATCTCACAAATGTCATTGTTTTGGAACACACTCGTTCATTCGTAACCTTAAGGCTAACATATTCATACTAAAAGCTAAAAAACTTAAGTTTTGATTTCAGGGAGACTTTAATATTTCTTGTTCTCGTGAACGTTGTCAATCCCTCAGATTTCATCAAAAATATCTTCATTCTGATCTGAAGATGATCTAAAGATGATCTGAAGATGATCTGAGGGAGAGGAATTAATGACAAGCTTCATTTTCAGACACTTTCAGGTGTGTTTTAATTCACAAATGATGTAATACTAATATAGTGTCTGTGAACTTCGTCCAAAAGAACCATATAATCTCTGATCAACCCAGAACTTATTGCCATGTTGATAAGCCTGAGCGACGCGACGCGACGGAACTTCAGCGCTCCGGTCGCGTCGCGTTCCTCGCTCACAGTTTAACCGGAGATGAAAGAAGCCGAACCCCGTTCCAGCCCGGGACACCGACACACAGCGGCGGGTCCGGAGTTCGGTGTGAGTGCGGCGGTACCTGTGCGTGCGCGAGCCCGGTTCCGTCCGCGGAGCTGCTGTCAAACATTCGCTCCAGATACACGGACCACAAACCGACGTTGGGCAGGAACAGAAAGGCCACGACGAGCAGCAGCGCGACCTGCAGTAATCTCTTCTGCTTCCGCCGCATCTCCGGGTCTCGTTATCGTCGTCGGTGTGTCAACACAAACTCACACAAGTGCCCGAACTTCAGCTCACTCCGCGATCTGACAGAACTTCCGCCTTCACGGACGGAACCACTTCAGCCTGAGGGACGGGGGGGGGGGGGGGGGGCGCTACACTAGAGTCTGTGAATATGACTTTAGAAATACAGTATTGTCGGTTATTTTGTGAGAATCTTAGTAAATATGTACTTACAAGAGATTTTATTTTTTTTAAAAAACAGTTGATTATCGATTTAACGTGCTGAACTTTGTCAGTGTTGATCCTCCCCTGCTGTCGTGTTCGAATGGACCGAACAGTTTGTCAAATAATGTGGACTGATGGTGTTTATGAGTGAGAACCCTGCAAAAACTCATTATATTATATTATATTGTATTATATTTTATATTTTATTGTATTATATTTTATATTTTATTATATTATATTGTATTATATTTTATATATTATATTTTATTATATTTTATATATTATATTATATGTTATTATATTTTATATATTATATTATATTTTATATTTTATTATATTATATTATATTTTATATATTATATTATATTTTATATTATATTATATTATATTTTATATAGTATATTATATTGTATTATATTTTATATATTATATTATATTATATATTTTATTATATTATATTTTATATTATATTATAATATAATATATTATATTTAATATTTTATGATATTATAAAATATTTTTAATTTTATTATATTATATTTTATTATATTATGTCATATTTTATATTTAATGTTTTATTATATTATATTATATTTTATTATATATGTGTTATAATATAATATATTATATTGTGTTATATTATATTACATTATATTATATTATATTTTATATTGTATTATATTATATTATATTATAATATATTTTATATTTTATTACATTATATTTTATTATATGTGTTATAATGTAATATATAATATCATATCATATAATATATAGCTAACATTAGGGCTAACAATCGCAGCTGATCTTTTTTTATTAAACAAAAACCATTTAAAACGCATCAAAACCAATGGGAACATATTCGCCCATCGCATAATACACTTAAACTCAAAACATCACATAAAAATCCTCGTTCTGCATCAAAAAATAGTTTTCAGCAGTCTGAAGAATGTGAAGTCTGCGTCTGGAATAACAAACTCTTGAGTAGATACTTATTTTGAGTAAGTAATTACTGGAATAAGTAAAAGTAAATGTACGTTCAATACAGTATGAACTAAATTCCAAATTAGAGGAGTGTAAAAGTGAGTTTATACAGATGTCAGCGTCATTATTTTATTTTCACACAGAGATTAATAGATCTATTAGTAAAATCTGTTGACTTGATCAATCTTTCTTTCATTATATTCCAACAGTGACAGTTCAACAACGGCAAAAACACTTCTCGTGTTTTTTTTTGCCTGAAGTTTTCATGACTGTAATTCAAGAAGTATTAAACATAACTTAATATTCTTTTATATTCTGGTTCTTAACATTTTAAAGGCCCTCGATGGTTCAGTCCCAGAGATGTGGAGATCTCAATGCGGCTCCTTGTCCAAAGTGTTGAATTTGACTGGTTTTCAGTGGTCAACAACCAAATGTAGGTCATTTTTCAAACGCCTGATACTTATTGCATTTAAAGAGGAATGTGTGCAGAACAAACGACACTAGAGATGAATCTCGTGTCCCTCCATCAACACATGATTTTCTCTGAAGTTTGTAACTCAAGAAGTGTTAAAGATATCTTAATATAATTTTAGATTCTTGTTCCAGCTAAACTTTTCTTTTGTAATCTTCATTATCGTTCAATCCCAAAGATATAGAGATGTCAATGCGGTAACGTTTAGTTACGATGTTTGAACTTCAGTTAAAATGAACAAAATCTTACAAATATTCATAAAACTAATTCAAATATTCTTATAAATACAGTTAATGAGCCTCAACTTCACCATTTCAGTGGACTTTTGGTATGCAATTCTTTTGATAGAGGAAAACAAGATATATTTCGAGTTTAAACATTATTTATTCTTCATGCCTTTCAAATGCAATAAATATCAGGCGTGTGTAAAGTGAAGCACATTTGGTGTTTGACCATTGAAAATGCATAAAATTCAACTGAACTTTGAGATCCTCATTTCTATAGAACTGAACCTTTAGAGCCTTGAAAATTAAGATTTCAAAATAAAAGTTGGTCAATAACCAGCATAAATCATATTGAGATTAATACTTTTTGACAGGCATGCAAACAGATGAATATTCATGGAACAGGAATGTTCTATGCAACTTAATAAAAGAATAATATAAATAAAGAAAGAATAAAATAATTCTATGCAATTGAGTTAATAAAAAATAGATATTTCTAGTTTCAACATTATATCTCTTTAAAAAGCATCAGAAAAGTGACTCCCTTGGCCATTAAAATGTGTAAAATTTACCATCTCTGTGTAAATACTCAACAAATACACGTCTGTGACATTTAATATTCTGGCTTTCATCACTATTTATGTTGAAAAATATTAACAAAATCAAAAGTTTGAGCCGGAGATGTTTCCAAAATTTGACACATGTTCTGACCCACTTTTTAACACCATATTTCAATGAATTTGCAGTTTTATTTTTCAGTTTTTGGATATTATCTCATCAATTTTTGTGGAGGCACTTGACAGAGGAAACCATGAATGTTTCTCTCGTGTAAGCACATTGTGTCATGGGATCGTACTACATTTTTGCTCCATAAAACTACATACCATGGCAAAATCTGCTTAAAGAGCTTTGAGCACGCCTGGAACGCCTCGAGACTACATTAATCCAGTGAAACACTCAGACTCGCAGCACATTACGCCGAACACTTTCATCTGTTCGAACACATTCACGCTGAGATGGCAGATCCGGCGAGTTCTTCATCCTCAGGTCTGAACTCCATCGTGATGCTGAAAGACTCCAGCTCGTCCGGTGAGTTCAGTCATTCAATACTGTCAGGAACGCTTTCTGTTGGAAAACTCTATTAAAAGTGCTTATTATAATCTGTCCACTAAAAACAGACTGTAAAATCTGAAATGTGTTCTCCAGAGAAAGCTTGAACGTGTTGTGTTAAAGTGCGACAGAATCTGACAGTGAAACAGGGGTTGTCCTCACAACATCTTCAGGATGAGAATTTTCTGAATTTTCTTTGGTCACATTGGGACATTAATGATGACGTGTTCATGTGTTTTCATGCTTGCACGTTCCTCTAAGTCTTCACACATGACTCTCATTGGCTGATTTGTAAGCAGATTAATGTCTTTGACCCAATAGCTGAGACATGAACGCTTTCTGTTCCAGCACTAGTGAAACGATTACTAGTGAAATAAACAGTCAGGTGAACCCTTGTAAAGGAGTGAATGGGCGGTGATGAACACAGCTTCATGAGGAGCAGAGAGAGAATTCACAGCCGTCTCCGTTTCTCCCTGGACTCCCTCAGTTTGTCTCGGTCTCTTAAATCACAGATCAAACATTATGAAACACATGATCTGAGCAGGTTGAATAAAGTCACTAAAGAAAGGAAAGTGAGTGTGTTTCCAGCAGAGGGCAGCGTGTCCTGAACGCCGCAGTTCTTCTCAGTGTCTGTGAACAATTACAAGAGAAACTTTTACAAGTGACGCTAAAGAAACACACGCTCGTTGATGTTTGAAATATGATTCTGTGTTAAATATAAAGAATTCACGTGATCCTGGAGCGTGTGAAGTCTCTGGTGAAGAAGCTCATGATAGTGTGCTGTAGGAGCATGTGTGAGTTTCGTCTCAAATGCATTTGATTGACTTGCATTGGATCCTGAAGTCCCTTTGACACACACACGAGTCTGAAGTATGCTTAAGTCATGTTCAAGTATACTTTAAGTAGTAACTATACTGATATCAGTGTACTAGTAGTTGTAAGTGAACTATTTCAACGAGCTGAGTGTGAAACTCACATGACGAAGAAGATAAATCAAGTCTTTACTAGGAACATGTGATGAAGGACAATAAACTGAAACCTTGAACGTGACTGTGACCAAAACTGCTCAGGACTGAACCGGCCCACTTTAAGTGTATAAAAAGTATACATGTAAGTGTATAAGTGTTCACAACTACATTTCTCAGTTGTACTGCATTTGTACTCACTTATAGTAGTTACTACTATTTATATACTTTGTAATGCATTTTTTTAGTTTGTGAAAGTACACTTTGAAGTATACTTTATATAGTGGTTTTAAACATAACATACTTAGAGTTTGATTAATTATCACACAAATATTTTCAAATCTGCTTTCTTCATGAATCCATATTTTCAAACAATGTAAGACTGTATGTAAAACTATGTTAAAAATGTATATTCAACAGGCTTTTCAGTCAAAAGATTAAACTTTTGTATTAATACTTCATAAAATTTTTAAGTACATCTCGATCAAAAGATTGAGTAAGAATAAGCCACAGTATAAGTATACTAAAGTGCGATTTGAAGTGTGCATAAAAAGTAGAATAAAGTACTAATAGTACAGTTCAATAAACTTCTTTTCATAACATGCGCACATTTTAGTAAATCGAGGGAACGAATTGGTAAATTTTAGCGATGTTTTTCCAAACTCTCTCTCTGCAGCTCAGGAGGAGACGGACCGTGAGGAGCCGGGCTTCCTCTGGCCGTCCCTCCGTCACCCGTTCCTCTCTGCGGCGCAGGGGTTGGTGTATTGGCGCGAGCCGAAGAAGTCGGCGCTGGTGTTCGGAGGCTCGATGCTGGTGCTCACGTCTCTCGCCACCTTCAGTGTGATCAGTGTGGTGTCCTACCTGCTGCTGGCCCTGCTCTGTGTGACCATCACCTTCAGAGTCTACAAGTCCATCATGCAGGCGGTTCAGAAGACTGATGATGGACACCCTTTTAAGTATGTGTTTATAGATCTCCAGGGTTGGGGAGTAACGAGATACAAATAACTTAGTTACAAATTTAAAATACAACATTTGAGTGACTGTATTTCATTTTAAATGGGTGGTAATCAGAATACAGTTACATCTGAAAAGTGTTTTAGATTACCAAAGTGATTACTTTGAGTTTTAATGTCATTTAAACATTAATGTAACATTACTGGATGATCCACGACATGTTTTCATGTTTTGCGACAGTTGGTAAAAAAAAGGTAATTGCAGCTTTTTATCTCACAATTCAACTTTTTTCCTGGCAATTGCAAGTTTGAATCTCACAATTCTGAATTTTTTTTTTCAAAAGTCCAAGATTTAAACTCACAACTGCGTTTTATAAAATCAGAATTGGGAGAAATAAATTCATAATTGCAAGTTATAAAGTCAGAATTACATGATGATAACTTGCAATACTGACTTTTTTTCTTGCAATTGCGAGTTTATATCTCATAATTCTGACTTTTCTCAATATTGTGAGTTTATATCTCATAATTCTGACTTTTCTCAATATTGTCAGTTTATATCTCATTATTCTGACTTTTCTCAATATTGTCAGTTTATATCTCATAATTCTGACTTTTCTCAATATTGTGAGTTTATATCTCATAATTCTGACTTTTCTCAATATTGTGAGTTTATATCTCATAATTCTGACTTTTCTCAATATTGTGAGTTTATATCTCATTATTCTGACTTTTCTCAATATTGTCAGTTTATATCTCATTATTCTGACTTTTCTCAATATTGTGAGTTTATATCTCATAATTCTGACTTTTCTCAATATTGTCAGTTTATATCTCATTATTCTGACTTTTCTCAATATTGTGAGTTTATATCTCATTATTCTGACTTTTCTCAATATTGTCAGTTTATATCTCATTATTCTGACTTTTCTCAATATTGTGAGTTTATATCTCATAATTCTGACTTTTCTCAATATTGTGAGTTTATATCTCATAATTCTGACTTTTCTCAATATTGTGAGTTTATATCTCATAATTCTGACTTTTCTCAATATTGTGAGTTTATATCTCATTATTCTGACTTTTCTCAATATTGTCAGTTTATATCTCATTATTCTGACTTTTCTCAATATTGTGAGTTTATATCTCATAATTCTGACTTTTCTCAATATTGTCAGTTTATATCTCATTATTCTGACTTTTCTCAATATTGTGAGTTTATATCTCATAATTCTGACTTTTCTCAATATTGCGAGTTTATATCTCATAATTCTGACTTTTCTCAATATTGCGAGTTTATATCTCATAATTCTGACTTTTCTCAATATTGCGAGTTTATATCTCATAATTTTGACTTTTCTCAATATTTTCAGTTTATATCTCATAATTCTGACTTTTCTCAATATTGTGAGTTTATATCTCATAATTCTGACTTTTCTCAATATTGTGAGTTTATATCTCATAACTTTGATTTTATAACTTTATGACAATTGCAACTTTATATCACGCAATTCTGAGAAAAAGTGTGAATTGTGAGATAAAAACTCACAATGACCTTTTTTGTGTTTGTTTCACACTTATTAGTATTCCAAAGTATTCTAAAGTATTTAGATTAAGTTACTAAACTTGACTAATGTAGCGAAATACGTTACAAATGACTTTGTAAAGCATGTATTTTGTAATCTGTAGTGAAATACATTTTTAAAGTAACCGACCCAGCCCTGTAGATCTTCATTCAGTGGTCTGATCCGTTTGTGTCTCTGAAGCAGAAGCTGGTGAAAGTGTCCAGTTCATGGGTTTGGTTTGAATTTCTGACAGTAATGAGAAGTATAATCGTTTAATTGGGAGAGAAATGAATTGTTTTTATTATTCCCAGGTTTGGTCTAATCTGACCTCACTTTAAAAACACTAAGACCTGGACAGAAGTGTCCTCCATGACCGGTTCTGTCTCAGCGTTGTAAATCGAGAGGCACATTTCTGATAATAGAAATTTATTGATGTATTGATTACAGTTAATTTCTATAAGTAACGCGGTTCAGAGGCGGAGCGTAGCTTTCCTCGGAGTCTCTCTGAGCTGACCCGGTGGGTTTCTGGAGCTGCACTTCCTTGTTTCTGTCTTTGCGCTCGACTGAATGTTCTTGAAAAGACTTTGATAAAAAGTAACGAGATGTTTGTGCGTCCACAGAGTTCTGATGGAGCGAGACATCAGCGTCTCACCGGACACGGCCCGCAGGTACATGGACATATTTTTGGTGAAATTAAACACCGCTCTCGTACAGACAAGAAGACTTGTGCTTGTAGAGGATGTGGTGGATTCACTGAAGGTATGTCCATTTATCTACAGCAATTCTCAACCAAATAGACCAATCACAGCAGACTGGGGCCGGCTGACCAATCACAGCAGACTACGTTTTGATCATATTCTAGCAGACCCTATAAAACTGTGAACATGTAAATGAGCATAAAACATGTCCATTTAGTGTAATGCTGTTTACTAAGACAAGAATTCACAATCTCCTAACCTTAAATGACAGAATGAATGGAAAACGCTCATCCAAAACTGAGATTTCTGTCATGAGTTCCTCATGTGGTTCCACACCTTCGTTCATCTTCAGACACAAATGAAGATGTTTTTGATGAGGTTTATGACTCGTTCATAGATCAATATAATCAACACTTTCAAGCTCCAGAAAGGAAGTAAAGACATGGTTAAAACAGTCGACGTGATGCAGTGGATCAAGAGACACAATACTTTCTGTGCGCAAAAACAACACAAAAATAATGACTTTTAACCCTTTAAGGATTTAAATAAGTATATAACCGTGGAGAAAAGTGTCTTAAGGAAATGCACTATTACTGTATTCTAAGCAATCTTCATCTTCTGATGTTGGTCTGCTGGATAATAAAATAAAAATATAAATTATAGACTTTCACTGAACAAGGGATGCAAGCCCAAAGACACAAGTATTGATTGATTGATTGATTGATTGATATTATAACTGAATTGTTTTGCAGTGATCAGGGACTGACCCGCTGTGTTTTTCTGCAGCTCGCTGTTGTCATGTGGTTTCTGACATTCGTGGGAGCCGTCTTCAACGGCATCACAGTTTTAATCCTGGGTGAGCCCGTCTTCATAAATAAACATAATAATAGTCAAAATAATATAAAAATGGTTGTGTAAATTCATATAACATGTAGTCCAGAAGGCAATGTGTTATTACAATGAAAAATGAAAAATGGACAAAATGTATTTATCAGATATAATAGTTGATTATTGGAAATAACCCATCCTTGATGTTTGTTCTCTTCTGGGCAGCGGACGTCCTCTTGTTCTGCTCTCCTCTGCTGTATGAGAGGAACAAAGTAAAAATGAGTTTCATATTTATAAACGTATATCTTCTTGCTGTTCCTGGTTTTAGTGTTCTTCTTTTTATTTTGTTACAGACGCAGATTGATGGATATTTGGTGCGTGTTCAGTCTCAGCTTGAAAAGGAACTGGCAAAGTATGTATGATTGAGGTTTTTCCTCTTATGAAGCTGATAGACTCGCGCTGTTTGATTGACAGCTCCAGTGATTGTAAAGAGAGCGTTCTATATATGATTTAATCACCATTATTTCAACACAGTTCAAAATAAGATCAAGTATGTAGCTGCATACAAGCACTAGACAATGAAAATATAAAACTGAGCAAGTCAAAGAAGACACCAGATTCAGGCCGTTTCTGAAGAACTGTGTTTTTACACTCTTACTCTGGAATCAGAGGAACTGAGCTGAGCGCGTGATTGGTCAAACACATATGATCCATGAACCAATGAGAGAGACGAGATGAGTCATGATGTGGAAAAATGTGTACTTTCTGGTTTGATTATTTTATTAATACACTCTTAGAAAGTATGTGCTAAGAAAAGTTTTACTTTTAGAGTTACAGTATCTTATCACTGCGTCGACCTTATCTACCCCTAAAATGTGCATATTAGTACCTTAGAGCAGTTATCTGAACCTTATAGCGGTAAATAAAGTACACAGATGCCCATTCGAGTGTCCTGCCCTAGAGATCTGTTGTATCCCGAGGGTTACATGTTTGCACATTTTTCCAGAGATTGATAAACATGGAGAAGTATTAAATACAGCAGAACAAGGAAGGAAAGCGGGTAAAGACAACGAACACACGATGATCTGCTTCAGGAGTGAGAGGACATTCACACGACGACGGCGTCATGGAAAAGTTTTTCATTTGCTTTTTGGCGTACAGACAACGTTGTCAAAACTATTAAATGTATTCTGTATTCTGCTGACGGGCCAGTAGATGGCGATGTCACTTTGTAAAGAAATACTCCACGCCAATGGACTGTAGTTTATACAGAGACGATAACGGTATTGTTCTCAAAAACTGCCACTTTGAAACCAGCTTTCAAAAGTTTGTGTTTTCAGGCCCCCAAAATGCCGTTGTTGTGTAAATGAACGGGTTTTCCGGAAAAAAAATTCCGTTTTTAGTTGAAAATGGTGATAAACCAGTGGGACAGTACACAGATGGATAGTTCATCCTGTCTAATCTGGACTGAATAAATGGACAAAAACTTACTTTCTGTCTGATGATGATTCTTTGTTGATTTGCTGTTGTTAAAAGATTTTATTTTAAACAGTAATCAGTATTTTTTGGTCTTTTTGCGCAGACTGCAAGACAAACTCCCTGGTCCCTTAAAACGAAGGAAAGCGGAATGATGGCTCTCTATCATCAGGAAAAACTCGAGCGTCCTGTGAATTACAGTATTCTTCATATGTTAGCAGAAAGAAGCCAAAGGTCTGCCGCTCCAGTCACTGTGAGCTTCTGTTACATCAGTGAAGTTTGTTTTGTACTATACAAACTCAGTGGCATGTTATAAAACTGTGACATGACTGCAATAAACTGAGCTTTGATTAACAGCCTCCCTGCTTCATTTCCTTGAGTCTGAATATCATTCTGCAGCCAAAATGAAAGCGAAGAGCTGGATCTGAATTTGCCCTCAGAATAAAGGGAACAAGAATCAAACTATTGCCATGTAAAAACACCTATCAGACACTAATTGTGTGAAATTAAAATGGGTTAATTTTAGTTTGAATATCATAATTGCAACAATGAAAGCAGCGATGGATAAACTGCCTCAAAGGCTTCCTTCATTCTGCGTATTGTTTTCAAGCTTTCCATGTCTTTTCAGTTTGAGTTACATTCATGGAGCAACTACTTCCTTAGATTTTATAGAAGCATTTATTCATGATTTCAGTGGGAATTGGTCTAAGGGGCTGTTTACATGACACCGTTTTCACTTAAAAATGATAAACTTTTTTTGGCCGATAATTTACAACAACGACTGTTTTTGGGGGCCTGAAAACGTAAATGTTTGAAAACAGGTTTCAATGTGCAAGTTTTTGAAAATGATACCAATATCATCTCAGGGTAAACTACGAATTTGTGAAAACTCTGACATCATGCATGTAAATATTATGTGTTCAGTCGCCATCTACTGGCCTGGCATGAATAATGCAACGTTTTTAGTCGTTTTTGCGGATCTGTGTCAACAGGGATCGTTTTGACTATGTTGTAGTTTTGTGAAAAGCACATACAGACTACAACATATGTACTATTTTTAGTACATATTTGTCACGTAATTTCCCATTTCCGAAAGTTGATGCTTATGCAAGTTTTTCTGCCAGCATATTAAGATTCTTCCAAGTGAAACGGTAAGTAATTGGATGAATATTATAATTTTAGGTCTCGTGATTATAAATGGCTAAATGCAGACAAAGTCATAATCAATCAGGATTTCATAAAAAATATAGTACCACAACAGCCGTTTTAAAACTCTTAAATGACATTGTTGAATACACATGATTATTGCACTTTTTACACACAGTGGACCGTGAAATATTGCTGCAATGAGTGTCTGTTATTTTCTGGTTTAAAACTATTTAAGTGGAATAATTTAATGTGTACAGGCTGAAGGTGAACGATCTGAACTATTGGAGATCGCCAAAGGTGTCCCCCAAGGCTCTGTGTTGGGGCCCCTTTTATTTACATGAATAGTGTTGATTATAACATTCAGGATGTTGATTTTCAGTGTTGTGCAGATGACACTGTCATGTACTGTAGTGTTCCTCTAAACTGCATAATCTTCATTTACCTTTTGATGTAATTAAATCATTGATTTACAACTTAAACTTGTTTTGAATGCTGATAAAACCAAGCATATGTTATTTTCGACTTCAAAGAAAATCCTAGATAATTAAATTTCTCTCCAGACCTTAGAGTCAGTAAAAATACCTTGATGACACATTTCCTCGAATTCATAGACAAGGCTTAAGCTAGTCCTGAACTGAAATGCATGTTTTAACTGAAAGCAACTTGTACCGACACATCGTAAGCTATGTCAGTGCCATTGTTTTGTCTCAAGATGTAAACCAGTAATATTTTTTTCTAGGTTAAATTTTTAAAAGCTACTTAAATGTCGAAGCCTAATCCTGGCTTAATCTAAGCCCTGTCTGTGAAACCGGACCATTATCTCTTAGCTCTCACATGACTCAGCTAAAGAAAAAGTTCAAAATAAAGCTTGGGTTTTATTTCAGAACCATGTTTTGTTTGTCATTTAATGTAAGAAAGGAACTGGTTTCTGCTGCCGTTCTGTCCTCGATGATGGTGGTGTCGTGTCTCGATTTGCTCCATCTTCTCTGGATGCTGTTTATCACGAAACTCTAAGATTCATATCAGATTTTAAACCTTCAACACATCACTGTACTTTGTATAACAGAGTAGCTTCTTTGTCCACTGATCGTTTCGGGGGTTTTGCCTTCACGTTGTTCATGTTGTCTCATTCAAAAGAAAAATGTAGGGATTTGTTCCTTCCATTCTCGAAATCATCATCGCTTTTATGTACGCAACTCCTGACGGGAATGTTACAATGAACATTTTAAATCTATTATTCAGATGGAAGATGACTCAGTGATGTGTCATTGTTTTTAGCTGTTTTTAGTTTGTTGATAGTAAACCTGTGATTGAATCTCAGAGAGGCTATCCTGGTGTATGCAAAATCAAAAAACAAAATATCAGTTGAATTCAACTTGTGTTTAATCTCTTCTCTAGACACACAGAAACGCTTGGATTTTTCTCTCTGAAATTACAAAGGTCTCCGAGTTGCTCATTCTTGAATCCCATATAAGATCAGTAACTGATGTAATGTTTGATAAGCGATCTCTTGGTCAGCACCTGGACTTTAAACAGCCAATGAGGTGAATCCTGTCAAAGTGTATCATAAACATTATATTCCAGATTTGTGCGTTTGGGAAGGTTACGAGCAAAGAGTGGAGAAACTTGATGGCTAAAAAATGAGGGACTATGATGATATCACTTCTTTTCTGGGAACATGGGGTCCGTTCCAGCTGACCATCTTCTTTGCATTAGCTATTAGTATCCTTCCAAATGGTTTTGTGGGCGTCTACATCGTTTTTGTGGGTGATACGCCATCTCACGAGTGTCTGATCCCTGAGGAGTTCAACATCAGTGCCATGTGGAGAGAAGCTGCAATCCCAACGGTGATGCAAGATGGCGTTTTAAAACACAGTTCCTGCTCCAGATACAAAATGGAAACACTGAGAAATTTTTCCATGCTTAATTACACCCCAAACGTGGATGTCAATGTCAGTGAGATAGAGATGGAGTCCTGTGTGGATGGCTGGAACTACAGTAAAGTGATTTATGAGTCTACAATAGTGACGGAGGTGAGGTTGTTTGTGTGCTGAAGTGTTATTTCTGTACGGTCTAATGTCCAACTGACCAAACTGTTCTTGAGATAAAGCTATGGAGTATGATCGCGTGAAGATCAGACACCTTTAACTTTGTTCGGGGAAACAGTAAGCGTTTCTGTTTCTGTGTAACATAAGTCTATCCAGCATCCCTGAGATCCTCCATAAGACAAACGGATGGCAGGATAAATTATGGCGATATTCTACAGAGCACTGGAAGGAGATCTTACAAACATACAATTCCTGGGAAGAGCATCAAATCAATAACATTTTTTAAAGTGTTAGTTCACCCAGAAATGTAAATTCAGTCATTAGTTCGTCTCCCTCATGTGGTTCTACACCCGTCAGACCTTCATCATCTTCAGAACACAAATGAAGATATTTTTGATGAAATCCGATGGTTCAGTGAGTCTCTATTGACAGCAAGATAATGAACTCATTAAGAGACTCTTTTAGACCATGTGTCTGGTGCATTGACCATTTTTTCTGTTGTTAAACTAGTGAAAGTGTATTCAGACTCACTCTGAGTGAACCACGAGCTTCAGACCACTCTCTCACTCACTCACTCACTCACTCTCTCACTCACTCTCTCACTCTCTCACTCACTCACTCACTCTCTCACTCACTCACTCACTCACTCTCTCACTCACTCACTCTCTCACTCACTCTCTCACTCTCTCACTCACTCACTCTCTCACTCACTCACTCTCTCACTCACTCTCTCACTCTCTCACTCACTCACTCACTCTCTCACTCACTCACTCACTCTCTCACTCTCTCACTCACTCTCTCACTCACTCACTCACTCTCTCACTCACTCACTCACTCACTCTCTCACTCACTCACTCTCTCACTCTCTCACTCACTCTCTCACTCACTCTCTCACTCTCTCACTCTCTCACTCACTCACTCTCTCACTCACTCTCTCACTCACTCACTCACTCTCTCACTCACTCACTCTCTCTCTCACTCACTCACTCACTCTCTCTCTCACTCTCTCACTCACTCTCTCTCTCACTCACTCACTCACTCTCTCTCTCACTCACTCACTCACTCACTCACTCTCTCACTCACTCACTCTCTCACTCACTCACTCTCTCACTCTGAGACGGGCTCATTAACTTTATTAAAGTTCCTTCTCTGTGTTTGTGTTTTCAGTGGGACCTGATTTGTGAGAATGAGTACAAAGGCCCTCTGACTTCCTCTATATACTTCTTTGGTGTGTTGGTGGGGACCTTTCTTTCAGGACAGTTGTCTGACAGGTTAGTGTAAGCTCTCAGAAAATATGACAAACTAAGTTTGACTTTAAATATGACTCTAAAATGATTGAATATGATATATTTGATGAGTGCAGGTACGGCAGAAGACCTGTACTGTTCACCATGATGGTTATGCAGACAGTAACCATTTTTATCCAGATGTTTTCTCCAAGCTGGGAAATCTTCACTGCCATCTACTTCTTTGTGGGATTTAGTGGTTTTTCTAATTATGTCGTGGCATATGTCCTAGGTAAAACCGTTAATTCCAAGCATTTCAAAGTCATCTGTGTCTCCTCTCGTTTGATAACACGCATCTCTCTCGATCAACAGGCTGTGAAATTCTAAGTCCAGCGAGTCGGGTGGTGTTCGGCTCTCTGGGTATCTTCATGGGGTCTGGAATCGGTCAGATGTTCCTTCCATTAGCAGGTTATTTCATCCGCAGCTGGCGATGGATGGTGCTCACAAACGCCCTCACCGGCCTCCTGTATGTTCCTCTGTGGTGGTGAGTGAGCGGAGAATAACTTATTATAAAGAAAGAAAGAGCAGGTGTGAAGAATCAAGAAAACACAAGTAAAAAGATAAAAGTAGACCCTTGGGGTAAGTTGGGCCACCCCAGATTTAGCATAAAAGCCCCCAAGTACTGGTGATATTGTTTTTAAATTGAATAATTATTGTAATTAGCGGGGTTATTATTTAACATTTCCATGAATTAGATGTACAGACATTTTTGCTTTCATTTAAACCTATAGGTTAATTTGCATTCATAGTGTTGCTATTATGACATCATCAATTAAAATATGGACAATAAAACATGTAAAAATTCATATACCTGTCATATTGTAACACGGAGTCAGCAGGTTGAAATCCAAGTGCAGCTTTATTTCAAAAATATAGTCATACAGGCAATGGTTGACTCAACAGCAAACAGTAGTAACAGGGAAAAGGCAAGCTCGTGGTGAATAATCCAGGCTAAGGTCAAAAAGGCAGGCCGATAAACAACAGAATGATGAGATAGGGAGGATCCGAAAACAGGCAAAACAAGACAAGGATAACGCTCAGAACTGTTACAGGATTAACAATACTTCGCAGTGTGGGTGTGAGTGAGTAGAGCTTTTATAGTGGTGAGATGTGAATGTAATTAGATGAAGGCAAAAAACTGAAAAATCTCTTGAATTAAAAGCTGACGCATTTTGTTTGTTCCTAAACTAATCTAAAACCTGTCTGGTTAGCCAGCTAAATCAGGTTTGTGGTACAGGTCCCCTGAGACTAAACCAGCGGGAAAACGTGTTTTTGTGGTTTTTCAGGTTTGTTCCAGAGTCTCCCAGATGGCTTCTCTCTCAGGGCAGGATAGCAGAGGCCGAGGCCATACTGAGACACGCCGCTAAACAGAACAAGGTCACCGCGCCGGAGGTCATCTTCACTTCATCTGAGGTGTACATCTATTATAGATGGATATGAAATTTAGGCCCTGAAAAAACTCCAAACATCCAGTTTCAATAATGCTTTTTATGCTTCCTTAGATTGAGGAAGCAGCAAAGATGAGGGAGAAGAAACATAATATTCTGGATATTCTAAGGAACTCTAATGCCGTTTTAACCATCCTGATCTGTTCACTTCTGTGGTATGCTCTCATTTTCATCAAACATTGTTCAGAATCGTTAACTATATTACTTTCAGGTTTGAAGTACCACCATCATGAGAGACTCCAGGGCTGATTCACAAGTGCTGTTTTGTCCTTCAGGATGGTCATCACCATGTCTTACTACGCTCTCATTCTGAACACCACAAACCTTCATGGCAACCCGTACCTGAATTTTTTCCTGTCCGCGGTGGTGGAGGTCCCAGCTTTCATCATCGCCATGTTGTTGCTCAGATACTGCAGCAGGAGATTCTGTCAGTCCTCCACTCTTCTCATGGGTGGAGCGGTGATCTTCATCATACAGCTCGTTCCCAAAGGTACTGATCCTCCATCACACATCCAGCAGTGTGGAAGGAACATGTAATTACAAAACTTCGTAATTATGTATCATTTGTTACATCTGAACAGGAAGTGATTATCTAACAGTCTGAATTCAGCAGATCATCTTGACCATTAGGAGAATGTATATGTTTGTCATTGCAGAGCTCATGGAGTTGGCAACCCTACTGGAGATGCTGGGAAAACTTGGTGTCACGGCTGCGTTCTGTGTAGTTTATGCCGTGACTTCAGAACTGTTTCCTACTGTGGTGAGAAACATGGCCATGGGAAGCTGCTCCATGACAGCTCGACTAGGGAGCATAGTGTCTCCATTCGTCATATACCTGGGTCAGTTTTTATGTTGCTTCTATTATTTTATACATGGATCAGGCATAACATTATGAGCACCTTCCTAATATTCCCTGACCCGTCGAGGCGTGGACTCCTCTAGACCCTGAAGGTGTTCTGTGGGATCTGCTCCAAGATGTTCGCAGCAGATCCAGTAAGTTGTGAGGTGGATCCTCCATTGATCGGACTTGTTTGTTCAGCACATCCCACAGATGCTCGATTGGATTGAGATCTGGGGAATCTGGAGGTCGAGTCAACACCTCAAACTGTCCTCAAACCATTCCTGAACCATTTCTGTTTTGTGTCAGGAGCATTATCCTGCTGAAAGAGCCACAGCCATCAGGGAATACCGTTTCCATGAAAGGATGCTCATGGTCTGCAACACTTAGGTAGGTGGTTCGTGTCAAAGTAACGTCCACGTGGATGCAGGACCCAAGGTTTCCCAGCAGAACATTGTCCAAAGCGTCCCACTGTCTCCGCCGGCTCGCCTTCTTCCCATAGTGCATCCTGGTGTCACGTGTTCCTCAGGTAAGAGACGCACCTTGCCATCCATGTGATGTAAACAAAACGTGATTCACCTTCTTCCATTGCTCCGTGGTCCAGTTCTGATGCTCACGTCCCACTGTTGGCTCTTTTGGCGCTGGACAGGGGTCATCATGGTCACCTGACTGGTCTTGGCATTAACTTCTTCAGTTTGAGCTCCAGGATCTCGTCTGTTGGATCGGACCACACGGGCCTTCGCTCCTCGTGCATCAATGAGCCTCGGCGGCCCGTGACCCTGTCGCTGGAGTCCTCACGCTTGGAGCACTTCTGATAGATACTGACCACTGCAGACGGGAACACCCACAAGAGCTGCAGTTCTGGAGATGTTCTGATCCGGCCGTCTAGTAACACAATTTGGTCCTCATCAAACTCACTCAAATTCTTACGTTTGCCCATTTTTCCTGCTTCTAACATCAACTTTGAGGACAGAATGCTGCCTAATATATCCATATGAGGAGATGATCAGCGTTTTTCATCTGTCAGTGTCTCATGTTATGCCTGATTGGTGTATTTATACATACAGTATATGAACATTGTGTAAGTCATAATTTTTATAATGTATTCCTGTTTTTCTGTAAAGGTAACTACTATAAGTACATTCCTTATATTATCATTGGAAGCCTGGCCGTGTTTTCTGGCTTAATTACGTTAATGTTACCAGAAACTAAAGGGAAAGTCCTCCCCGAGACCCTCGCTCAGATGCAGCGAATAAAAGGGTGAGCGCATTATTCTCCCGTCTTCATAATCGGTGCAGTCTAAAAAATGCTGAAATATGAAATACTCACCCTTTAGTTGAAATCTAACGTTTCATTGCTTCTGTCTCACAGGCTGAAGTGCTCGAAAAGACAGGCTGAAATGATGAGGACCGCGGACAAAAGTAAAGTCATCAATGAAGTGAAACTATAACGACTGGAGAGTCAAAATTAACAAAACGTTCCCCGTTAATCAAATGACTTGCCCAAACCATGAATCATTAATCATTAAATATGCTGTTGAGTTGACATCGTGACATAAATTTGTGATCCTCCCTCATGACTTCAAACTGCTGTAGGAGTTTGATAAACCCATTTGTTCTGTTGTAATAATATCTGCCATAGTGGCATCTTGACTCAACAAGCCGCTGGCACAGATCGCCATGACTGCTATTATCTGCCATGCCAGACTTTAACAACCAGCGAGATTACCATGCAAACGGTCAGAGATGAGCTGGTCGTCCACTGCAGTCTAAATCAAGTGGATGGAGCAGAATGCAACACATTTTGAATGACATCCATCCACAATCCAGTTCGTTGTGTTCCAGTAGCTCCTGTCCCTGTCAGCTCTGACCTGATCAGCTGTGGACACTAAATACTCACAATATCATAGAATAATGACTCTATTGTGTTCTGCAGAGCTGCTTTACAGCCGACAGGGTTAAGGTTATCTCAAAGTTATGAACAAACGTTCCTCCAGTAACACTAATAGAACATTTTTTCAAAGTAATGTTCTCAAGACAAACGCACTATTTATACAACGTTTTAGTTGGACTTTTGTCTAATGTTTTTTAAAATGTTACTACTACTGTAAGTTCAGAGAACATTCAAAATAAATGTTTCTATAATGTTTGCAAAATGATAATGGTATGGAGACGCAACGCAGTTCTCCTCGCTCCCTTCTCATGGGAACACGCGTGATCTGGACGTTCCCTTTCACAGTGGAAGTCAACACTGCGTCATGGAGTCGACGCTATGGGAACGTTAATACTCCCTGAATAAACGTCTGCTCACTGCACCTGCCCGTCACCTGACTGCGGTAGCCAATCAAAATCGCCGTGTATCAACACATGCTTCAGACGCTCCATGACGCAGAGGAGCTCCACTTCGAAAGAGAACTTGATGTTCAGAGAACATTCACAAATGACGTTTTCATAACTTAATGAGAACATTTCCTATCAGTCCATAATTGTTGAACAGTTTTTGTCAGAATTCACTGTATTCAGAACTGCCCATGAGGGAAGACGGCACTTTTCAGGTTGTGTGCTTCCGGCAGGACATGCGCCAAACCAAGCAGATGCTGGAAACACTGACAGTTTTCTGCAGGAAATACTGACCTGCTTTCATCAGAGTGAAAGGGTTCTTTGGAAACTCGGATAAATGCAGTCATGTTACCAATGCGGTGTAATAATTAAAGGAGGTCAGTGCTGGTCAAGCTCTTCAAAAGAAACCAGCTACAGATTAACTCTTGAAAGTGTCTTGAGCTGCTAGAAGTGCTGTAGATAAGTTAATCAGTATATACACATGTCCATAAAGTTGACTTGAATTTGACATTTTTCTCTTTTGTTCATCATTGCGGCCACTGATATATTTATTCAGATGTTTTATTTCTGTCCTTTAGACAGTGACAGTAACTTTATTAGGATATATTTACAAATGTGTGTCTACTCTGATATTCCTGCTTTCATCCTCGTTTCCTCAAGATTCTCTGATTGATCTTTCTCTTCAAGATTAAAGTGTTTTGGTTAAACACTTTAACACGGTCTCAGTAGATTTTGTTTCCAGTCTTTTAGAACCTCATGCCTTTTATTGTGAAGTTTATTTTTTCATGCTGTTTCCGGTCTTAATTGTTTTCAGGAGTTGCTCTTCTCATTGTTTGATTCTGTTTATTTTGTATTTGTTTTGAAATAAACTGCATTGGGTTCAAACTCTCTTCTCCTTCAGCGGACGGTGAAATGAAATAATCACAAGTCATTAAGTCATGTGTTTGTGCTGGTTTGGTGTTTGAGAGATTGAACTTTTGTTGACTGTGACGTCACTCGTCATTCTCTTCTGAATTGTGTTGAAATGGAGGGATAATGTGCCAGGGAAAGTTGTTTAAAAGAAATCTGATCAGATTTCTGCTGTCAGATTAGATCAAATCTTGAAAACGGAATGTTCAAAAGGAAAAAAGGATTCTGAAATCGGTTTAGATCACAAAATCACTATTTTGAACACTTTTCTGAGGGAACGCGAAAGCATTCAAATATTTTTTGCACCTCAAACTCTTTCTATCACCATGTCCCTTCAGGGGATCCGTAGAGCACTAGTAATCCAGATTTGGTAATCTGAAAAAATGTGTGTCTGGGTCAGAGTGATCCAATCCAATTTTGTTTTGAAAAAGCAACACAAAAGTAAGATGGATTCCCTGATCCTGGATAGAAAAACATGGGATTTCCAAATCCAGATCATTCTGATCCAGATTAAACTTTTTGAACAACTGGCCCCAAATTCCTAATCCTTTGGGACAAAGCAGGGCTGTTTGCATCATCTGACCGCCGGCCTGGAGCAGTCATGACTCAATCAGTGAGATTGTTTGGTAAATTGTAATTACACTATTTTTCAAAATTGCAATCTTTATTAACATGTGAAGAGATTGTTGTTGTTCTCTCCACGGCTTAGTTAGTGTGTACTGTTGCTGTTTGAGCAGAAACAACATCTGCAAAGTTACGACTATCAAAGTTCAATGACGAGAGAGATATTTACTTTTACAGAAATCACTTTTTATACGGCTGGTAGAAACTACAACGAGCTTCTTCCTGGGTTAGTGACATCACTAACCCTAAAATTTACATAAACCCCACCCCCCTGAGAACACTCATCAAAGGGGGCGGGGCCATGTTGGTCTACATCAGAGAAGAGGAAGAGTTGTTGTAGTCGAGTGTTGTTGATGCCGTCATTTTACGCCGGACTGCTTCACAAACGAGGGTCGATTCGAGGAAAAAAGATGAACGTGACGACACATGCTAGTGATGAGTTGATCAACTCCACAGCAACTACATCAATTTATCCACTAACCGTTCAGAAACTTCTTCCTGAGTCTCTCCATCAGTTTGAACACTTTCCTCATTTTGTCAGCGTGAGATTCTCCAGCTTTGTTGTTGTTGAGCTGTTAAAGCTCCGCCCTCTTCTGGACCAGCAGCTCATTTGCATTTAAAGGGACACACACAAAAACGGCGTGTTTTTGCTTACACCCAAATAGAGGCGAATTTGACACGCGATAATAAATTATCTAGAGCTGAAACTTCACTGGAGACACCAGAGACTGATACCAGATCTTGTGGAAGGGTGTTATTGGTGCTCTTTATTAGAAAGGTTGTTCAAAGTTACCTGGTATTTAATAATGTTCTCACAAAAACATTATTTACAAGGAATGGTTTTTTTTTTCATGAAAGGTTTTAGTTGGACGTTCATCTAATGTTTATAAATGTTATACTTTTTGCTTTTGAATGAACATTCTGAAACACTCCAATAATGTTTGCAAAACAATAAAATGGAATGTTTTAACGTTCACAAAACCAAGAAATAAAAAATCTTTGTTAAAAGAAAAACACGTTCAGCGGGAATGTTAGCGAAACACTCAGTACTTATTTTTATTAGCTGGTCTCCACTACAACGCAGTGCTGTCAGGTCCAGCTCCTCCTCTTTGGATGTATTTGGGCATGATGGGCGGAGCTAGAAGGCCGATCAGTGGACGTCACAGGGCTCTGCAGTAAAGCAGAACACTAGGAAAAGCTGCAAGATAAAAGCATCTGCTGAGAAATGTCGTCGAAGAGTGACAGATGTGCCGTGTGTAGTGACGCTAGAGTCTTCCTCCTCCCATCTCTCTCTCTCTCTCTCTCTCTATCCATCTCTCTCTCTCACTCTCACTCTCTCTCTCTCTCTCAGATGTGCTGCGACTGCCATGAACTCTCCAGACTACGATGACAGCACCGCGTTCCTGGGAGACTGGGGACCTTTCCAGAGGACGGTGTTCGCTCTCTTGTGTTTGAGCATTATTCCCAATGGCTTCACGGGGTTATCCATGGTTTTCATGGGAGACACACCCGCTCATCACTGCCTCATTCCCGCGGCGCTGAACATCAGCGATGAATGGAGAAACGCGTCTGTTCCTCTGGAGGAGGACGAGGGCTCTCGACGCGCTCAATGCTCCAGACACCGAGTGGACATCGTGAAGAACTACTCGGACAGAGGTTTGATCCCGTGGGAGGATGTGAACGTGTCGTCTATCCCTCGGGAAGCCTGTCTGGACGGCTGGGAGTATGACCGAGGAACATACATCTCCACGATTGTGACAGAGGTTCGTTTGATGCTATCTGCTCCACACACACACACACACACACACACACACACACACACACACTCATGTGTTCATCAGCATGTAAAGCGGAAGTTCAGAGTCTCTGTTTCCCTGCGGGCCCCTTGAAATCGCGTTCCGGTTCTGGGTCTCCCTTTCATTCCTTTTTGAATCAGTTCTGTATAGACACGTGCCTCGAGGAGCCGAAAACAAAAACTACTGAACATTTCCACATTTTGTCCTTGAAAAATTTGTCCTTGGGGTAGTCGTGGCCTAATGGTGAGGGAGTCTGGCTTTGAACTTGAAGGTTGCTGGTTCGATTCCCACGCCGGCAGGAACTGAAGGTGGGGATTGTGAATAATCAGCACTCTCTCCACCTTCAATACCATGACTAAAGTGCCCTTGAACAAGACATCTAACTCCTAATTGCCTCACTTGTAAGTCTGCGTCTGCTAAATGACTAAAATGAAAAAGATACAGTGCAAAACCCTACTGTGGGGCATGTTGTCACAGTAGGATCTATAAGATTTGAGAAGAAAGTCTTTGTTTGAAATAATGTTAATAAAATGTTCCACTCCATGTGTTTAAAGTATGTTATAGGATATGTCATGACTTTTAACTGTAAGATATATTATGAAGCAAAACAATTCATAAAACAGCACAAAAAAGGTATTAATGTGACAAAACAACAGAAATATCACAGAAAGAGCAAGTTATGACATTTCGTTTCAAGACTACGATGCCAAAAATATTTGCATGGATGAATCGTTCACATCAGTGACGCACGACATATCGGCCAAAATATCGCTATCGGCCGATATTCTTAATTTGTATATTTTCATTTTTAATGTTATCGGTCCGATAAGAAAATTTGGCCAATATGTTAAAGCCGATAAACAATGTATTATTTCCTTTAGCTGAGTCTCTTCAGATGCTCATTGTTCATCATGATGGTGTTGAATTGCTTGAAATATGATTGAAGTCACTTTAAAAAAGGAAAATACAGTTCAAAGTTCAACATGTGCAGTGCAAATCTGTCATATAAACTACAAAATATTATAATTGTGTGTTTGGGACGTGACTTTAATGGAGAGACTTTAAAAAATTATAGAAAAATTTTGATTTTGATTAATCGGTTTCAAATATAAAGAATTATCGGTTATCGGTAACGGACAAAATTTTCATATCGGTGCATCTCTAGTTTACATTAAGACCAGTTAATGTAAAATCTGATTTCATGCCAACTTTAAGACAGTTTTGTTAAACATGGACATACAAGTAACTTGTATTTTGAGTTAAACTATGCTTTTCGCAAAAAACAAGCATTTGTGTAAATGGATATCCATAAAGTCCACTGCATTAGAGCTTCTCCACGTGACAACAAACTATTTTCCTGTATTTAATAAGGAATAATGGAAGTGTCAAAATAATGTAAAGGGGTTAGACCGAACAACTTAGTTTGAACATTTTTATAATGGATATAATCACTTCAAAACCTGCATTGTTTGTTCGACGGCAGTGGGATTTGGTGTGTTCAGATGACTGGAGAGCTCCACTGACCACCTCTCTCTTCTTCTGTGGTGTTTTGATTGGTTCTGTCATCTCTGGACAGATGTCTGACAGGTTAGAAAGCATCAAATATATTTTTTTCCACAAGCGACCTGATTGTCCTGATCCTCTGTCGTATCACCGAATCACAGCAGTGCTGATATTCAGGATTACAGTATGATTTCAAGTGTAATACTGGGTTACACTTTATTTTACAGTGTCATTGTTACACATGTTTCATGTATTTACTACAGTAATAACTTGAAATTGACATACAATTGACCCTAAACCAAACCCTCATCCTCTACAGTAAGTACATGTAGTTAATTTTTATTACTCAGTACTTAAATGTATAGTTACACTGTAATACTGACACCTTAAAATAAAGTGTGACTGCTGTATCAAAGCAAGTCATCAGTGTTTCAAACAAAAATTGACCATTTAGTTTGTTTGCTTTTTTTCCCTCTGAGAAAAAGGACGGGTGACTGTTAGTTTACATTTACACTTCAAGACTTAAAGGATTCGTTCACTTCAGAATGAAAATGTTTCATCCTGAAGATGTTCATGTCTTTCTTTCTTCAGCGGGAAAGAAATTAATGTTTTCGAGGAAAACATTCCAGGATTGTTCTCCATATAGTGGACTTCAATGGGGTTCAACGGGTCCGAATGTCAGTTTCAGTGCAGCTTCAAAGATCTACATGATCCAGACGAGGAATAAGAGTCTGATCTAGAGAAACCATCAGACATTTTATACAAAAAATAAACATTATATAGTTTTTAACCACAAATGCTGGTCTTGCTCTGCTCTGATGCTCCACACATCACGTCATCACGCTGGAAAGATCACGTGATGTAGGAGGAAGAACCGATCCAGTGTTTACAAAGAGAACATGCAAAGACTGAGTCAAACGGCCTTTACAAAAAAGGTAAAACAACGATGTCGGACAATTTTGAAGTTGGAGGAGTTTTTCACCCTACCGCGGTTCTTCCTCCTACGTCACGTGACCTTTCCAACATGATGACGTGATGTGTGGAGCATCAGAGCAGTGCAAGACCAGCATTTGTGGTTAAAAACTATATTTTTGTATAAAATGTGCGATGGTTTCTCTAGATCAGACTCTTATTCCTCGTCTGGATCATGTAGATCTTTGAAGCTGCACTGAAACTGACATTTGGACCCGTTGAACCCCATTGAAGTCCACTATATGGAGAACAATCCTGGAATGATTTCCTTCATTTCTTTCCCACTGAAGACAGAAATGAACATTTCAGATGAGATGGAGGAGAGTTATCTAATGATCAGGACATTTTCTTCATCTTCTATCTTCATTTTCCTCTTCATTTCTTTTCAACTGAAGAAAGAAAGGATGACATGGGGGTGAATAAATTCAGGAAAATTTAATTCTGAATCCTTTAATGCACAGATCTTCATATTTTTATGTTGCTATAGTTATCATTATGCATATTTTCCTCAACTTATTCAAACTGTGAATGGACTACATACAGAAAGTGAGCAAAAAACACTGAAAACTGGAATGTTTCCTATTGGAATAAACTTGTTTCTTCTCTTCTTCTTCTTTTCAGGTTTGGCAGGAAAATAGTGTTGTTTGTAACCATGGGGATTCAGACAGTGTTCACCTTCATTCAAGTCTTCTCTCCATCTTGGCTGATTTTTTGCTTGCTGTTTTTCATTGTTGGAATGGGCCAGATTTCAAACTATGTGGCAGCATTTGTTTTAGGTGAAGACTTTTGATGTGCTGTGATTTCAGCAATGAATAATCACAACTGATTGAACTGTACTCTTGAACTGCTCTCAGTCATATAACGGCTTAGTATTGAAAATGATGATTGGCTGTATATGTATAAAAATTGCATAACAAACGCTTGTTTTTGTCTCAGAATCTACTTTGAAAATATTCTCTATATTTAATTCTGTAGACCCTGGATTAAACTACTATTTTTAATGAAATGTCCTTCCTCCAGGAATGGAAATATTGAGCCCATCCATTCGTGACCTCTACTCCACTCTTGGCGTGTGTCTTTTCTTCTCAATCGGGTATATGATGCTTCCTCTGGCCGCCTACTTCCTGCGAGACTGGAGAACGCTGCTGCTGGTCCTCACCATCCCTGGATTCTTCTGCATACCTCTCTGGTGGTAGGTGTTTGACATGGGACACTCATCTTGTTTGTTATTTGTTATTGTTGTAATTCAGTCACATTGGAGGGTTTTTGAGCATGAACTGCCTTTTTAAGGTCATGCCACAGCATCTCAACAGGATTCAGGTCAGGACTTTGACTAGGACACTCCAAAGTCTTCATTTTGTTTTTCTTCAGCCATTCAGAGGTGGACTTGCTGGTGTGTTTTGGATCATTGTCCTGCTGCAGAAACCAAGTTCGCTTCAGATCGAGGTCACAAACAGATGGACGGACATTCTCCTTCAGGATTTTTTTGGTACATAACAGAATTCATGGTTCCATTTATCACAGCAAGTCTTCCAGATCCTGAAGCAGCAAAACATCCCCAGACCATCACACTACCAGCACCATATTTTACTGTTGGTATGATGTTCTTTTTCCGAAATGTTGTTACTTTTACGCCAGATGTAATGGGACAAACACCTTCCAAAAAGTTCAATATTTGTTTCATCAGTCCACAGAGTATTTTCTCAAAAGTCTTGGGGATCATCAAGATGTTTTCTGGCAAAAATGAGACGAGCCTTAATGTTGTTTTTGCTCAGCAGTAGTTTTCATCTTGAACTCTAGCCATTTTTGTCCAGTCTCTTTCTCATGGTGGAGTCATGAACTCTGACTTTAACTGAGGCAAGTGAGGCCTGCAGTTCTTTGGATGTTGTTATGGGGTCTTTTGTGACCTCTTGGATGAGTCGTCGCCGCACTCTTGGGGTAATTTTGGTCGGCCGGCAACTCCTGGGAAGGTTCACCACTGTTCCATGTTTTCTCCATTTGTGGATAATGGCTCTCACTGTGGTTCACTGGAGTCCCAAAGCTTTAGAAATGGCTTCATAACCTTTTCCAGACTGATAGATCTCTTACTTTCTTTCTCATTTGTTCCTGAATGTCTTTGGATCTCGGCATGACGTCTAGCTTTTGAAGATTTTTTGGTCTACTTCACTTTGTCAGGCAGGTCCTACTTAAGTGACCTTCTTTTAAAAACTGCATTTTGTGTTTACTTGTGTACTTCTTTGACTAATATTTAAATTTGTCTGATGATCTGAAATGTTTAAGTGTGACAAACATGCAAAAAAAATAAGAAATCAGAAAGGGGGCAAACACTTTTTCACAGCCCTGTTTAGTTCCTGTCTCTGTGAAGCCCCTCCTTTATGCTGATTGGTCGGTTGTGTCAGGTTTCTGTCACTTCGCTCTGCTTATTCTTGGTTTGCTGACCGAGCTCTGACACTCCTCTTGTTCTGTCGTTGTGCGGTTCCGAGTTCACTCAGGCCAGGCGCTCTTCTGTCCACATGAGGCACATGGCTTTATGTCTCTTGGCTCTCCTGTCTATTGTCTTAACCCTGCTCTTCTTGTTATCTGATTATGGGTTCATTTGCCACACCTGTGTTATTCTGCTCGTGTGTTCAGTCCTGTTATCGCATGTACCCATCGTGTTCTGCTCTGCCTGATCCTGTCACTGTGTCCAGTCCTGCCTGTCTTGTTTTCCCCCATGGGGAAATTGTTTTTATGTCAAATAAAAGCCATTTTTTCATGCTCAAACAGCTACATTGATGAACATGTATAAAACCATAATAGGGTCTTAATGAATATCATTTCAGTTTAATTTTGCTGCATCAAATAAGTATAATGAAGGATGTTTTGTTGTTTGCAGGTTTATTCCAGAGTCTCCTCGATGGCTGCTGTCTCAGGGGAGGGTCGACGAAGCCGAGGCAATTCTGAGAAAGGCTGCCAAGATGAACGGGGTTAAAGCCCCTGATGTCATTTTTCCCCTGCTTCAGGTGAAACCCACACTCACCTGTGCTTTTCTAATGCCACATGGTGCTTTAAACAGTCAGAGTGCATATGGCTGTCAGAGACGAAAGCTCTTCAACCCCTTTTATTTCCTGTTGAACTCAGTCTAAATTGATCTACTACTAGAGGGGTCATATAAGGACATCCAGTCATAGGCAACAAGCACTGAACTGGACAATTTCTATTTAGCATGGCAACAGTTAAATGCATGGACAGTGCACTGGCTTCAAAATTATACTTTATCAGTAATCCATCAGCAAACCTGGCAACAATATTTATTTTAACCTTGCTTATAATGGCATCTACCATAATATCAGTTATTCCACAACTCTTATAAACAAGCATTTAATCATATCACAGTTCATAATCCATAGTTCAGATGCTCAGGTAATCTTAAACACTAATCTAGTTCAGGTGTATGATTAAACCAGAGTTTCCTAAGTGAGGAGAATTACATGCCAATAAACGACACAGTCTCTTATGATACTTGCACAATGTTAAAAGTGTTTAACTCCATGAAAACATAAACGTGCATAAAATGGAAAACAACAACAACAGTGTATTGTGGAATACAAATCATTATAAGTCGCAACGAAAATTGTGCTTTGATGTTTAAAAGTCGTCCTTTTAAAACATGTTCATATGAATGTGGACTAAAATGTTTGAACAACCAAAGTGAGGTATAATAATCAGCCCATTCTCTTGCCCAGTCCACACTATTTCGTCTTTTTTAATGAAATATGTTAAATCTGTTCAAACGATTTGTCAGTAAAAAATTGTTCCTCTGTGAGGTGATATTCTTATTTTGTTAGTTTAACCACACATAAAAAGTCATTGAAATTATAAGTGAACTTAGACTTTACTGAAGCAATGCATTATCATCATCGTAAAAAAATTACACTTGCTTTGAAGATACCGGGTAAATTGTATTTCAGTGCTCTAGGATGTTCTTATGACTGTCCACATAAAGATGCATCATGTTGTTTTAGCTGTGGAAATCAGATGGTCTTTTGCTTACACTGTGTTTTGACAGTGCTGTGTAACAAGACATGTTTGTTGTGACACGTGCGCTACAGTCCAGGGAAAACGCTGGAAGGTCGCAGACCTACAGTCTCTGTGACCTGATGAAGTCCAGCAACATCCGCTGGATTACTGTCCTGCTGTGCCTGGTCTGGTGAGAGCGCTTACATGTACTCAAGATACACATGGGCTGCATCCAAAATCGCATACTTCTCTACTTCTGACGAGATTCTGAAGTGTGCATATTATGGACACTTTACTATCCCATGAGGCCACGGGAGAGGAATTATGAATGTCAGTGAAGCGATGCAACTGATGCTGGTAGGTCACATGATAGTGACAACATGGCAAATGTAGTACCTCTAAATTACATTCTCACTTCACATATTCATACTATATAGAAGATACTTTTTAGCGGCCGCAAAGTAAGTACTTATTCAAAATAAGTACATACTCAAGAAAGTATGCGATTTTGGACGCAGCCATTATCTGGTTCAAGATGTGGATTAGTTCATATATAAGTACCCCGTTACATAGTACAGATTTGTGTACCATTAAATAAAGTTTAGTTGTTCAGTCAAGCTGCACATCTATAGCTGTTGTTACATGAAGTCATTACGCTGTAACAAACGGTAACATACATTGGGCTCCAGACATCAGGGATGCTTCTGTTGAGCCTTTAATGTTAATACTGTAACATTTGTCTTTACCACATTCTTAGAAAAAAGGTTCGGTGAGATTCTTTAGAGAACGTCTAGGTTACTAATGTATCCCCGTTCCCAGAAGGAGGGAACGGAGATGACGTTACATGACTGATGAATTGGGATCGTGCCTGAGAGCCCAATCTTCTTCGAGTGTTTACAGAACCAGCCAGTTGACATTGGCGAGAGAGATTTGCATGGCAAACCACGCCCTGTGCTGTGGGTGTATTGGAAGCAAGCAGAGATACACTCACTAAGTTTTCGCTGAGGAGCCGAGCAGTCCCGGTCACTCAGCGGTGAACACAGGGATTGTGGCGACGAGTCCTGTCCTTCGAGGAACAGGGGTTACATTATTAACCTAGGCGTTCCCATTCAGTCAGTCACTATGAGTTACGACAGTGACTAACGAATTGAGATCCATAAGAAAAATGCCAAAATTGCTGCATCTTCCAGTGCCCCACATAAGCCATTTGATCCCCGCACCCTTGAGGTGGAAGAAGGACAAGGCTTACACAGAGAAGTCAATTATTGTTGTTCCTCTTGTCCCACACAGTGAGAAATTTGGATAACACTGGTGGGAAAGTGTGCCTATTCCAAGTGGAAAGGAACACTACAGATACCACATCCTGCCCGTAGGGAGGTAACGTGGAGATACAGAGGGCAGTACTACATATGGAAGGTCCCTGCGGAGGAATCCGACCTAGTCAGGATGGAGACAGCACCAACAGCTCTGGCTTCAGCATCTCTGCCATGTATGACTGTCAAAGATGCTGGAGGAACTCCAACAGGGTTCGCCAGAGGTGAACTCACCTGAGGAGCAGTTAGCACACGTATCCCATTCTATGAGAGGACGATGACACTGCAAGAAGGACACCAACCCAGCCTTTCCGTACATCATCTGTTCGTAGACAACACACGGGAAGAGACAGGCTCTACTTGGAGATGGTAGAATCTTGAGGATGTTAGGTGTTGCCCACCCTGGAGCTCTGCAAATGTCTGTCAGCGAGGCGCCGTACACCAATGCCCAGAAGGAGGCAACACCCTGGCGTGAGCCCAAGAGGGCATGGATCGCCTTGGGATTAATACACCAAGATGATGAGATCCACTATCCAATGGGCCAACCTCTGCTTAGAGACAGCCTTTCCTTTCTGTTTGTCTCTAAAGCAGACAAATAGCTGATCTGAGGTCCTGAAACTCAGTGTGCGGTCCACATTAAGACATAGAGCATGCACAGGGAACAGAGATGCAAGGGCTGGGTCTGTCTCCTCTGGGGTCAGTGCTTGTAAGTACACCACCTGGTCCCTGAAGGGAGTGGTGGGAACTTTGAGCACATATCCAGGCCAGGGTGTCAGGATTACGTGAGAGTCAGCCTCTTAATGGAAGTAAGTGCAGTTAGGAGCGCTGTCTTAAGAGAGGATCATAAGCTCAACTGACTGCAAGGGCTCAAAAGGAGCTCTCTGCAAGGTCGTTAAGACCAGAGAGAGGTCCCAAGAGGGACCATTTCATTTCATTTTTCATCATTTAGCAGACACTTTTATCCAAGGCGACTTACAAGGGGAGCAATTAGGGGTTAGGTGCCTTGCTCAAGAGGACCTTAGTCATGGTATCAAAGGTGGAGAGAGTGCTACTTATTCACAATCCCCACTTTCAATTCCTGCCAGCGTGGGAATCGAAGCAGCAACTTTCAGATTACAAGCCCAACTCCCTCACCACTAGGCCACGACTACCAAGGTGAGGCCAAGGTGAGGCCAAGGTGAGGCCAAGGTGAGGTCAAAGAGGGATCAACCTCCTCACACCTCTCAGGGAACTGATGATCAGCCCCGGGGACAGCTGTGTGTCAGTGCATCTGTGCTAAGGGTTACCTCGATCAGGGAAAAGAAAAACTGTTAGTGGGATGTGTCCAGACAGGCAAACAAGGTCTTGCATACATCAACCAGCAAATTGGTTGCTCATGAGAAGCAATGCCATTTTGTCTATCCTGTCATGTGCAGCCGACGCACTCTCACAACAGCTCACACTCCCGGGAGAGTGCGTCGGCTGCACGTGCAACAGGATGGACAAAATATGGCATTGCATCTCATGTGCAATGAGCAAGGAATACTGCTAGCAAGTGGAGGCAATTGATATGCCCCTACAGTCGAGGTGCAGGAGCCTGCAGCAGGATGCCCGTTGCACACAGCACTACAGCCAGTGGTGGAGTCTGTTGAGACAACAACATGCCTGGACTGTGATCTCCGTACACAGGACAAGGGCCTCTATGTTCTCCTCTGAGGTGCCAGGCAAACTGAATTGCATAGCTTAGTCTGATCATCCGAATGAGCCAGTGTGGTGGGCTGGGAAGTGCCAACCAGGCTCCCAGTGACCGAACTAGCAGGACCAAAGGGACCACAGATGTACCCGTGGTGGGGCAGCGAGGTGGAGTACAGGGACCCGCTCCGGAGGGCAGGGCGTCCCGGATTGGGGTCTGAGTGTGCAGTGCAACACTTACCTGTCTCCATGGTTTGGCAAGGGGTGCATGAGAAGGCATTACGTCCTTGAACCGCACCCAGCTGAAATGAAAGAGGGGGTTGAGAGTGGCAAGGCATAGTGTTGCTCACTGTCAGTCTTGCCCTCTTGGGACCCAGAGAATGAGGAAATTGCTTCTGCACTAAATTAAACTAAATCCATAAAATGATCCCATGAAGGAACCTCTAGAAGGTTCTATCATTATGAGACACCTGATGGAAAACATTGACTACAACATACAAGAGTTACTAAAATTGTGTTGGTTCTCTCATGTCTTTGCATGTGTTCATAATTTCTGGCCACAAATGATACACAATTTTGCATATTTCATCGCTTTATTATATCACAAGTAAAATCAACACACCTACGCAATATGCTTACAAAATCTTTCACAAATTTTAATAATATATGGGTGAAGATGTCAATTTTCCTTGGCCGGACGTCACGTTTGGCCACTACTAAATATAGCACCTTTTCATCTAAGAATGAGCATAAAAAGGCAAATGCAGAGTTAAAAATGATGTGAAATGCTTGACTTTGTGAATCTGTCAGTATTTGTTGTGTCTCTTCTGCAGCACTGAAGAAACATGAACAAAAGCTGAAGCTCATGATCTCCAGCATGATCAAAGAGTCATACCATTAATGTCATATATTCATATATTTCAAAAATGTTAAAAATCTTAGACTGTTATTACAAATACTTAAAAAGCATAACGTCTTATATAAAAGCAGTATAATATTTTGAAGTGAATATTAATCTCTGTATATTAAACCATGCGTATGCACCTACCGCTTACTTGCTGACTTCCTTCTGTTAGGTCGGCTGTTTCAATCGGATACTGTGCCTTGTCTCTGAACACGTCCAGTCTGCATGGGGACAGCTACCTGAACTGCTTCCTGTCAGCAGTAGTGGAAGTGCCTGCGCTCATCATGGCCTGGCTGATGCTCCGCCGCTGGCCACGCCGCCTCTGCTTGTCCTCCACCCTGTCATTAGGAGGACTGGTTCTTCTCTTCATACACCTCATACCACAACGTGAGAAATTTAACTAAAGATAAATTTAACAGAAATAGAGAATAGAAGGCTTAGTGTTCACTTTTGATTGTGTCTCATATACCTCTAGATATGAGCTCTATTGCCATTTCTCTGGTGATGCTGGGAAAGTTCGGTCTGTCGGCAGCGTTTGCAATCGTGTACCCAGCGACTGCAGAGCTTTACCCCACCGTTCTGAGGAACACGGCTTTGGGAACCTGCTCCATGGCGTCCAGAGTTGGCAGCATTTCTGCACCATACTTCATCTACTTAGGTCACTGACCTCTAGTCTCTATAATCTCTTCTATCTCAAATCCTGCATCTACTGTGATCGATGTAGTTCCTCATGTAAGGAAGGATTCTGCCACTCAAGATGTGTAATGAGGAAGGTGTCCCACCGGATCACATTGACAGAAAGTGCACTGCAGAAAATTATTCAGTATTTTTGCCTTGTTTTCAGGTGCAAATATCTAAACGGGCTTAAAACAAGAAACATTTATTTGGGAAGCAAAATGATTTAAGATATACAGTATTTTCTGAGAAATGTGTCAAAATGAAGTGAGTTAATGCTTAAAACAAGAAAATATATCTGCCAATGGGGTCAGAAAGATAATCATAATGCAAAGGGACAACAAGATATTTTTTATTCTTTTAAGCGAAACCTCACTTAAATTTAGATTCTTAAGAAAACAAGAAGTCATTTTGATTCTCCTGTAAATTCGTCTTGATTTAAGAACGTAGATATTTGTACTGTTAAACAAGACAAAAAAATATTCAGTGGGAAAATAATTTTTTTGCAGTGTAGTTATAGGAATATTTTATTTATACAGCTTTAAGGGATTTAATTTGCACAAGGGATGGACTGACCTAAGGAAACACTGGGACCAGGTTTCTATGCAAATCATGTAGAGGGAGAAAAATAACGTCCCCTAACGTCAGGTTGAGGAGACAGAATTAAAAACTGATCAATCACAAATTACAATTCCAGTTTGGTTCAAAACTGTGCAAGATTTATTTCACCTGAAAATGAAAATTCTGTAAACATTTATTTGCCCTCATGTCATTCCTGTGTGTATATCTCTCTTTTTGTGGAACACAAAAGGAGATATTTTGAATAATTTTGGGGTCCAAACAACACTGACTATCACTCAGGCATTTTCAAAATATTTCAATCAATTTTCAAGATATCAACGGAAACAGAGATGTTGGTAATGAACCAGCTCTGTACAGAGATGAAGGCTGAGGGCGGCTGGGACGCAGTGGGGGAGCAGCTGGGTAGTTCCAGCGGAACGGCAGAGGCTTAAGATCCCAAAATGAAGGGAGGAGAGAGCTGTGGGCACCTGGGAAGGGACCTGTGTGAACAAGAGGGGAGGGCCAGGTGGGACAAAGACAAAAGGAAACCAATTTTGAACTCTGCGCCCTCTGTCCTGCTGTGCTCTGGACACAGAGGCCGACTCTGAACTGTCCGGCTCTGTTACTGCCAGAGTCCATTCCTGAACTCACTGCGCCCTTGATCGCTCTGTTATGGCCATGGACACTGACCTAGACACTCTGTCTGCTCTGTCTCGGCCATCTGAGCTCTCTGTCGTGGCCACAGAGGCCATCCCTGATCTTTTTGTCCTTCCTGTCTCTGCTCCGCCATGGTCCGCCATCTTCGGCTCTGCCTTTGTGCCCAGCTCCACCATTTCCAGCCTAGCTGGCTCCACCTCAGCTCCGCCTTCTCTATTGGCTCCACCGTCATGGTCACCATCCATGGTGTTTTTCAGCTCTTCCCTCGCTCCCTGCTCCTCCCTGGCCCCCACTCTGCCTAATCCGCCTTGTTTCCTCACTCTTTCTTGGCTCCTCGCTCTCTTTGCTCCACCCTGGCTCTCCGCTCTACCATGGTCTTCTGTAGTCTTCTGCTCTGCTTCGGCGCCCAGCTCCACCGGCTCTACTGTGGTGGTATCCAGTTCTTCCGCTCCTGACGCCCTCTGTGCCTGATTCACAACTGTTTGACTTTTCAATTACATAGTTTGGCCGTTTTGATTCATATGCTATTGAATATTTGATATTATTTTAATTGTGAGTAAGCGACTTCTACGGCTTCTGGTTTACGCAGATCTTCTTGGCTTGTTTTTTATACGGTGGCCGAGAGAGCTCAAAGCGCTGCAAATAATAAAACACATGCAAATTAAAAAAAGCATATGCAAATAAAAAAAACACATGCAAATAAAAAAAACGTGATCATCAGTTTGACAACACATGTGCTGCAAATCCTCACAACACATGCAAACACAAAAACACGCTGCAAATAGCACA
>CM076070.1:21076987-21126987 GCA_038088235.1 Zacco platypus
TAAAGTCTTGCATTATATGTGGATATTATATGGAAGCCCATAAGAAATAAAAATCATGTTTCAGCAAATCATAATTATGACATACTAAGTCATAATTATAATATTAAAAATACCAAATCATGTTTTTGACATTTTGTTGTTATGATAAAAAAGTTGAAATTAGTCATGATTATGACTTTTTACGTCATAATTGCAACTATTCATCTAATAATCTACTACTTATAAATATGTTTCCTCCAGCGGAGACTCTTCAGATGCTCCTGTTCACCATGATGGTGTTCAAATATGATTGAAATCACTTTAAAAATACAGTTCAGTTCAACAATCTGTCATATAAACTACAAAATATTATAATTGTGTGTTTGAGACGTGACTTTAATGGAGAGACTTTTGTTTTTGTAATCAGACTCTCAAAAACGATATAAAAATTTGGATTTATGTATATCGACCGATATATCGGTTATTGCCTCTCAAGTATAAAGAATTATTGGTTATCATATCGGCCAAAAGTTTCATATCGGTGCGTCCGTAGCTTATATCAATGTTCCAGAAGTCCAGGAACCGATTTAACACCGTTCTAGAGACGACACTCATCCTGACTTCATCATCTTGTTGTTGCTGCACAGAAAATGAAAAGTCTGTTTGATTTACAGCAATGAATAACACGTATAAACCAATAACATTTATGTTATGATCAACTCAGTGAATCATTTCCTTAACTGATTCATTCACTGACAGACATGACATAAACAACTGAAGTGTACGAATGAACCATCACACACACTCACACACACACACACACACACACTCACACACACACTCACACTCACACACACACACACACACACTCACTCTCACACTCACACACAAACACTCACACACACACACACACACCTACACACACACTCACTCACACACACACTCACACACACACACACACACACACACTCACACACACACTCACACACACACACACACACACACTCACTCACTCACACTCACACTCACACACACTCACACACACACACACTCACACACACACTCACACTCACACACACACACACACACACACTCACTCTCACACTCACACACACAAACACTCACACACACTCACACACACACACACTCACACACACACTCACACTCACACACACACACACACACACACTCACTCTCACACTCACACACACAAACACTCACACACACACTCACACACACTCACTCACACACACACTCACACACACACACTCACACACTCACACACACACTCACACACAGGTGTGGGTCTAAAGGCAGGGTCTAAAATTAACACTCCACATGTGATTTCAGTAAACGAGGCTTCGTTACATCATAAGTTCATGTGATTTTGTCAGTTTGATACGTGAACCGAATCACTGATTCGACGCAAAAGATTCGTAAAGCTTCATGAATCAGTGTTTTGAAATCGTCCATCACTAGATATTGTTGAATAAAGTCGTTATTTTGTTTTTTTGCTGCACAAAAAGTATTTTCGTCTCTTTATAATATTAATGTTGATCCACTGTAGTCACATGACCTGTTTTAAATATGTTTTAGTGAAAGTGTTCATTATCGTTCTCTCAGTGTGATGGGACGTGACTGAGACAAACTAAACAATCAAATTACACTTTAAATATATATTTTTTCAAAGCTGGTTTCTGTCATTGTCTGGTAGTGTTTGTCACGCTGATGTAAGTTCAGTTGTTGGTAAATAAGTTTGGTTTTAGGTATTTTGAAGGGTGTGAGGTCATGATTGACAGCTTCTCTGAGACTCCACCAGACTTTAATTACCACATTTCCATAAGTGTTTATTTCACACTTTTCTTCAATAGAGGAGAATGAAGGTGTGCCGCCCATCTTTTTTTACAGTCTATTGAAGGTACCGGTCGAGCCGGTTCACCAATTGAGCTGAAATCTGATCACCTCCTGACACTGGCGGTGTTACTCGTGTGACGGGCAGTTTGATGTGATCCTCCTGAAAACACGTGATTGCTCAGTCACATTCTGCTTTGATGTTCCTTCAAAGTGGATCCAAATGTTGCCTCTCTTTCTTGAGGTCATTTTCTGGAAGGATGCGTTGCTTTACTTTCCAAAAAAATAAAAGTTAATCATGCCTTCTGAAAGACAGAACAACTACAGATTATTACGTGAACTATGAAGTCTTGAAATGAAATAAACAAGATCAACACCAGCTGTGCTAAATTAACATGACAGAGTTGCATAAAACATGGAATGAACCAAGAAAAGCTTAAAATTGTATGAAACTGAAGGGCAAATACAAGAAACCTGGTCCCGTGTAATAACTACTGACCTTCAGTTACCGGTGGATTTCCTCGTCTTCATCATCTCCAGCACTCGTGTGTGGAGAGGATCTTTTATTTTTACTCACCTGTTATATGATTCGTGCTCCAGTATTCCTGCAAATAAAGCACCGTTTTGGAAAGTTACCTTTGTGAATCCTCAACAACATGATGTCTGAATTTAGGCTTAAAACATTCATCACCTCCCACATCAGGGGTGGTGAACAGAAGCTCAAGCATGTTCTGAGGTTCGTTCTGGTGTGTTCCGCACGTTTGAGGTTTGATCTCAGAGCTTCCGTTCCTGTTCGCTGACCAGTGTTTATACGTGAATAAAAGCCTAAATTAAATCTGTTCATGTAAATAGATTCATAGATTCATACATCATAGATCTGTGGTCACACAGCGAGGTACGGCGAGTGGACAAGAGCGATGCATGTCAAATTTATCACCTCAACCTGCTAAAACACTGAAATATATGGATGTAACGAGGTTCAATGAGAACGGGAAGAAGGAGGCGGGAACCGGCGAATAATAAATAAATAAACAAACAATAAAACGAAAGTAAAAGGACGGCAGTTCCTCACGGCGACTGCCGCCCACACAAACAAAAGAAAACACAACATAAAGTCCAGGTCTGGTCCTCTCTCGTCCTTCACTGTCGTCGCTCCTCTTTTATGCTTCCGGAGCTCCTCCGTGAGAGACACGAGACCGGTGTAGCGCGCAGCTGATGCTCATTAGCAATCACGTCACCGGCCTCGCGCCGTTCCCTCACGGCTCTCGCCCGCCCTGCTCGTCACAATGGAATTATGGTTAAATATGGTTTTGGGAACCAAAACTATCGAACTCACCCAATTGCTCTACAATTCCTCTATCATGCCCAACCCCAGCATGGAGTTTAATTTCTCCTGTACCACTTTTTCTAGTGTTTTGGTGAAGGATAGGCTCGAGCTGTGCTGGCAACGAGTGATCTCTGACTGGGACAGCCACTTCTGACTTTGGATCATCTTCGCTAGCTCAAACGATGTCTCCTTATTCCAGAGTTTTAGCAGGTTAAGATGATAAATTTGACATGCATTGCCCTTGTCCACTCACTGCACCTTATGATCAAGATCCGTCCATAGAGAAGATCGAATGGGGAAACCCAGTGGAGTCTTGTGGGACCTGCCAATCGATTTAATAAGACCGTATAAATCACTTAATGTGCGAGTCTCTTTCAGGATTCCCTCTCGGGAGATGATCCGAAGCGTTGCAGAGATGCTGCTTCAGCTTGATGAACGTTCTGAAGGCCAGATCAGGTCCAAACCAATTCTTTCGAAGGGGAACTCTACAAGAGCTAATAGGGACGACGGCACTTTTGGAACGGCTGGTGGATTCACGACAAGCCACACACCACCGGCGGATGTTCTCGTGAATGACCGGCCAAAAAACAATGTCCTCCTAAGTGTAGATGATGAGCTTCTCTGAGCAGCTTCTCCTCTTGCCCAAGAGACATCCACTCAAAGATTACCCAATAATTATGTAAAAACAAGCCAATCCGGTCCCAAAATCAGCAGATGCCTACGGTAGGGATTAACCAGCACCTTTAATCTGTGCGCTTTCTCCTGAATTGGATCTCAGCAGGCGTTAGAAGGTAATTCACATTCTCGTGCTCACGCCTCAGCTTAACCTCGCTCATATCCACTGCCCCGTTTGGTGAAAGGAGGTTTGGTTACACCCTGCTACACGAGGGAAGAGAAAGAAGATTTCATTGTTTTAATATTATTTATATGTTCATAATCAAATGTATATTGCGTTTGAGATATTTGAGAAGCTTCATGAGCCGAGTCTGTATGAACATGTGGTGTCGTATGTTATGCACAGGCGAGGGGAGATAATTTTGGCTTCACAGGAATGTATGTGTACGTGTGTTCTGGACGGCTGACCGCAGCACATGCTTCAGCTGATGCAGTTGTTGATGTACAGTATTCCCTATAAGGAGGGTAGGATGTGTATGTATGAAGTATACGTTCTATTTTAAAGGAACAAACTTTTTTGTTTTTCTGCACCCTGTAAGGAATTGTAAGATCCCTAGTCATGGTATATAAGCCTGATGTAACGCACTGCTCCATGGATCCAACAGTTTTATTTTTCAAGATTAGAGTCAAAATTGCCTCTAATTGAAGCACAACTGATCCTTCACAAAGAGTTTGATTGACAGGCGATCTGACCAATCAGAACCCCGAATCCGCCATTTTGTCATCAAAGCGGTCAGGGGAGTTAGTAGATTAACGTTGGTGAACTTGAAACAACATTCCTTCTGATGTTCATTCATGTTTATTTGATGCTATAAATGAACTAGTATGAAGAGATGATCGCTTCACGAGGAGCTACAGCGATCTGTCACCACACATTAAACACACACTAGACGCTATTTACTGATTCAACTGCTTTAAACAATGACAATATTTTAAATATGAAACGGTTTCATATGTTGTCAGTGTCTCTTTGCTCCAGGATGTATTTTTCACTGTGTGAGAACATGATGTGTGGTGTGAGAGCGGACATAGCAACAGTAACTAAAGGGGGCGGGGCTTTGTGAAGGGTCAATTGACGAGTAACACAATTTTTCAAGTTCAAGTTCACCAAAGTTAATCTACTAACTCCCCTGACTGCTTTATCAGACAAAATGTTCTGATTGGTCAGATCGCCTGTCAATCAAACTGCCCGCGAAGGGTCAGTTGAGAACATACACGTTTATGAAACTTTATGATTTATAAAAATGTTGTGCAACAAAATAGATCATGCATTAGTACCATCATTGTGTATCATCCAGACACACAGTGCAACATGTTATTTCAGTCATTGCCCAGAGGGATGACACAGTTTTGAAGCTCCATAAGGTAAGAAGAGCATAGCAATAAATAATTTAAATGTTTGATCCTGGAGCATATAGTTTCCCCAGCGGTTAGCACGCGATTAATTAATCATAGCCTGTATACATCGCGCGTTCTGAGCTTTTAAACGCGCGAAATTCCCATCAGATCTGAATGGACTAGCGCAATATGACTGAAACCAGTTTTATATTTATTGCGCATTCGTGGCGCGCGAGCGTTGTGCGCGTTCACCGGCGCGCTCCCAGATTTGTGAGAGCTGTTCCTTTCGAGCTTTTATAACTTTAAAACACTCTTCTAATCATGACTGACAAGAACAACCTGTCTTTTTCAAGAGATAATGTAGACGAAATAATTAAGAGCCTGAGTTAGTTTTGCAACTCTGAAGCAGAAAACTCGATCAAACTGATAAGATTCCAGAACACAAAACACCATAAATCCGTAGTATTGTGGACTAAAGGCTATTACTTTATTGCAGTCATGTTATCAAACAACTCCGCACCACAAAAGATCATTCATATGGACATATTCAACAAATGATAACTAATAAAAGACAGTTTTAAAGCTAAAGAAGAGCAAAAGAAGAGCACAACGACATGAAATCAATAGTTTGCTCTGCTTTATCCAAACATGAAGCATCAAAAACATGCAAACCTATTAAAACATTACAAACTGTTGCGAAACGATTTGTAGTTTAGCCATGAATGCACAGGAATAATAATCCATGCTGAGAAACAAGAGCAGGAACTCAAGTCTCAGTCCACGCGCGCGCCCGCGTGAATATTCATGTGAGACACTGAAACCTAAAATCTCACAATATCTCGTAACACCGGATTTTTTAAACTCAGATGGGAGGAGGCAAATCTCAGCCTGAACCGCAACATGAGAGATATTCAAGGTGCGAGAAAATTTATTGCACGTGTTAAAGCCTCTCTCTCTCTCTCTGAAGAGCACCATGAACTCTCCAGACTACGATGACAGCACCGCGTTCCTGGGAGACTGGGGACCTTTCCAGAGGACGGTGTTCGCTCTCTTGTGTTTGAGCATTATTCCCAATGGCTTCACGGGGTTATCCATGGTTTTCATGGGAGACACACCCGCTCATCACTGCCTCATTCCCGCGGCGCTGAACATCAGCGATGAATGGAGAAACGCGTCTGTTCCTCTGGAGGAGGACGAGGGCTCTCGACGCGCTCAGTGCTCCAGACACCGAGTGGACATCGTGAAGAACTACTCGGACAGAGGTTTGATCCCGTGGGAGGATGTGAACGTGTCGTCTATCCCTCGGGAAGCCTGTCTGGACGGCTGGGAGTATGACCGAGGAACATACATCTCCACGATTGTGACAGAGGTTCGTTTGACGTTATCTGCTCCACACACACACACACACACACACACTCACGTGTTCATGTTACACTGAAAAAATGTTCAGTTCAGTTCATCTGTTGCCTAATAATTGGTTTTATAGTTCAGTTCAGAATGAAAATTTCCTGATAATTAGATAACTGTTCATTTCTGTCTTCAGTGGGAAAGAAATTAAAGGAAAACATTCCAGGGTTTTTCTCCATATAGTGGACTTCAATGGGGTTCAACGGGTCCAAATGTCAGTTTCAGTGCAGCTTCAAAGATCTACATGATCCAGACGAGGAATAAGAGTCTGATCTAGAGAAACCATCAACATTTTATACAAAAATAAACATTATATACTTTTTAAAAAGGGGCGGCGCCAAAGAATTGTGAGGGGGTGATGATTGACAGGGGGAGCTGGGCAATTAACAGTAAATATAACCAAAACAGGTTATTATTATTATGATTTAATATGAATAATAAAATAAATATTAGGAAAACTCACCCACTCGATTTTGTAATACTCAAATTATGTAGTCTGTATGAAAAACATCCATGTGATGATGACTCAGAAAGCACTAGTTTATTTATAAATTAAGATGTCTTCTTGCTTTGTGCTGGTGTGAGTAACTGTTTTTAACCGCAAATGATCACCCCCCCCCCCCCCCAAGCAGTTCAAATTTCATCCCTGCAACCAGTTTCATTGGCTGAGGTGACGCTGACGGTGGGTTTAGGGATCAGTGTTGGTGCAGCGGTCATTACTGTGAGTCACATCCAGTGAAATTTATGCATCTTGCACTAGCTCTCTTCTTCTTGATGTTCCAGTGTAGATGTAAGTGTATTACTGCCCTCCACAGGTCAAAGTTTGAACTTGGATCGTGTAGAGCCCTTTGAATCATCATTGACCTTCAATTTGCACCTTCAACCCACCGGTCCCTGTTGAAGTCCACTATATGGAGAAAAATCTTGGGATATGGGTGATCATTCTCAATACAAGTTTCAGTTATAGAAGCACGCAACATCCAGTAGGTGATGCTCGCTCGCTTTCATTGGCTATCATGTCATCTGATATTCAGAACATTGCAATTTCAGTCGCATCCACTCCTCCGGCTACGATCAATCAGGGCTGGGTCGGTTACTTTTAAAATGTATTTCACTACAGATTACAAAATACATGCTTTAAAAAGTCATTTGTAACGTATTTCGTTACATTACTCAAGTTTAGTAACTTAATCTAAATACTTTAGAATACTTTGGAATACTAATAAGTGTGGAACAAACACAAAAAAGGTCATTGCAAGTTTTTATCTCACAATTCTGACTTTTTCCCTCAGAATTGCTTGATATGAAGTTGCAATTGCGAGTTATAAAGTCAGAATTATGAGATATAAACTCACAATATTGAGAAAAGTCAAAATTCTGAGATATAAACTCACAATATTGAGAAAAGTCAGAATTATGAGATATAAACTCACAATATTGAGAAAAGTCAAAATTCTGAGATATAAACTCACAATATTGAGAAAAGTCAAAATTCTGAGATATAAACTCACAATATTGAGAAAAGTCAGAATTATGAGATATAAACTCACAATATTGAGAAAAGTCAAAATTCTGAGATATAAACTCACAATATTGAGAAAAGTCAGAATTATGAGATATAAACTCGCAATATTGAGAAAAGTCAGAATTATGAGATATAAACTCGCAATATTGAGAAAAGTCAGAGTTATGAGATATAAACTCGCAATATTGAGAAAAGTCAGAATTATGAGATATAAACTCGCAATATTGAGAAAAGTCAGAATTATGAGATATAAACTCGCAATATTGAGAAAAGTCAGAATTATGAGATATAAACTCACAATATTGAGAAAAGTCAGAATTATGAGATATAAACTCACAATATTGAGAAAAGTCAGAGTTATGAGATATAAACTCACAATATTGAGAAAAGTCAGAATTATGAGATATAAACTCACAATATTGAGAAAAGTCAGAATTATGAGATATAAACTCACAATATTGAGAAAAGTCAGAATTATGAGATATAAACTCACATACTAAATTCACAATTGCAAGAAAAAAGTCAGTATTGCAAGTTTTTATCTCCCAATTCTGACTTTATAACTTGCAATTGTGAGTTTAAATCTCGCAATTCTGAGAAAAAGAAGTCAGAATTGTGAAATACAAACTCACAATTGTGAGGAAAAAAACAAATTGTGAGAAAAAGTTGCAGTGACGAGTGAATTATAAAATGACTCACAAAACATGAAAACAGTCGAAAAACATGAAACTGAACTCCTCTTTTTCAGACGGTCAGAGTCAGAGAATCACCAATCGCTGTTTAAATGACATTAAAACTCAAAGTAATCACTTTGGTAATCTAAAACACTTTTCAGATGTAACTGTAATCTGATTACCACCCATTTAAAATGTAACTGTAATGAAATACAGTTACTCAAATTTTGTATTTTAAATATGTAACTAAGTTACTTGTATTTCGTTACTCCCCAACCCTGCAATCCACGCAAGAGTCGAGCCAATAAACGAGCTTCAGCACCTGGATGTTGTGTGCTTTTATAACTGAAACATGCCATGAAAGTGGAGCATTGACGTCACTTTCCCGCCAAACAGGCAAAACAGCTGCTGCACGACTCGATTTAATAGGGGAAGCTGCGAAAACACGAGTAAAACAAACGATTAAACTAAAGATTGGACTCGATAGTGTTCTTGTTAAAACCAAAGATTCAGTGATCCGTGTTTCCAGACATGTGCCTGATATATATAAAGAAAACTTGCATGTGAACGCTTTACAGGTCTAAATCCAGATGATCACTGATATCATCAGTCATGTTTCCATCCATCTACTTTTATGCACATTTTGGGACATCGCATCAAAAACTGCTGGATGAAAATGACAAGATGCGCATAAATGTATGTGCTTGTTTGCGTTGGATAAATTTTCTATCCGATAAGAAAACGTGCATAAACTGCGATGTAAACACATTTACCGAATACATTTCTCGATGTACCCATCAAACAATCGTCAGAAGTTTTGGAGAACACGGCGCTCATACACAGTGGAACACAGACGATACTGGACCGACACAACATGAGTGTTTAAATACACAAGGACTGACCGCCTAACAACACACACCTGAGCATAATCAACTCAATAAACCAATGACAACACAGGTCACATGACAAGGGAGGGCATGACAGGTTCAGATGGGGACAAAAGAACACGATAACATGATAAACCAATAAAACATGAACATGAAACAAAACTAGATGGGACACCTATAGCTTCAGTTGTGTACTACTATATGAACCATTTAAAAGATCATTATAACGCATTTTAAATGATATCAATTATAACGTGATTTTGCAGAAATTGTAATCAGGTGCTAAAAAGACTATCCATTAAAAGAGGGTTGAACCAATGGGATCACTCTGGGTCCTAAAGGAGAGACTCTGATGTCCCGCTAACGTGTGTCAGAAGATTGGGTGATGCGGTTCGTTGTCATATTTCTAAAAAACAAAAAAACATTCATAAAATTATTGATAAGCATGTCTTTCCAGTGGAGTTACAGAAGTACTTTGAGCGTCTTGTTCATCATATAAAAGCAACAGAGCTTAAATTACATCCAGTTTTTCAGCAGCTCCGCATCCCATCATATCCGTCTGATCTGCGGGAAGAGAGAACTGTCACTCACTGCAGCGGCTCCCGGCGGAATTCCAGACGAGTCGAGGCGCGTCTCAAACGAACCTCTCGTGTCACTAAAACATAATTATATGTATGGGTGGAATCGGGTTGAAATTAAAATCCTCTTAAAACAGCAGCTGCACATGTGCTCAGCTTTTAATGGTATTACTGCTCTTACTGATACTCCTTATTGATCCAGTTAAACAAATTCTTTTCAGTTATTTTTGTTTTATATATATATACACTGATCAGGCATCACATGAGACACTGACCGGTGAAGAGAATAACACTGATCATCTCCTCATCATCTGTCAGGGGTGGATATATTAGGCAGCAAGTGGACATTTTGTCCTCAAAGTTGATGTTAGAAGCAGGAAAAATGGGCATGTACCGGGGTTCAATGGAAGGAAGGAGGCAGGAACCGGCGAATGTTCAACAGAGTTTAATCAAATAAATAAACAAACAATAAAACGAAAGTAAAAGGGCGGCAGTTCCTCACGGCGACTGCCGCCCACACAAACAAAAATAAAACACAACATAAATACCAGGCCTGGTCCTCTCTCGTCCTTCACTGTCGTCGCTCCTCTTTTATGCTTCCGGAGCTCCTCCGTGAGAGATACGAGACCGGTGTAGCGCGCAGCTGACGCTCATTATCTCTCGCGTCACCGGCAATTGTAAGGATTTGAGTGAGTTTGACAAGAACCACATTGTGATGCTTGACGACTGGGTCAGAACATCTCCAGAACTGCAGCTCTTGTGGGTGTTCCCGTCTGCAGTGGTCAGTATCTATCAAAAGTGCTCCAAGGAAGGAACAGTGGTGAATCGGAGACAAAATCACGAACGGCCGAGGCCCGTTGATGCACGTGTGGTCCGATCCAACAGACGAGCTCCAGAAGTTAATGCTGGTTCTGATAGAAAGGTGTAAGAATAGACCAGTCAGTGTCCATGATGACCACTGTCCACCGCCGAAAGTGCCAACAGTGGGACGTGAGCATCAGAACTGGACCACGGAGCAATGGAAGAAGGTGAATCACGTTTCTTTTACATCACGTGGATGGACGGGTGCGTCTCTTCCCTGAGGAACACGTGACACCAGGATGCACTATGGGAAGAAGGCGAGCCGGCGGAGACAGTGGGACGTTTTGGACAATGTTCTGCTGGGAATACCACAGAAATGTCATTTTTGGGTGAACTAACCCTTTAATATTATCAGAAATAGAAACGGCTGGCAAGAATTTGCAAGATAACATCTGTGTAAAACGTGTAACATCTAACGCAGTAATGTTAATAGACTCAGTAAACACCATATGTGCAGAAAACCAGGTGAGCAGATTAATCACACGTTCAGTGTTTTCCTCCTGTAGATAACCTTTATAAAGAGCGCGGCTTAATGTGATATTAGAGATCAAATGTGGTTTATTAGTATGTTGTTGAGTGGTTTGGTCTGATAACATCACAGTCTCGTTCAGAGTTTTACGATGTCCCGTAAAGACACACCCTGAGAAAACATGTGCTGTCACTGCTGCCATTCTGATGATCGCACAATACACACACGCTTGAGCTGAACTCCAGATTTCGTGTGAAAATAAATCATAAAAGTGGTTTATTTTGTTTAAAAATCTTATATATGTATGAGAAACCTCAGTGAGAAAGCTAAAATAATGTTTTTAATAATGTCTAAGTTAATACTTGTTCAAAACAATCACTTTAGCAACTATTTTCTGTTTCATTTTTGCTCAATAAATATACTGTCATTAAAATATGTTAATATAAAAATGTATTTTAAAAATACAGAAACAAAGTAAAGATTCTGAAAGCATCGAAGGAGATCAGGTGATCATTTAATATAGATTTAATTCCCAAAGATTTTTCTAATTTAAAGTCAGGGTGAAACCAAAATATCTGCTTATTGAACAGGGACAAATTAAAATTAAAACGGGATGAAAAAGGAAAATCAGATCAAAATGTATTGAATGCTAATTGGATTTAATACAATTCCCCGAAAATCACACTGTGAAAAAAACTCCCATTCAATGTGTGTTTGAGAGACTGAATTCAAATCAATATTAACATTTCTGCTCAAATTACTTCTGAATAGGATGTCTACTTCATAAATATTTTGAAAAGTATGGGAATATATGGTTCCGATCACTCAAACTAACAGCTTTCAGCAGCGAAAACCCTCCTTTGACGTTAAAAAACTGGGATTTACTAAAGACAAAGTTAGCGCAGAGAAGGGCATTGTTTTTGCGACTGACCTTATTGCGTACGCATTTGTTGGAGTTTCCCTTTCAGACGCAAAATTTCTGGGAGGAGAATATTTAAATGAATCACGCGATTTACTAATGTTTGTGCTAGTCAATTTACTGGTATTTGCGCCATTTTGCGACATGGCTGCAATAGTTTCTGCTAACAGGAGACGCCGCAGAGACCAGAGGGAGAAAATATTTTACACTCGTATTCATTTCTTTGCAATGCCAGAGGAAGACATTATCATTTGCCGAGCCATGTTGGTCTATATATATATTTATATAGGTAACACTAAGCACTTTTCCATGTCAAAGACCGTTTTTATAAATATGAGCGTTTGTGTGGGTTTAAGCGCACACACACTCTAAGATCAAATCCCTGCGTCTGTGTTCAGGTCAGTTCATCACGCCATCAACACATTTGCATTCTCACGCTAATTTTCCCCGTTTAGTACATCTGGCCCTTTAAATGGTCACGGCGGAGTCTGGACGCCATCTACTGGAGAAAAGTTTGGTAGTGCGCACAAAAAATCTTACTAAAAGATATTTTTTTGAGATATCAACTCAAAATTTGGCACAGAACTTCCAAAAACTTCTATAAATGTAATCGTTACAAAACAATTGAAAAAGAAACAATGCCTAACTTTTATGTGGCTCACAAAATGTATTTCAGTATTGAATTAAGTGAGAAAAAGCTCATTTGACCTTCACCAGGGTAGATAAAAAAAAGTATGGGTCTGTACGGCGCCTTAAACCATTAAAACACGCCGGTCAAACTGAACATCACACACATAACAGAGTTTCTTGTGAATATGTCAAAACATCAGCATCGTGTTCATAACCCTGAATAAGAAAAAGTGAAAATTTCAAGAAAAACATAATTTCCGACACCTCGAGGAGTGAGCGGGAGAATCAGAGCATCAACACAAACCCATTAAACATTAACCAGAACCGACGGAGATCTGAACAGAACCGCCGTTATCAAACACACACACCAGCTCCATTACACACAGGAAATGATCATCAGTGACTGAACGAACAAACACACACACGAGGAAACAAGACCGACAAATAATGAATAAAAATAAAATAGAATTTACAATTCTATCTGAATAATGTTTTCCTATGATTTTATCAATTCATGACAGTACCCGACAAAACTTTGACTGGTTATGTTTATGAAACTCAAGAATAAATGATTTAAAGTGTAATCAAGGAAAGAGTAGCTGAAACACTGCAGTGCATGAGGAAAACTGACCTATACTTATGCAAATTCTTGGTCAAAATTAATATCCTACAGGCCAAACAAACGGATTCATCAGTCGTGTTTATGTGTCTGAAGAACAGCTTACATAACAGAAAAACAGTGATAACAAAGGTTGACATACATTACATATAAACCTTTAGTAACAACAAAGATTGTCAAATATTACATATTAACCTTCAGTCACCAGTTCAGTAAACATTTATTTACACGATCATCTGAACCACAGAGGAACTGGTGAACTATTTCCTGCATTTCTTCTCAAAGATTTGCATTTGTGGCCAAAGTATTTATGAGTCTTTCCACTCCTCTGACCTGTTAGTCTTCCTTTATTTCCGGGTTATTGATGTTTTACTTGTTGCCAGTAAAATCTTTAAGAAATATTTGTCATCTTTTACAACCTGATCTGGAATCGGTTCTGTCTAAACCGGTCCTCGACCTCATTATATGTCTAACTGTTCTTGAGTGAATCGTTCTTTTTGAACGAATCTTTTAGGTGAACAAATCGTTCTGATTCCCTGAAATCCCTCCCTCCAGAGCAGCTCGGATTCATCCTGTCAAAGAATGACTAAACCTTGAGCCAATAGCCTTCGAGTATGAGATGTGACGGAGCGTGTGATTGGCTCGGAGCACATACGCTTGTTTATACTGTATATTCATATTTAACATACAAAACATAACTCAACGTTTAACATAATCCCGGATTTATGAATGTGAAATTGTCTGACCAAAAAATTTAATTATGCAAGAAAACCTTGTGCTTTGGTCATCTGGACCACTTATTTAGATTTATTTTATGTGTTTAATTTGCAGGGCACACATCTTAATAAAGCCAAATCAGTTTTTGGTAACAAGTAAAATATGTTCGTTGACTTAAGACATAACAGATAAGACACATGCTGGTGCACTGGTGAACGAATCTGAACGAATCTTTTTGGTGAACGAACTAAAAATGAATGAATCTCTTGAAAGAATCAAAATTTCCACCACTAAAGTCTAACCTTTAGGACACTTTCCAGAGGAATCCGGCTTCGTGGCCTGTTTTTTCAGGCAGATGAAAAACTGACACAACGCGAGTAAACTAGGTTACTAACGTTCCCTGAGAGAACAGGAAGGAGCGTTTCACAGCTGGACGAGCGACCACACTGCACTTGAGTCGGCGCTTGCCGGTCTTCAGTTGAAAGATTAGTAGAAATTCTCAGGTTCGTACAGACATATGAGTCAATCAGGCTCCAGATTCGAAGGAAATGAGTTTCCCCGTAACAGTTAAAGACTGATGCAATGCTCTTTCCCATTATCTCAGGGAACCAAGATTACTGCAGATGTAATGACTGTGTTTTTATTTTACAGTAAGTTACTTGTCAATAGCTGCTAGTTAATCACCATGTTTTTGAGTTAAACTGTGAGTTTCAATGTGACGAGCAGGGCGGGCGAGAGCCGTGAGGGATTTTTTCAGCTAAAATTTCACAATTTACCCAAATGCGAATGTGACGCGAGTGATAATGAGCGTCAGCTGCGCGCTACACCGGTCTCGTGTCTCTCACGGAGGAGCTCCGGAAGCATAAAAGAGGAGCGACGACAGTGAAGGACGAGAGAGGACCTTGTTTTATTATGTTTGTGTGGGCAGCAGTCTCACGGCGACTGCCGCCCACACAAACAAAATAAAACACAACATAAAGTCCAGGCCTGGTCCTCTCTTGTCCTTCACTGTCATTGCTCCTCTTTTATGTTTCCGGAGCTCCTCCGTGAGAGACACGAGACCGGTGTAGCGCGCAGCTGACGCTCATTATCTCTCGCGTCACATTCGCATTTGGGTAAATTGTGAAATTTTAGCTGAAAATCCATAAAGTTACTGTTATAGCCCTTGTGACAACTAACCCCATTTCTCCTGTATTCACATAGAAGAGTCAAAATCATGTAAATCCTTCCATTCAATGGTTCTGCTTAACTTATGTTGCGTTGTTTGTTCGACGGCAGTGGGATTTGGTGTGTTCAGATGACTGGAGAGTTCCACTGTCCACCTCTCTCTTCTTCTGTGGTGTTTTGACTGGTTCTGTGTTCTCTGGACCGATTTCTGACAGGTTAGAAAGCATCAAACCCTTTTCCCCCCGACAAGTCACATAAATATTATAATAAATATTATAATTATTTAATGACAAACACAAAGATGCCGGTATCATTGGTCACTGGCTATCGTGATTGTGATCTGAGGATTGCGGTGAGATTCTTTATTAAACTGCAGTATCAAAGCAAGTCATCAGTGTTACTAACTAAAATTGGCCATTTAATATCTAATACCAGTGAAAACAGCTCCAAAAATCATCCAGTTTTGCGTCATAATGGAATGAGATTAGTGTATGGGGTTAATTCAGGATAATTAAGATGTTTTTTTCCTAGTTTCAATGGCTGGTATCACACTACAAGACTTGCATGGATCTATTTTTACATATATATATTTTTTGTTCTGTCTGTTGTTATAGTTATCCTTGTTTTCTAGAATTTATTCAAATTGTGAATGGACAACAGAAAGTGAGCAAAAAGCGTTCAGTCACTTTCGTGAAAATTGGTGAAAACTGAACTGTTGCCTGTTGGAAATAAACTGTTTTTTTTTCTTGGTCTTCAGGTTTGGCAGGAAAATAGTGCTGTTTATCACCATGGTGATTCAGACAGTGTTCACCCTGATTCAGGTCTTCTCTCCATCTTGGGTGATTTTTTGCGTGTTGTTTTTCATCGCTGGAATGGGCCAGATTTCAAACTATTTGGTAGCATTTACTTTAGGTAAAGGCTTTTGATTTTCTTTTTGTACACTTTATATTAGCCTTGAATAATCACAACTCATCTTTACATTACTGTACTGTTTTCTATGGAAGCCCGTTTCCACCACTGAAAAAAAAAAAAAGAAGATTTCTGCGACTTTTTAAAAAGTCAGATTTCTGAGATAAAAAGTCAGAATTCTGGGATAAAAAGTCAGAATTCTGGGATAAAAAGTCAGAATTCTGGGATAAAAAGTCAGAATTCTGAGTTATAAAGTCAGAATTCTGGGATAAAAAGTCAGAATTCTGGGATAAAAAGTCAGAATTCTGGGATAAAAAGTCAGAATTCTGAGTTATAAAGTCGCAATAATCTTTTTTTTTTTTTTTCAGTGGCGAGGCTTACAGTGGCGAGGCAGATACTCAAGAGAAGGTCAATCTCAGTAACAGGAAACTAGATTTTTTTTTTTACTGAGAAAATCAGAATTCTGACTTTTTATCTCAGTTCAGTTTAACTCAATTCTGAGATAAATTTTTTTTTTTTTCAGTGGCGGAAACGGGCTTCCATAGTTTTCATATAATGGCTTATTGAAAATGATGACTGGCAGATTTGTTCTACTAACTCAGTTTTAGGTTGTGTTTAAAAAAATTGCATAACAAACGCATGTTTTTGTCTTAGAATCTACTTTGAAAATATTCTCTATTTAATTCTGTAGACCCTGGATTAAACTACTATATTTTTTTTTAACGAAATGTCCTTCCTCCAGGAATGGAAATATTGAGCCCATCCATTCGTGACCTCTACTCCACTCTTGGCGTTTGTCTTTTCTTCTCAATCGGGTATATGATGCTTCCTCTGGCCGCCTACTTCCTGCGAGACTGGAGAACGCTGCTGCTGGTCCTCACCATCCCTGGATTCTTCTGCATACCTCTCTGGTGGTAGGTGTTTGACATGGGACAGGTGCTGTTTAATAATGCACCAGACCTCAGAAGAACAGTCATGTATAGTGAACTTTGTTTGAACTTTGATAAGATGAGTTAAACCTACAAACAGGGGCGTATCTACAGCTGGACCTCGGCCGCTTGCCCACCCTGTCAGATCTAAACGTAAAAAAACCGTTTAGCAATTCTTCTATAATTGTTTAACAACTTGACACTTGTCTTTTGAAAGAGAACCATAAGATAATTAGAATTATGACGATATTATCAACACCTCACATTCAAAACCCAGCCGACCCTGGACTTGTTTAGACATCAGCCATACAAGGAAACTGAGCCAAAACATGAAGGTTGAGGTTCCAAACACAGTATTTATTGACAGTCAAAGTACAAAAACAGGCAGCGGGTAAACAGTCCAAACAGGCGGAGGGCACAGGAACAGAGGTCTGCGCGGGACCGTCTTGTTTTGTCCTGCTCCTGCTTAACATTCACTCAGCGTTCCTCCACTGTCTGCTGAGAATGATTCTCCTCCCGACGGATCCTGCTGAATTTAGATCTCGTTTCTAGAATCTCACATTTAAATTTCCCTTAAAGAAAGAAAGTGTGATTGGGGATAACAAATATAAAATGTTAGCTACACAAGAACTTTGTTTGTTATTTGTCTTAAGTATACTGTTAACACCTTAAAACATGTCACAGAGAGTAAAAATACATCTGTCACTCAAAATTATAAAAATATGAATAAACAAAAATTGTTGGTCTACTAGCTATACTGCAAAATTAAATGTTTTTTTTAGCATCCATGCAAGAATGTTGCCGACTGTCTCCTCCAAAATCCAATCCACAATGCTGAATGTTTTCTCTGAAGAGGCACTCGTGGCTGGGATGCACAGAACATTTCTTGCCAGGTTGCTCAGCGCAGGGAACTGGGAACTGTACAAACAGTTTTGTAGCATGGATACGAGGAACTTTGTTGGGAGCGGCAGGGCTTTCATCAGACGTCCAGAGTACACCAGACCACCGTCCACTTCCGTCTTTCATTCGGATATTCAATCCCATGCTGCAAGAAATCTGATCGGGTGCCGCAGCTCCCACGGGAGAGCCGCAGGAGTGCAGGGAAACAGGGAAAACCAAGAAACTGGGCAGAAACCATGAACGTGAGAACAAAAGACATCATGCTCAGAAAGGCAGTGTAAGCACGTACAAGACTTCGCAGAGTATGACTGAGTAAACCAGGCTTATATACACAGTAAACAAGATTAACAGCTGAATGCAATGAGTGCTGACGAGTCTGGGCAAAGGATTATGGGAAATGTAGTGTCGCAACGGTCTGGGCTGGAGTGTCCTCTGGTGACCGTGACATGGCCCTCTCCTAAGGATTGGCTTTCAGATGCTCTATACAAGTCCAGGAGGGAGGACCAGGGTTGGCTGATGGAGGGTGGGGTCTGTGGAGAGGAGGAAAGACTGGAGATGGAGGTAGTGTAGGTGGCCAAAGTGGAGCAGGCTGGACAGATAGGCCAGAGGACCTCCATGGTGGAGCAGAAGACCACCACAGCAGCGCAGATGGGATTGAAGATCATTACGGTGGAGCAGAAGACCACCACAATACCTCCATGGTGGAGCAGGCAAGGCAGAAGACCAGAAATGCGTAACTGGGGAACTACCATGGTGGAGCAGGCAGAGCTGATAACAACCACAGCGAAGAGAAAGACGCCCAGGGCAGATCTGGCAGAACTAGACACCAACATGGCTGATCAGGCAAGACTGAAACACAAAGCACAGAGAGGTTAGCGTCGGCCACAGGGGCCGTATCAAAACATGCTTGGGGGTGTCCTGCATGGACATAACTGGACCAGCAAGGTGTTTCAGTTTGAGAGGAAGATCAGGAATGACCTCTGTGGTCACGTCAAGGAAGACAGGAAACTCAGGGGCAAAAGTGCACTCTGGAGCAGGTTCACCGGCTGAAGATCAGTATTCGGCCCAAACTCAGACAATGGTCATCGCCCTAATAGGGAGTGCAGTCAACAACGAGACCACCTCTGAGACCGCCAGGCTTCACACTGCCGCAGAGATGCCAGCTGCTCACACCGACGTTAGAGGTGTGAGATGTCCTGAGCTCTGTGGCCTCCCAATAAATGTTTAGTTTCCAACAGCGAAGGTGGAGCCAGTCAACGGAAGGGTGTAATCTAAGACCTCGCTCAGTGATTCTTCACAGTGACCGTCACGAATCAGTGTGGATTGTAACTGGTTATTGAGTCCATAGCAAGAGAAGTCTATGAGAGCATAGCCTGGGAGGTTAAGTCCTGAATGTGAATGTGGTCCTCAAGCCAATGATGAGGCGGACGAGCATGTTTGGCGAAGTCTTCTGTCATGTACTGTTCCGAAACATGACGGTTTAGGATCCAAATGCAGATTTTATTGAAAGGGTTATGCAATATTGAAAATTTTAAATTATTATTATGCAATATCTGCTATTTAATATTCTCTGAAATGTACATTAGCCACATGTACTGTATGAGACTCAATATAAGACTCAGACCGTGTGATTTCTCTTCCTGATAGAGTTGTTACGAGGACTCGGGTTGGATCTCTCTTTTTTCTTTCATTTGTCTTTCTGAACAGGTGATGATAATGTTATATTGAGGTGTTCACTGTGGCGTGTTCAATGCCCCGTTTAATGCGTCTATTTAAGGCGCCATTTTCTGGTCAGATGCGGCGGTGCATTATAGATTCAGATTCAGAAACAGTGACACTGATATGGACTTTGCAGACCTTTTTCATCCTCAAAACACCAACATTAAAGAAAGATGAACATGACCAACGCCGGATTAGGATCTTATCATTTATAAGTATAATGAAGGATGTTTTGTTGTTTGCAGGTTTATTCCAGAGTCTCCTCGATGGCTGCTGTCTCAGGGGAGGGTCGACGAAGCCGAGGCAATACTGAGAAAGGCTGCCAAGATGAACGGGGTTAAAGCCCCTGATGTCATTTTTCCCCTGCATCAGGTGAAACCCACACTGACCCGTGCTTTTCATGGTCTTATTTAGATCCTCATTTGACCAAAGCTTTCAAAACCCCTTTTATTTCCTGTTGAAATTAGTCGGAATTGATTTATTACTAGAGAGATCCTATGATGAGGAGCTGAAAGTGTCTAATCCACTGTGAAAGCATGTCCTGCTGCACATGTGGATGTCTGAATGCAACAGTGTTCACAAGTTAACAAGTTAGTTACAAATTACCCTGCTGTATGACATAGCTGCAAAAGATTTACCTACAGTATTCTTACTGTATTTCACAAATGCACTACAATATTTCGCAGCACAGTTTAGTGCAATATAAGCTTTTATGAAGCAACATACTTGAATACTTTAACAGATAATTACTCACCCACTGACTGTAAAACATGTTGGACAGGCACTCAAACACCACTTCAGTCAGGACCATTTCTGTCAGATATAATGATGTAGACTTTGCAGACGGTATGGTTCTGTTCTGGTCAAACTCGTCGCCCATCTGAGTGAAGACCGCCGTGAATCAAACCCCAGAGGTAACCTGACCCTAGCCACGGGTTTAGACTAACTTTCAGATGCAGTGTCATATAGCTGTGACTAAAGATGTCATAAATGTTATATAGCTGTGACTAAAGATAAAACCCATGTAGCAGAAAGCTGAGGCATAAACTCAGGTTCAAACAAGTAGATGCAGTCATTGGTAACTGGACAACTTCTACTAAGTATGGCAACATTTAAATCCAGTATTTACTGCAACCCTGCTTATAACTGCATCTACCATAATATCAGTTATTCCACAACTCTTAGAAACAAGCATTTAATCATACCAAAGTTCATAATCCAGAGTTCAGATGCTCAGGTCATCTTAAACACTAATCCAGTTCAGGTGTATGATTAAACCTGTGAGAAGAATCTCTAATGCTATTGAACGGTACAATTTTTATGATACTTGCACAGCATTGGGTTAAGGTTATAAAAATATGCAGAAAATAGAAAACAACAACAAAAACAGTGTATTTTTTTAACAATATTTATTAGAAATCACAATGAAATGGTCAAATTTTAAAAGTCTTCGTTGAGTATATGAATGTGGAATAAAATGTTCAGAAAATAAAGCAAGCGAGGCTGTGGTCCGATCCAACAGACGAGCTCCAGAAGTTAATGCTGGTTCTGATAGAAAGGTGTCAGAATAGACCAGTCAGTGTCCATGATGACCACTGTCCACCGCCGAAAGAGCCAACAGTGGGACGTGAGCATCAGAACTGGACCACGGAGCAATGGAAGAAGGTGAATCTCGTTTCTTTTACATCACGTGGATGGCCGGGTGCGTCTCTTCCCTGAGGAACACGTGACACCAGGATGCACTATGGGAAGAAGGCGAGCGGTGGAGGCAGTGTGATGCTTTTGGCAATGTTCTGCTGGGAATACCACACCTTCAGGCGTCTAGTGGAGTCCATTCCTCGGCGGGTCAGGGCTGTTTTGACAGCAAAAGAGGGATCTATATAAGGAAGGTGGTCATAATGTTATGCCTGATTGGTGTATATGGTCCATTCAGCGTTATCAGCAGCTTTGGCATGTAGCTCAGGAGCTATTTACCCTCCTCCATCCCCAGCTCCACCTGCTGTCAGGTCTCGCCCTCTGATATTCTTCTTCAAATCAGACTAATTAAATTATTAAACAATATCTCGAATACATTTAAGTTGGTTGTGGTCTGTTTACCCTGAGGGGGTTAGTGATGCTCTTATCCATGCTAGGATGCATGCATGAGTTCTTGCCCAGAACAGAACCATACCGTCAATCCAAACTCTATGCTAACTGTCAATCATTTTTGACGATAGTAGTCCTGACAGAATGTCATTCAGATAAACTTCCTCCCACCTGTAGGCAGATCTACATTTTGAGGTAATCATTCCTCATAGTAACACAGCTTGTTTTATTAAGTTAGGAGTTCTAAATAGTAAGTTACTGACTGACATCTTACAGCTTGTTCTGCTGTACATAGTTAATGCTATACATTTTGTAGATATTCAACCATGTGTATTGAGTCCTGTTTTTTTCAAATTCTAGATGAAACTGGACAAAATGTACCTGGTTGTTGAAGCCACAAATGTAAATATTACTTCTCCAAACTTGGTAAAAACTCTGCGAGAGTGTGTTATAACGGCTCCCGGTAGCCGCAGAGGAATCTCTTCAGCAAGCTGATGCGCAAACTTCCGCAAATGAAACTGAAAGTTCAGCATCACATCCTGAAACTTAAAAATGGTCCCTCATGACAAAAGGTTGCCGGGCCCTGCTCTAAGACGTTCTTATGACTGTCCGCATGAGGATGCTTTTTTGTTTTAGCTGTGGTCAGATGATCTTTTGCTTACACTGTGTTTTGACAGTGCTGTGTAACAAGACATGTTTGTTGTGACACGTGCGCTACAGTCCAGGGAAAACGCCGGAAGGTTGCAGACCTACAGTCTCTGTGACCTGGTGAAGTCCAGCAACATCCGCTGCATTACTGTCCTGCTGTGCCTGGTCTGGTGAGAGCGCTTACATGTACTCAAGATACACATGGGCTGCATCCAAAATCGCATACTTCTCTACTATATAGTGGGCAAAAACAGTATGTGAGAAATTCACACCACTCATAAAAGAACAGGCAAAAATGACCTGGATGACGAGATTCTTAAGTGTTCATATGATGGACACTTTACTATTCCATGAGGCCTATATAGAACATACTTTTAGTAGCTGCAAAGTAAGTATTATTCAAAATAAGCTCCTGAGAGAGTGTGTGATTTTGGACGCAGACATTATCTGGTTCAAGATGTGCATATATAAGTACCCCGTTACATCGTACAGATTTGTGTTTAGTTATTCAATCAAACTACACCTCTGTATACCCATAGCTGTGTTTACATGTAGTCATCATTCAGTCAGAAGCAGCAACATACACTGTTCTCCAGACGTCAGAGACCACTAGAGAAAATTCTATATATGAGGCGCCCAATGGAACTCTTTAAGGTTCCATTACGTTTACAAAACCTTTCACAATTTTTTTATTATATTTGACATCAGGCGAAATGATTAACATTTTGTGATTGTCTCAGTGTTTGTTGTGTCTCTTTTCTGTGTTTTCCAGCAGAGCATCTGTACAAAGAGTCACACCATTAATGTTATATATTTGCTCATTTGATTAGAAATACAACAGAAACTTAAATCATAGCATTTTATTGTTTAAACATGTTATAGGTTCAAACTTAGATTTTGAATCCCAGATTTTGATGTGGTCTCAGACTCTTGGTCCCAATGTGTTCTGCATTTGAATAGGAAAAAAGATTATGCAGTATTTGTTTTGCAGTGAGATTGAGATGTTGGGGCTGACTTTTGCATGATTAACTTTATGTTGGTTATGAGTTGGTTATTGGTTTTTAGTCATGAGGGAAACAATTACTTAAAAACAACATTTTATATAAAAGCAGTATAATATTGTAAAGTGAATATTAATCTCTGTATACTAAACCATGTGTATGGACCTACTGCTCACTCGCCGACTTCCTTCTGATAGGTTTGCTGTTTCGATTGGATACAATGCCTTGTCTCTGAACACGTCCAGTCTGCATGGGGACAGCTACCTGAACTGCTTCCTGTCAGCAGTAGTGGAAGTGCCTGCGCTCATCATGGCCTGGCTGATGCTCCGCCGCTGGCCACGCCGCCTCTGCTTGACCTCCACCCTGTCATTAGGAGGACTGCTGCTTCTCTTCATACACCTCATACCACAACGTGAGAAATTGAACTGTAATGTGATATGAAAGATGAACATGCTGCAGTACAGTAAATGTTTCTCTTATTTTCGATCTCCCCCATTCATTTTCAATGGATGGTTATTTTTGACCAATATAAGCTCAGATCAGTGAGGTCTATGATCAATCAGCTTAAAAAAGAAACACAAAACCTGTTGTAATTGAAAGAAAAGGTCTCAGGTTACACATGTAACCATGGTTCCCTGAGAAGGGGAACGAGACACTGCGTTCTCTAGAGGACACTTCGGGGAACACTTACGGTGTGACTGGTGTCTGAAGCACGTGTGTAAATGCGACAATGTCATTGGACAATGACAGTCCGTGACGTCACTACAGGTGCAACCGTGAGCATATAAGCACACCTGTAATAGACATCATCAACTTCTTTGTCTGAAGGAGATGGAGGCAGGTATGGCAGAGAGACGCAGTGTCTCGTTCCCCTTCTCAGGGAATAATGGCTAACCTGTTGGGCGGTAATGGCGCTTCATGAAACATAAGGAAGCTGCCTACTTTGAAACCCGCCATTTGGGGAAGGCATGATATATAAATATATAGGGGGAACTGGTTCGACCCCTAAACACCACAGGTTTTAGTGAAACCTGTTTTTTAATTTAAAAAAAACTCCTTCTGACCTAGAGTCAGCATCTTGCATGGCCAGCACTCAACCAGTGAGAAAGGATGCAAAACTCAGGCAATAAGGATCTTCCCCCAGGGGAATAAGGACCTTCCTCACTCCAGGGCTGAGGATACTCCATTAAATACCTGTGAAGGAGCTTCCTAATTACTACTTAAAGAAGGAAGTTACACTTCATGACCTAAAGGAGCCGTCTCTTTAAGGGGAAGGAGCCACCTGCTTAAAAGCCAAACTTTGCGGAGACAGCTGCGGCTTTATGTACATAAAGGAGCTACTTGCAGTACCCACCAATGGGGGGAGGCAGCTTCAGCCTTTACAGCCATGGATCTTCCCTTCTTTCTTTTTTGTGTGAACCGCAGCCATCAGTGGAGGGGACTACCATTAGGGAGTTTGAAAACTGGGAACAAAGACCTTCCTAAACATCAAAGGAGAAGGTCACCCTGCCAGCATAACAGAATTAGGGAGTCTCTTCAAAAAGAAAAGTGAAGTTGCTCCACTAATTATCCCGAAGAAAATTTTCTACTTAAAGGGGGCCCTAAAGGAAGTTACTTTTCACTATCTAAGGGAGCCGCCTACTTAAGGAACTGCTATCAGGGGAAGGCAGCCTCAACCTAACTCTATTGCAATCATTCATAAAGGGTCCACCTGCGTAAAGGGACAGTTCACCCCAAAATAAAAATTATCCCATGATTTACTCACCCTTTAGCAATCCTAGGTGTATATGACTATCTACTTTCAGACAAACACAGAGTTATATTAAAATTATATAATCTAATAGTATAATTTTTCCTTTAAGGACCCTAATTCTGGAGAGGCAGCCCTTATGCACGGCACTGACGTAAATACCTGTTTAACAGAAGCCCAACACATTGGGGAAGTAGAAACAGGGGGTTGTTATTTCGCTCTAAAGCACAGCTGTTTACCAACACGCTTAATCTCAGTGACCTCCGTCAAATCCTTCTTCACCGTCCTGTGGTCACACTTTCTCTAAGTTGTGCTCCCCCTCGCAGGAGTGGTACAGATGGCGACACCATTCCTCTGGGCCTGTCTCAGATGGCCCAGGGCCCCCTAAGGTTTGAGGCACAGGTCTGGAACGGAATGGAATAAATCTCTCAAACGCTGCAGATTCACAGGAGCTGCACATTTAGGGCCAAGTAGAAATCGCTAATATTTCTGTAGCACTGGCCATAGCTTCAAGCAGCTCCTTGTACTCGGGGCAGGCAGGCTGGGAGGACTCCACAACCATATCTTCACACTCCACAGCCGCATCCTGCTCTTCCTGGCTGGAAACCAAAAGAGCGTTGTCTGCTAGATCAGATTGCTCATCTGCATGTAGCAGCTGGGAAATAGAGATCAAATCAAATACCTCAATCAAATTCCTCGGCCAACTTGACCTGCGATCTCCACGATCTGAGTGACTGCAGGGCCTGTGCTAACCTCGAGGTGCGGACGTCTGTCCTAATTCCCTCCAGAAAAGGGACAGATGTAAACAGAGCTTCTTCATGGAGAAGCCCTCGCAATCCACGCTTTCTGCCTGCTCAAGAGCAGAACGCAGGTGATCCTCTCAGAGACAAATGACGCACAAGTCATGTGTATCCTCCAGTGTCAGATAACGCTGAGATGGCGGCACACACTTCCTGAAACACTTGTCAGAGGATCCATCCATAATCGCTAAATCACGCTTCAAAACAGTGTCCTGAAGACAAAAATGCTGATGACGTCTGTTACAGGCGCCCTTATATACTCACGGTCCCAGCAGTAGTGACGTCACGGACTGTGGATGGCCAATGACACTCTCACGTTAAAACACGTGCTTCAGACACCAGTCACACTGGAGGTGTCCTCTCGAGGTCCCATTCCAAATATTGAATGCTATATTTGGTGATAACATGGCATGATGAGCGATTTATAAGATATTTTTTTTTGGTTAGTCATTTTTGCCCAGGAACAGGGCAAATAGTTATACTTATACTATAAGTGTGTGAAGTAACTATACAGCTTTTTTGGTAAAAAGAAAATCCTCTCCAGTTCAAAATGTCCTGAGGGTTAAACCCTAAACCCTAATTAATTGTCACCATTTGCTGGATTTTCTGACAAACTATGAGGTAATGAGGATTTGTCCATCTAATTATGTGTTTGATTTTAGACACACTGCAAAAAGTACTTTTGTCTTGTTATCTAGTGCAAACATTCTTAAATCAAGATACATTTACTTGAGAAAACTTTAAAAACCTCTCATACACATGCCGTTTGATTTTATTTTATACATTTATTTTTTCTATTTTTAACTTTTTTTCTTGCCATAGCATTCAAATATAATCAATCAATGAGTCATTTACTTGAAAAACAAAATCACATATTAAATCTTATTTTCTGAAATGAAAATGTATTAAAAGTAAGAAGTAAAATATAATAATGGGGTCATAAAAATAATCTTGTTTTCTCTTTGAATTACATTTTTTTTTCTGACCCTTTAATTTTGACAAATTTTTCAAAAATATTTCTTATAAGTCATTATAGGATAAATCTTTATATCTTTATAAGTCTTTCTGCTTCTCCAGTAAAGGTATCTTGTTTTAAGAATGTTTAGATATTTGTACTGGAAAACAAGACAGAAACACTGAGGAAGAAGATAATTATTTGCAGTATTTGGTCAACTTCTGTTGTGATGTTTTGTCTCTTTTATCCTGTAGATATGAGCTCTGTTACCACTTCTCTGGTGATGCTGGGAAAGTTCAGTCTGTCGGCAGCGTTTTCGATCGTGTACCCAGCGACCGCAGAGCTTTACCCCACCGTTGTGAGGAGCACAGCTTTGGGAACCTGCTCCATGGCGTCCAGAGTGGGCAGTCTTTCTGCACCATACTTCATCTACTTAGGTCACTGACCTCTAGTCTCTATAATCTCTTCTATCCCATCTCCTAATTCCTACATCTTCTGGTAATGATCTAGTTAGGATTCTTTTGCTCAGAAAGGCTATTCCACGGGATCACATTCACAGAAGTTAGTATTTTTTTCTCGTTTTCCTGTACAAATATCTAAATATATCCTTTTGCGTACTGCTCGACTCTTTGCTCTCTTGCTTTTATTTTTTATCTCCTAATTTTAACGTTAAAAATTCAGCACAGTGCTCAAACGACAAAGCTCGGCGCCAACACTAAAACTGTTAACACAGAAACTGTTGTGACTGGAATATAATTTCCTGGGGATTTTTTTTAATCTTTTATCAACACAGCTGCCTGTACTCATACAAAAATGCCTTCTTCTGGTGCAGGATGTTCTTGCTGTACAAACTGGCAGATTTCTGCTAAAGATGGCAGTTCTTGAAGCAAAGTTACTTGCGATCCTGCCAGAACTGCCTAAACTCACAAGAAAGCCTCATCGTCAGCTAATATTGCAGCTCGCGGTCGGGCAGACAGCGGCTCTCATAGCCCTTACAAAAAAATAAATATGCTTCAAGTTCACATCAAACTTAAAGTGCAAAAATAACATATAAACAGTACACTATATGTATTTAGGTATTAATTTTTTTATACTTGAAATATACTTTTAACTATACTTTAACTCTTTCCATTTAAAAAACATTTTATTCTTGCTTCATGCATCCTTTTTTATAAAAATTCAGCACTCAGCCCTTCATCTTCGCGTCATTACGTCACAGTTCCAGTTATATCATGTGAGGACGGTGGATCATTTATAGCCTTTTCTCACAACAGCTGCAATAATTAAACTGATCATCGTTTGCTGCTCAAGAAACATTTCTGATCATTATCAGTGTTGAAAACAGTTGTGTACATTTTTTTCAGGATTATTTGATGAATAGAAAGTTCAAAAGAACCGCATTCATCTGAAATAGAAAGCTTTTGCAACATTGTAGATGTCTTTACTGTCACTTTTGATTGATTTAATGCATCCTTGATGAATAAAAGTATTAATTTCTTTCATTTCTGTCCAAAAAAAAAAAAACTCTTACTGACCCCACACCTTTGTACAGTACTGATAATGTTACAAAAGCGTTATATTTCAGATAAATGCCGTTTTTTGGCCTTTCTATTCATCGAATAATCCTGAAAAAAAGTACACAACTGTTTTCAACGTCGATAATAATCATAAATGTTTCTTGATCATCAAATCATCATATCAGAATGATTTGTGAAGGATCATGTGACACTGAAGACTGCAGTAATGATGCTGAAAATTCAGCTTTGATCACACGATACAAATGATACATTAAAATATTTTCAAATAGAAAACAGTTATTTTAAATTGTAATAATATTTCACAATATTTCTGTTTTTGTTGTATTTTTGATCAAATAAATGAAGCCTTGGTGATCAAAAGAGACTTCTTTTAAAAACATTAAAAAAATGTATTGAGAGAAAAACACAGAATTCTTGAAATTTTTGCAGATTTATTAAAAAAGAAAAACTGAAATATCACATGGTCCTCAGTATTCAGACCCTTTGCTCAGTATTTAGTAGAAGCACCTTTTGATCTCATACAGCCATGAGTCTTTTTGGGATAGATGCAAGTTTTTCACACCTGGATTTTGGGATCCTCTGCCATTCCTCCTTGCAGATCCTCTCCAGTTCTGTCAGGTTGGATGGTAAACGTTGGTGGACAGCCATTTTTAGGTCTCTCCAGAGATGCTCAATTGGGTTTAAGTCAGGGCTCTGGCTGGGCCGTTCAAGAACAGTCACGGAGTTGTTGTGAAGCCACTCCTTCGTTATTTTAGCTGTGTGTTTAGGGTCATTGTCTTGTTGGAAGGTAAACCTTCGGCCCAGTCTGAATTCCTGAGCTCTCTGGAGAAGGTTTTCGTCCAGGATATCCCTGTACTTGGCCGCATTCATCTTTCCCTCGATTGCAACCAGTTGTCCTGTCCCTGCCGCTGAAAAACACACCTCCACAGCATGATGCTGCCACCACCATGCTTCACTGTTGGGACTGTATTGGACAGGTGACGAGCAGTACCTGGTTTTCTGCACACATACCCCTTAGAATTAAGGCTAAAAAGTTCTATCTTGGTCTCATCAGACCAGAGAATCTTATCTCTCACCATCTCAGAGTCCTTCAGGTGTTTTTTTTAGCAAACTCCATGCAGGCTTTCATGTGTCTTGCACTGAGGAGAGGCTTCCGTCGGGCCACTCTGCCATAAAGCCCCGACTGGTGGAGGGCTGCAGTGATGGTTGACTTTCTACAACTTTCTCCCATCTCCCGGCAGCATCTCTGGAGCTCAGCCACAGTGATCTTTGGGTTCTTCTTTACCTCTCTCACCAAGGCTCTTCTCCCCTGATAGCTCAGTTTGGCCGGACAGCCAGCTCTAGGAAGGGTTCTGGTCGTCCCAAACATCTTCCATTTAAGGATTATGGAGGCCACTGTGCTCTTAGGAACCTTAAGTGCAGCAGAAATGTTTTTGTAACCTTGGCCAGATCTGTGCCTTGCCACAATTCTGTCTCTGAGCTCTTCAGTCAGTTCCTTTGACCTCATGATTCTCATTTGCTCTGACATGCACTGTGAGCTGTAAGGTCTTATATAGACAGGTGTGTGACTTTCCTAATCAAGTCCAATCAGTCTAATCAAACACAGCTGGACTCAAATGAAGGTGTAGAACCATCTCAAGGATGATCAGAAGAAATGGACAGCATCTGAGTTAAATATATGTGTGTCACAGCAAAGGGTCTGAACACTTAAGACCATGTGATATTTCAGTTTTTCTTTTTTAATAAATCTGCAAAAATGTCAACAATTCTGTGTTTTTCTGTCAATATGGGGTGCTGTGTGTACATTAATGAGGGAAAAAAATGAACTTAAATGATTTTAGCAAATGGCTGCAATATAACAAAGAGTGAAAAATTTAAGGGGGTCAGAATACTTTCTGTACCCACTGTATATATGTGTGTGTGTATGTATGTCCTACAAAGACAATGATGACACCAAGCAGCCACAACAACCACTGCATACGGACACAAAGTTCCCTACAGAGAGATTGTTATGAACTACAACTGCTCCAAGTTTCGAAATCCAAGGACGACTTCTTGGAAAAAAGCGAGGGAGGCCAGGATAACACATTTCAGCTCTGATAACGCCAGAGCCACAGGCACGTTATCCCGCTCTCCAGCATCTCCACTTCTGCACTTCTCAGAGAAAATGGAAGAAACAAGCTCTCCCACTATAATGCTGCGAGGCCCAGATATCAACAAAAAAGCGGCGACCCCCGCGGCCACCAAAGCCGGTGCGTCCACTCCGCCTCCTCCAGCGAGAGCTCTCCAGCCTCTGCCTCAACACCAGCGCCCACACCCTCCTCTATCTGCTCTAGGTGAACCAAAAACACCTGATAACAGCTCTCAGTGATGTGTGTCGGTCCCTGCTATGATAACAGTCTCATCTGTTTACAGAACAATCGGGAACTCAGTGTGCCTGAAGCTTTCTCTATATCTCTTCTATTATGTGATAGAAAGTCTAAAGTCTTCTCATATCTTACAGCAAACTCATCAAATCCACTGCCTATTAATCGTCAGTCTGAGATTGCTGTGGGGACAAAACCTGACACTGTGATGTTAACACTTTTAAACAATCGCTCACTTCTAGTAAATGATATCAACACAAATAACCTGGATTTTGTTTCTGAATGAAATGTGGCTAGAAGACAGCTGCAGCGCAACAGTCCTCAATGAAACAACCCCTCCTAACTTTACTCTCATGCGTGTCTGCAGAGCTGTTCGGAGAGATGGAGGTGTAGCGGCTCTATTTAAAAATTTAAAAGATGTCCATCTGTCTTTTGGTGATTACTTCTCCTTTGAATACCTGAGTATAGCGTTAAAAGGTGCTTTACGCATGCCTCTGAAATATTTGCATGCCTCTGAAATACTCTCCAGCCTTTGTTGAGGACTTTACAGAACTGTTATCAACAAGTTTGACTGCCATTGCTGGGGACTTTAACATCCACATAGATAATGCTGAATCGAGTCCTGCAAAATAACATCTAACTGCTCTAAACACTTTAGATCTGACTCAGCATGTACATCAGAAGCTGATCTCCTAGAAGTGGTAAACGCCTTTCTTCCTTTTTGGACTTTTCCAAACTCCCTGAAAACAGTTGTTAAGCTCCTCCTGAAAAAGAGCAATCTGGATTACACCTACAGACCAATCTCAAATCTTCCTTTCATGGGCAAGATCCTCGAAAAAGTTGTTTTTCAATCAGCTGAACAAATTCTTAAGCTTGAATGAATTCGTTGACAACTGTCAATCTGGTTTCCGACCGCATCACAGCACAGAGACAGTGCTTATAAAGATAATAAATGATATTCGCCTAAACACCGATTACAGGTGAAATATCAGTGCTGGTTCTGCTCCACTTCACCGCTGCGTTTGACACTGTCAATCACAACATACTTCTTCCAGGCTTTCTGGGATGGTCCTTAAATGAATCAGGCCGTTCTTGGAAGGGAGTGGTTATTATGTGACCATAAGTGGACATCCATGACATGTGGAGTCCCACAAGGCTCAATACTTGGACCGCTCTTGTTCAGCCGGTATTTGCTCCCACTGAACCAAATAATGAGAAACAACCAAATTGACAAATAGGTCTGAGCAGACGTACACACTTTTCCATGTCAGATTACTGCAGGTTTTTGGAAATCTAAGCTATTCTTGCAGCTCGCCATTCTAAATGAAAGGATTTGGATGATGACTGTTATATCTTTTATATGTAAATGACATTAATTAAGAAAATATATCTGTAGCAATTTCTCAAGCATGCCTATCAAAGCCATTTGTTGAAGCGTCTCTTGTTGTTTTGCTGCAGGAGGCTACTACAGATCTTTGCCGTACATCTTAATCGGCAGTCTGAATGTGTTCTCCGGGTTGCTTTACCTTCTGCTTCCGGAGAGTCTGGGATCACCTTTACCAGAGACTATCAGTCACATGCAGACAGTGGTTTGGTAAGCCTGAATACAGCAGCGCCCTCTGCTGTTTGCTGTGGCATTAGCAGCACTCTACATAAAGATTGCTTGAGTAAAACACATGCAGACATTTTGGTACCCAGAAAATAAAATGAAGCTTTTTTTACATTTTAATAAGATTTATGTTAGTGATTACATTTGTGTGATATTGCACAGCGATGCACTCAGCTTTGTTGTAATTTTACATGTTTTTGTTTTTTTTCAGGTGTAAAAAAAGACATTCTACTTGCAGTCCAACCAACAGTCAATATGAGGAGGAATATGAGTCTGAAAAATTTTAATGGATCGTAAGGATTATTAAGATTTTGAGGAATTATAAAAGCACTGTGAACTAACTCCTTTACTCCAAGGCTGTAGTGAAGAGTCCTTTTCGTAATTATATTTTTGACTCTCACTGTAATGAAGGCATACATTTAATAACTTTTGGAACCATTTATAAATAACTATTTCTGTCAAATGTGATTTTTATGGAATGTTCTTTGGTCCTAAATGTGATAAAGGCCACATAGAGTATGTAATAAATTTGTTTCGTTCTCTGTGTGTGTGAGTTTCTACTTTTATATTTTTAATTATTTGAGTTAAATAAAAGTCAAGGTTTTCTTAAGCTGTTTGAGATGTTTTTAGTCAGCAAGCAGGAAGTTATGGAGACCCCCAGCTAACAAAAGAACATTTTGGTAACGTTCACATTAACTTATGAAAACGTTATTTCTGAATGTTCAAAACAGTTTTTCTTTTTTTTTAACGTTTGTTTCTTGGTTAAGCAAATGTTGAGGGAACATTCAATTAAGATAACGCAGGCAGTAAATGAAAATTATCCCATGATTTACTCACCCTCAAGCCGTCCTAGGTGTGTGAGATGAACACAGTCAGAGTTATATTAAAAAATATTCTGGCTCTTCTAAGCTTTATAATAGTGGCGAAAAGCTCTCCTGATTTTGAAGTCCAAAAAAGTCCATCGATTCATCATGAAAGTAATCCATACAGTTAACAAAGGCTTCTGAAGCGAAGCGTTGGGTTTTTATGAGAAAAATATTGACATTTAAAACTCAATAAACTATAATCACTGGAATGGATGCATGCGAGTCGAGTTCGGAGGAAGAGTGATTTCTGACTCGACGCATGATGCAGGATGTAGTGCATCATCAGTTTAGACACCTCTCGCAGTTCAAAGAAATAGGGCCTCTTCTCTTATATAGTAAAACTCCAACATTTCTCTTTAAAGAGGTGTGTGAACTCGCAAGTACGATGTCAGACACTGTAATTTGCTCTGGACCCCTTCCTGCTCGTACGACTGATGAGATCATTAGCAGACTATCATCACTCAATGGCTGGCTGTCTAAGTGGTGTCCACAGAATAATATAGGTTTCATAGACAATTGGAAAAGTTTTTGGGGCAGACCTGACCTGTTGAAAAGAGATGGTATTCATCCCTCCTGGGGTGGTGCCGCTCTTCTCTCTAGTAATATAGCACATAGTCTTAGAGCTCAACCTTGACTAACTGGGGCCCAGGTCAGGAACCAGACAGACCGGCTAAACCGACCGTCTGCTAGCTGTCTCACGTCACAGAAGTCAGATAAATCCCAACACATAGAGACTCTTTCACCGAGATATCATCACATAGAGACTGTGTCTGTACCCCAAACTAATAAATACAAAAAACTTCCAAACTCATTTAAGGGTAAAAATTTAATTGATCTAGAACTCAGGCAAAAGATGACAATGTAAAATTAAGAGGCCATTTACACAACACTGTTTTCAACTAAAGACAGAAAACGTTTTAAGTGTTTTGGGGGCCTGAAAACGCAAAGTTTTGAAAACGGGTTTTTGATATTGTTATCGTCTCCTTGTAAACTACAAAAACGTGAATTTGTGAAAACCGTGACGTCATGCAGATTACGTGTTCAGTCTATAGGCACATAGTGTTTCTTTACAAAGTCACATCGCCAACTACTGGCCTGGCAGCAGAATACAGCGTTTTTAATCATTTTTGTGGATTCGTGTGAACAGGGATCGTTTTGACAACGTTGACGTCTGTACAGGAAAAACGCAAAGGAAAAACCTTTCAATTTTTAGCATATCGTATGGAAACTTGAGTCAGATCTTTCAAGTGATATATGGTTTGTCAAGATTCAAGATGGATTTAATTAAAATAATGCAGTTTGAAACTTTGATACTCTAAACTTTCCATTGCAGGGTAAAGATTGAATGCAAAATAGATTGAGTTTAAGATTCAAAAACATATTTATGATTTTTTAATTGTCATTTTTATAACACAAACACACCATAGCAACCTAAATCACTGCTTGATTTAATGAGAAGAATACAGACATTGATTTAAAGTTTAAAATAATTGCAATTACTCACAGCTGAAAATAATGACATCACAATCAGTGTACAATAATTCATTAACAAGCTAGAAGTTATTTACCACATATGAAGAGTAAACTTTTCTTTTTGGTGTGCCTTGATTTACTATTTAAAATGCCATTTTTATTATGGTCAATAAAAACGGAAGGGAAGTCATTTTGATTAAAGATCAGGTACATGTTTTTTAAAATAAATAAATAATAATGATGTGCACAGATAAATCATTTATAATAGATCTACAGCAATATTCCATGAAAAAGAATTGTCATGTTTTTTATTTAATGTTGATTTTAGCTGATAAATATGTCATTTGATCGTACGTTTAATACAGAAGAAATATCTTAACCTCACATTTATTATTATTCTACCCATGCTAACCCAGACCTAAAAAATAGCGCTATGCTAAACGATTTATTTTCACCTTTACTCGCGTTGCTTGGTAACGTTACTCGAGCGTGGACCACGCCCACTTTAACGACAGCAACTACCGGTAATAAAGTAGCGATGATGGTTCGGTTTGTTGTCGTGTAAAGGCGGATCATTGCTCGGCGTTGAGCTCGTTTCTCAGGCATGACTGTCAGGAAACCGTCACGAGTAAAAAGCGCCGAGCGCAGCGTGACGCCGCTGAGATTCTCCTGTACGAGACTTACAGTTTTTAGGTCTAAATCTGCGTTAATCTTCGACTCGTTATAAATGTCATTTTTAACTCCTAGATTTCCAAACTCACGGGTCTAAACGCGGTCGAAGTGCTCGTCGAGGTCGCCAGCTCTCTAAGTTAAAAGCACACGGATGCAACAGAGACAGGTGGGATTAATTATAATAAATTACTCTAATAAATTACACCTGATGTCCGAGTAGACGGAACGAATCATGTTGTTGTTGTCATTGTTAAATATTATGTGACTATTATTATTATATATTAGTTATATTATATATAACTATATCTATTAAATTAATAATTGGCTGTATTGTTTGTATAGTAAGAATACAGTAGAGTTCTTATCAAGTCAATCCCTGAGTTCATTTCTAATCATTTTAAATAACCAGTATATAATCATTAATATACATTAAGAATATAGACAAAACTTTATCGCTGTAATTGTCTCGATTGGCGATGATATAAAAAAATGTCAACACTTTTTTTTTTTTTTAAACTTTACTTTTGTGCAGTAAGATCTACATTTATCATTTGAATGCATGGAGATAACAGTGAAAATGTGTCACGCTTTAAGCCCAAAGTAAGCCCACTTTTTACGCAAACGCGAGGGTGTGTGGTTAGAGGAGTACACGTGTACGGTACGCGCACCGCCAGATTTTTGTAATCGTGCATACTTGTATACGGAGCCCTGGGCATGACATGCAGGAAACAAAATAGTAGGCTAAATCGTGCCCACAATTTACTATTTCATTCCCTCGATTTACAAAAACGAGCATTTTTTAAAAATTTCGTAATAGTAAATCGTGCACGCATTCTAGCACATCGTGCGCATGATTTTGTAAATCGTATGCACGATTAAATTTTTTTCTTGCATGCTTGAGTGCGGGGCTTCGTGTACATGCGCATTTCATTTTTTTTGCAGTAATTTGTTTATCCACAAGGTGGCAGCCGTGCCCTGGGAGCGTCGATTCACAAAGTAATCAAAGAAAACTGCATAAACAGAACACAAGCTACAGTGACAATGGAGGCCTACATAGACGAGAGATTGTGTGAAGAGGTTAGAAAGGACCCTCACTTGAACAACTCTAGCATGGAAGAATAGAAATATTTACGTGTTGTAACTGGTGGCGAGAGATTTCTCAACTGCGCATGCGACCAACGCCTGTGTATGTGAACGAGTCGAATGAAGAATACTTTCCAAGGCTGTGCGTTCAAAAAAAAAGTTTCTGTCACCTGCTGAAGAGCAAACACTTTTAACATGAAAATGACATGAAATTACCACTATAACAAGTAGATGGCAGCAGAGGAGTTCTTTTCTAGGAGCCCCACAGAAAAAAAATTAAATTAGTAAAGTGAGGGAACGGAATAGTAAATCGTGCGCACGTTTTAGTAAATCGAGGGAACGGAATAGTAAATCGTGCGCACGTTTTAGTAAATCGAGGGAACGGAATAGTAAATCGTGCGCACGTTTTAGTAAATCGAGGGAACGGAATAGTAAATCGTGCGCATGTTTTAGTAAATCGAGGGAACGGAATAGTAAATCGTGCGCACGTTTTAGTAAATCGAGGGAACGGAATAGTAAATCGTGCGCATGTTTTAGTAAATCGAGGGAACGGAATAGTAAATCGTGCGCACGTTTTAGTAAATCGAGGGAACGGAATAGTAAATCGTGCGCATGTTTTAGTAAATCGAGGGAACGGAATAGTAAATCGTGCGCACGTTTTAGTAAATCGAGGGAACGGAATAGTAAATCGTGCGCACGTTTTAGTAAATCGAGGGAACGGAATAGTAAATCGTGCGCATGTTTTAGTAAATCGACGGAACGGAATAGTAAATCGTGCGCACGTTTTAGTAAATCGAGGGAACGGAATAGTAAATCGTGCGCATGTTTTAGTAAATCGACGGAACGGAATAGTAAATCGTGCGCACGTTTTAGTAAATCGAGGGAACGGAATAGTAAATCGTGCGCATGTTTTAGTAAATCGACGGAACGGAATAGTAAATCGTGCGCACGTTTTAGTAAATCGAGGGAACGTAATAGTAATTTGTGCGCACGTTTTAGTAAATCGAGGGAACGGAATAGTAAATCGTGCGCATGTTTTAGTAAATCGACGGAACGGAATAGTAAATCGTGCGCACGTTTTAGTAAATCGAGGGAACGGAATAGTAAATCGTGCGCATGTTTTAGTAAATCGAGGGAACGGAATAGTAAATCGTGCGCACGTTTTAGTAAATCGAGGGAACGGAATAGTAAATCGTGCGCACGTTTTAGTAAATCGAGGGAACGGAATAGTAAATCGTGCGCATGTTTTAGTAAATCGACGGAACGGAATAGTAAATCGTGCGCACGTTTTAGTAAATCGAGGGAACGGAATAGTAAATCGTGCGCATGTTTTAGTAAATCGAGGGAACGGAATAGTAAATCGTGCGCACGTTTTAGTAAATCGAGGGAACGGAATAGTAAATCGTGCGCATGTTTTAGTAAATCGACGGAACGGAATAGTAAATCGTGCGCACGTTTTAGTAAATCGAGGGAACGGAATAGTAAATCGTGCGCATGTTTTAGTAAATCGACGGAACGGAATAGTAAATCGTGCGCACGTTTTAGTAAATCGAGGGAACGGAATAGTAAATCGTGCGCACGTTTTAGTAAATCGAGGGAACGGAATAGTAAATCGTGCGCACGTTTTAGTAAATCGAGGGAACGGAATAGTAAATCGTGCGCATGTTTTAGTAAATCGACGGAACGGAATAGTAAATCGTGCGCACGTTTTAGTAAATCGAGGGAACGTAATAGTAATTTGTGCGCACGTTTTAGCCTACTATTTTTTTCCTACATGTCATGTCCAGGGCTCTGTACTTTTCATGTGTTTTTATTGCACTGAAGTCTCATACCAGACGTCATGCCAAAATCTCAAGACGATCACAAATTAGTTTACATAATATATTTTGAGAGTTTATCACAAATTTTTGAGGGGCTGATTGAAAGTTAAAGGTGTTTAAAGCTCTACTATAATGGGCTGGTGTTGCCACTGCTTTTCACCTCAGAGCTTTAGGACTGACGAGTTTTTGTTTTTCAAATGTTCTGATTGGACCAGTTTATTGATTCGATTATTGATCATTAAACCAACTTTAATATTCATGCGATTCGCTAGCGTCATTGAAGATGGGCTGAGCTGAGCATCATTCAGCTGACTGAGCAAACGATGCGTTCAGGTCATGTTGGAATGATCATCACGAGTTGAACGCACATGAACGCCAGCACGTAGTGGTCAGAGTAAACACGACATCCCAACTCGGAAATACGAACTTCCCAGCAGGACTTGAACTCAACATTTGGGAGTGGTCCAGACTACAGAGAGAACTCCATGCCTACTTTATTTCTAATGTCATATTGTGTGAATTTTAAGTTTCAGAGTATTGAAGGCTGGTGGAAGATGTCTGAATGGAGGAACGCTGACTTCAGATCATGGCGAGGTACGAGAGCTCTGATATCACTGACTGAACTCCAACAAGGAGTTCTTGTGAAATTTTGGACAGCCATGCGGTGAATAAAGAGCGTAACAACACTCTCTGCTCTCAGCAGGGCACGTCCACTGCCGGCGCCACCGAGGGCTTCAGCCAGGACTCCACAAGTTGGTTCTGAAGCTTCAGTTCAGTGTTTTGCACAGTTTCGTTTCCTCACAGGCCTGTGAAAACCCGTTCTCTGTCCCTGAGCAGGTGTAACAATGCCTTCCGGTGTCTCCAGCTTCTTATTGGATTGCTTGGACGTTGCTTCTCCAACTTCAGACGAGGACTCCACGCTGTCATCCATCGAGGAGTTCCGCAAAGCTGACAATTATGGTATAATTAATACGTTTGAGAACTCTGATTAAAGCGTTAGTTCACCCAGAAATGTAAGTTCAATCATTAGTTCGTCTCCCTCATGTGGTTCTACACCCGTCAGACCTTCATCATCTTCAGAACACAAATGAAGATATTTTTGATGAAATCCGATGGTTCAGTGAGTCTCTATTGACAGATAATGAACACTTTCACTAAAACATATTTAAAACAGGTCATGTGACTACAGTGGGTCAACATTAATATTATAAAGTGACGAGAATACGCCAAAAAAACAAAATAACGACTTTATTCAACAATATCTAGTGATGGACGATTTCAAAACACTGATTCATGAAGCTTTACGAATCTTTTGTGTCGAATCAGTGATTCGGTTCGCGTATCAAACTGACAAAATCATGTGAACTATTGAAATTGTGAATCACTGATGACGTAATGAAGCCTCGTTTACTGAAATCATGTGACTTTGGTGCTCCGAACCACTGATTCGACGCAAAAGATTCGTAAAGCTTCATGAATCAGTGTTTTGAAATCGTCCATCACTAGATATTGTTGAATAAAGTCGTTATTTTGTTTTTTTGCCGCACAAAAAGTATTCTCGTCACTTTATAATATTAATGTTGAACCACTGTAGTCACATGACCTGTTTTAAATATGTTTTAGTGAAAGTGTTCATTATCTTGCTGTCAATAGAGACTCACTGAACCATCGGATTTCATCAAAAATATCTTCATTTGTGTTCTGAAGATGATGAAGGTCTGACGGGTGTAGAACCACATGAGGAAGACGAACTAATGACTGAAGTTTCATTTCTGGGTGAATTAACGCTTTAAATTAGTAGTTCTTTTCACCCAGTTCTCTTACAATTGTTGAAGTGTTCAATCTGTTCATCAGGATTCATGAAACTCTCTGCAGCGTGACAGATGCAGTTTCTATAAGATGCTGAAGATTTGGGTTTAGAATGACATTTTTAGGTTTTGAGTCACTTACTCCAAGTCAAAGTGCTTCATCTCAGTACAATTCATTAAATAAATACAGTGTTTGACTTTCCTGAACATTTTTTACTGTAATCTTGTTGGTGTATCTCAGATGAAGGGAACGTCTTACACCGTGAAGATGGGTCGATGAGCGCTGTGAAGAACTCCACGCTTCTTGATCTCAGTCATGCGCAGGATATCGGTCTGCAGCCGCTTCCAAACCTCTCCTCCATTCTCGGTGCGTCATCATGACTGCGTTTCTTTCAGATCGGATCGTTTCACAAACGTTTCAGTACATGAAAGGCTGTTTCACCTTCATTTCCTGCAGAACTGTCATTAGATCCTGCGGAATATAAAGAGAAGGCGTTTTCTTTGTCACCTAATAGGTAAAGCCTTTATACACACATATTTACACCCATGAGTTCGAGACGTCTGAGAGCATTTTTAAAAGTCAGTTTAAAATAATGCAGTATTTCTAGACTAGATGACTTTATATATATATATACAGTGGGGAGAACAAGTATTTGATCCACTGCTGATTTTGCAGGTTTGTCCACTCACACAGCATGTAGAAATCTGTCATTTTTATCATCGGTTCTCTTCAACTGTGAGTGACAGAGTCTAAAACAAAAATCCAGAAAATCACATTGAATGATTTTTAAGAAATTAATTTGCATTTAATTGCATGACATCAGAGTATTTGATACATCAGAAAAGCAGAACTTAATATTTGGTACAGAAACCTTTGTTTGCAGTTACAGAGATCATAGTTTCCTGTAGTTCTTGAGCAGGTTTGCACTGCTGGATTTTGGTCCACTCCTCCATACAGACCTTCTCCAGATCCTTCAGGTTTCGGGGCTCTCGCTGGACAATACGGACTTTCAGCTCCCTCCAGAGATGTTCTATTGGGTTCAGATCTGGACACTGGCTAGGCCACTCCAGGACCTTGAGATGCTTCTTACGGAGCCTCTCCTCAGTTGCCCTGGCTGTGTGTTTCGGGTCGTTGTCATGCTGGAAGACCCAGCCACGACCCACCTTCAATGCTCTTACTGAGGGAAGGAGGTTGTTGTCCAGGATCTGGCGATACATGGCCCCATCCATCCTCCCCTCAATACGGTGCAGTCATCCTGTCCCCTTTGCAGAAAAGCATCCCAAAGAATGATGTTTCCACCTCCATGCTTCACGGTTGGGATGGTGTTCTTGGGGTTGCACTCATCCTTCTTCTTCCTCCAAACACGGCGAGTGGAGTTTAGACCAAAAAGCTCTATTTTTGTCTCCTCAGACCACATGACCTTCTCCCATTCCTCCTCTGGATCATCCAGATGGTCATTGGTAAAGTTCAGACGGGCCTGGACATGCGCTGGCTTGAGCAGGGGGACCTTGCGTGCGCTGCAGGATTTTAATCCATGACGGTGTAGTGTGTTACTAATGGTTTTCTTTGAGACTGTGGTTCCAGCTCTCTTCAGGTCATTGACCAGGTCCTGCCGTGTAGTTCTGGGCTGATCCCTCACCTTCCTCATGATCATTGATGAGGTGAGATCTTGCATGGTGCCCCAGACCGAGGGAGATTGACCGTCATCTTGAACTTCTTCCGTTTTCTAATAATTGCGCCAACAGTTGTTGTCTTCTCACCAAGCTCTTGCCTATTGTCCTGTAGCCCATCCCAGCCTTGTCTCCAGTTTTATCCCTGATGTCCTTACACAGCTCTCTGGTCTTGGCCATTGTGGAGAGGTTGGAGTCTGTTTGATGGAGTGTGTGGACAGGTGCAGTTTATACAGGTAATGAGTGGAGAACAGGAAGATAAACTCACAGGTCTGTCAGAGCCGGAATTCTTACTGGTTGGTCGGTGATCAAATACTGATGTCATGCTATAAAATGCAAATTAATTATGTAAAAATCATACAATGTGATTTTCTGGATTTTTGTTTTAGATTCTGTCACTCACAGTTGAAGAGAACCGATGATAAAAATGACAGACTTCTACATGCTGTGTGGAGTGGACAAACCTGCAAAATCAGCAGTGGATCAAATACTTGTTCTCCCCACTGTAGATGTTCAGCAGTGTCCGAAAGAGATTTGTTTTTGATGACCCATTTATATTCATATTTAATACATATTATTTTATTATGTTAATGTTTTTATAATATTAATATTTCAACATTGATATTAAAATATAATATTTAATATGATTTTTAATTTAGTTATAATTTAGTTTTTTCTTGTTTTATATATATATAGAACTTATATATATATTTTTTAGTGTTTTAAATATGATGGAAGAACAAAACACTAAACTATATATTTATAAGTTCTATATATATAAAACAAGAAAAAAATATGTATCCGACAAAATTATTTGGCTAACCACAGCTACAGGTTTTATTATGCATGAAATTATTCATATAATATTTCACTATGCATAAAAAATGCACAGAAAAACAAAAAACTGACAGGAAAAGGCAAACATTGACTACAGCATAATCAGTTATTAATATTTATAATATTTAATAATTTATAATGAAGTTTGTTCGTTCTTGTTTTTGCGTGCGTTCATAATTTTTGGCCGAAAATTGAAATTTGCTCAATTTGTCACGTTCCATTGTCAACTTCAAGCACAACTACGCAGTACGCTTGCAAAATCTTTTAATAATATTTCATTTTCAATATTTCATGCAACTCTTCTTTAGAACACTACTGTAAATGTGCATGATGATCACCAAGACTTCACAGATGTGTGTTTCTCAGGCTCTCTCCTGGACGTGTGTCCTCTGAAAGCTCGGCCTCAGGTGTTCCATCAGGTACTCGTGTCACTCCAGGTGTCAGTTACAGGAGGTCACGTGACTGAGGGTCATAACGCTCTGTTTCCATGCAGGAGTGCTGAGATCAGTGGAGGAGAGAACACCTGCCAACACCAGACCTGTGGCTCTGTCCCCTGTCCTGAAGAAGGTGATTAATACTCCACCTGTGTGTGTGTGTGTATTCCCTACATTATGGGGACCAAATGTCTTGTGGGGACATTTTTTTGGTCCCCATGAGGAAACAAGCTTATAAATCACACAGAATTATCTTTTTTGAAAATGTAAAATAGCAGAACATTTTGTGTGATGGGTAGATTTAGGGGTGGGGGGGGGGACAGAATGTACAGTTTGTACAGTAGAAAAACCATTACGCCTATGGAATTTCCCCATAAACCATGAAAACACAACGTGTGTGTGTGTGAGTGGGTATACAGTATCATAACTAGTACTCAGTATCAACAGGATAACAAACATTTTCCTTTTCAGTGTTTTGCAGAGAAGAGAAAACTAATAAAATGCAGAAAAGTGACGTTCAGCGATATCGTGAGCGTTCGAAACGTGTCGAGCCATAAGCGTGATCCGCCGGAGGAATCCTCAGATGTTCCCTCAGGGCCCGTGAGATTCTTTGACTTTGCAGACGAGAGCGAGAGAGAAGCTTTTTTCCACAGACTGAAACAAACACGCTCATTTACATTTCCTGCCGAACCGGTAAATCTTTTCCTGATTCCACACACACACGTTTGACTCTGAAAGGGGATTCATGGACTTTCTGTGTTTGTGTTCTGTATAGATCCTCTCCACCATCTGAGAAGACTTCAGCACGAGTGCAGTTTGATCCGTCCAGCAGCAGATCTGACCAGCAGAGGGCGAGCTCAGACTCGCAGTGGACAGAGTTAGATTTCTACACATAATTTTATCTGAATATAAAGCCCTGGAGAGGGAAGAGACTGCTCCGGAAAACACCAGGCGTGATTAACACACGACTGTCCTCTCATTCCTGTGAGATCAAGTTGAGTTTGTCTGAGTGGAATATGTGACGTTTTACATGGAATTTAATGGGAAGAGAAACTTATAAATGAAATTGTTTATGTTTAAAATATTAACAAATACTAAAAGGAAAATAAAGAATATTGAGGAACTGATTTCTTGATTTCTTTTTTTGTGCTTAAAAATGATGAAACGCTCGTGTCTCATGAGTTTAATGTCTTGCGTTATATGTGGATATTATATGAAAAATCATTGTTTGATGAATCAAAATTATAACATACTAAATCATAATTATGAGATTAAAAATACCAAGTTATAATTTTGACCTTTTGTCATAATTGTGATAAGTTAAAATTATGATATGCTGCGCAATAATTATGAGGTTTAAAATGTCAAAATTATGAGGAAAAAAGTCTAAATTAGTCATAATTTATCGTTATTTCGACTTTGATCTTTTTGTGTCATTATTTTTACTTTTTGTCAGTTATTACATACAAAATCATATTCATAACAGTCATAATTATGTGATTAAAAATATAACAATTTTGTTTTTTGTCATGACAAAAGCTTTGTGATAATGGACAATAAAACAAAATTATGATGTACTAAAATTGACGTCATTATGAGATTAAAAAGTTGAAATTATGACGCTACGTAATAATTGAGGTTTAAGTCTTTTATGTCATGATTATGACTTTTCATCTCATAAATATGACTTAGTGTGTCATAATTTCAACTTTTTGTGTCATAATTGACATATTAAGTCATATTCATGTCATACTTAATCATAATTATGAAATTAAAAATACCGTCATCACTTTAAGAGCTTTTGTCACAATTATGACAGAAAATCGAAATTATGATACACTAAAATTGACGTCATTATGAGATAAAAAGTTGAAATTATGTCTTTTATGTCATGATTATGACTTTTTACGTCATAATTATGATTTTTCATCTCATAAATATGACTTAGTGTGTCATAATTTCAACTTTTTGTGTCATAATTGACATATTAAGTCATATTCATGTCATACTTAGTCATAATTATGAGATAAAATACCGTCATCACTTTAAGAGCTTTTGTCACAATTATGACAGAAAATCGAAATTGTGATTCACTAAAATTATGACGTCATTATGAGACAAAAAGTCGAAACTATGACATACTGCGTACTAACTGAGGTTTAAAAAGTATAAAAAAGGGGGAAAAAAGTCAGGATTTCGACTTTTCATCTCATAAATATGATTTAGTGAGTCATATATTGTGTGTGTGTCATAATTATGACTTGTTTCCTCGTTCCCATACAGTATCGATGTATAGACGGTTTTAAATTCAACCCCAAAACATCAACACAGCCATTCTGACCACGTGGTCCTTCAACAAAAATATCAGCCAATCAGGAGAGCGGAGGGCAGCGCTGCAGATAATCGACCAATCGGAGCGCAGTGGCGTTGCCAAGCAGCTCGTGTGACTAATGGCAGTCATATGACTGCCCCACAAATGGAGTCCGTTTGCAGGAGTCGAGTGTGCCTCAGGAATTGAACACAAAAAGGACTTTTCCTTCAATCCGTGGGTCGATTATGGCCCCCACGCTGTTTCATAAACTCTTCAACAAAAGAGGCGCGCTTTCCCCGCCCGCGAGATGCAGCAGAGAGGACGCGGTGTTCAGGTACGTGTCGCGCGCTTCCGGAGACTCGCTCGAGCTGGAGTTTGTTTGTGAAGCTCAGATGATGAACTCGCTTTACTCTGGATTCGGGTTTGTCGGGGTTATGTAAGGTTTGTGAGGCGAACCTTTGTTGGCGTGTTTCGCTTTCTCTAAACACAAAGCTGTTATTCTGTATGTTGTTGACGCTCATAAAGGCCAGATTTCGCGGCTCCGTGTTTGTGAATTGAACGTTGGTGATGAGAAAAGCATCTCGTGTTTGCGTGATGAGCGACACTGGCACGTGACCGTGTCATCAAACCGCCTCGCGCTGTCCGTGGATTCATGCGTTCATCGGGTCACGAGGTCACGCGGATTCCCGCTCGTTCAGGATTAATAAACCCGTGAGGAGTTGATTGTCAGGAACCGAATCTTCTGCGCACTCGGTTCTGTCATGACTCGATCGTTGATCTGACAGTCACATTATAAGCGGTTCTGAGACTCAATGTTAAAGATTATTTCTGACACTTATGCTTGTTTTCGATACTTTTTATTGATGGAAACTAGCTGTGTTTTGAGAAATTAAATTAAATAATTTTTAAAAATGGAGCCTTTCCACTTAATAAAATGTTGTAGCGCTTATGTATATGTGTGTGTATATCATTTACGTATATATACACATACACACACCTATAATATATATAATATTGTGTGTGTGTGTGTATACACACTACCATTCGAAGTTTGGGATCCGTAAAATGTTTTTAAAAGAGTCTCTTCTGCTCATCAACGCTGCATTTATTTGATCAAAAATACAGTAAAAACAGTGAAATATTATTCTAATGTAAATCATCTGTTTTCTATGTGAATATATAGTAAAATATAATTTATAACCAGTGATCAAAGCTGAATTTTCAGCATCATTACTCCAGTCTGAGTCACGTGATCCTTCAGAAATCATTCTGATTTGATCCTCAAGAAACATTTATGATTATTATCAGTGTTGAAAACTGTTTTTCAGGATTATTTAATGAAGATAAAGCTCATAAAACAGCATTTATCTGAAATATAAAGCTTTCGTAATATTATACACTAGCGTTCAAAAGTTTGGGGTCAGTAAGAGCTTGTATTTTTATTTATTTTGTAAAATAAGTGAATGAAATTTAATGCTTTTTATTCAGCGAGGATGCATTAAATTGATCAAAAGTGACAGGAAAGACATTTATAAAAAATATATTTCAAATAAACGCTGTTCTTTTGAACTTTATATTCATCAAAACATCCTGAAAAATAGTGTTTTTCACATTATTAAATGTTTGTTGATCATCAGATCATCATATCAGAATGATTTCTGAAGATCATGTGACTCTGAAGACTGGAGGAATGATGCTGAACATTCAGGAATAAATGACACTGTACTATATATTCACATAGAAAACTGATATTTTAAATTCTAATAATGTTTCACTGTTTTGACTGCATTTTTGATCAAATAAATGCAGCCTAAAAATGAATTAAATTAAATGAATTGAATAAAAATGTTAGTTGTTAAGTGAACCGATGCTTTTAGCTGTTCTGGGTTATTTTACATCATTTTAAACCATTTTGTGCCCTTTCTACTTTCTTTTAAGGTGTGTAAAACATTTTCACTATATCAAGATGAAATAAGGTTTAGGAGCGTGTGACATTGGCAAAAACGCGGACAAATAAAATCAGGCCTTCGATTGATAATGAACATGTTCTGTTGTCAGATGTTTTAGATTTGAAGAGGTGTACATGCTCAAATCACACTGTTATCTTCAGATGTGTTGTTGACATACACTAAAGATATGAACTCTACTGTAGTGTTGTGTCGTCAGATTCACTAGCGTCATGTTTTAGACTTGTTGAAGTTATCTTGATCGCTTTCCCACACGTGAAACGCTTCAGTGCTGTACTGTATTGCAGCGTGACCTCTTGACCTCATGACCCCTCATGTCCAACTTCCGTCTTCATCTGAGGTTGGATCTCCCAGCGAACGCGTCCGGCTCATGTTGTGTGTGTGGTTTGGCCGTGGATAGAGCGGCGGCTCCGCGGCTGACCCCGCTCTCAGGAGCCTCTCACGTTTCTTGTTCTTTGGCAGGACAGATTGTTCTTGATTGAGCCAAAATCTTTTGTGTGCTCGCGCTTCTGGAAGTAAATGTAATGTTTCCCGTGCAACCGTACCGACTGCGGCCATTACAGAGGAGATCTTTGGTTACGGTTTATGGAATCGGCTTTTTTTTAATTTGAGAGAAACCCATTCGGGATTAAATTTAATAATCAAATAACTTTCACAATAAAATAACTAGAGCTGCGCAGTTAATTGATAAAATATTCACACGTGATCAAATGTAATCAAATGAAATTTTCTTGTTTGGCAAAATACCAAAAAAATAACTTTTAATGTTCTTATTAGTTCTTTTAAAAGCAAACTGAGCTTTTATTTTGGCGTGTTGTTGTGAAGAGCTGTTAGTTTTGCCCTACTTTTCATTTATTCATCCCAAATTTGACAGTGATTTTTTGTATTGCTGCTGTCGTCAGGTGTTTCTGTGCTCTCATGACCGCAGAGAGAGTCACATGATCAGATGATTCATGATGACAGCATGTCATTCTCTCAGTGTTGGATCATGTGAGTGTTGATGGAGACGGTTGTGGTTTGGCAGTCAGTTGTTGTTATAGGACAGCAATGTTTATTCACACTTTTACTAGAGATTAATCATTAAAACATCACGATGTGTCTGTACCTAAAAATCACAGCGAACATTCAGATCTGCGCTGGCGCTGATCCACAGAGAGCCGTTGTCATGTGTGAAACAGGAACCACACTGTTCAGAAGTGTATTGGTCAGTGAATCATTCATTCAAAAGATCTGTTCAGAAACTCTGACCAGCAATGAAACGAGTGGAGTCTTTATGAGTGAGTCATTGAATCATTCATTCAACCATCTTTTTTTAAATAATTCATTGAGATTAATTAAACATTTTAAATAGACTGACATTTTGTCAGAACCTCTTGTAAATGACATGTTCGTTTGTTTAGTCGTCTGTTCAGAGTCGTGGGAGAGGCAGAAATATCGTTTCTCAGTTTATCCAGAGTCGTGCACATTTTGCTTCATTTCTTGAAATGCGACAGCAGTTGTGTCGTCTCTTTAGAAGACTTTGATTAAAGCACTCGGTTCATTTGGATTTATTTTGGATTTATCTCTTTGTGAAGTTTTTGGTGAATATACTTTCAATGGAGGGATATAAATCTCTCAGACTTTATTAGAAATTTATTAATTTGTGTTCCAAAGATGAACGAAGCACACGATTTCCACACCAGACGGGACAAACAGGACAAAGGCAATAAAAAAAATCCCTGCCAGTCAGAAGGGCGTGTGGGCGGAGTCTCTGCACTCGCAGCCAAATCAATCAAAAATCCCTGCCAGTCAGAAGGGCATGTGGGCGGAGTCTCTGCACGCGCAGCCAAATCAATCAAAAATCACAGCCAGTCAGAAGGGCGTGTGGGCGGAGTCTCTGCACGCGCAGCCAAATCAATCAAAAATCACAGCCAGTCAGAAGGGCGTGTGGGCGGAGTCTCTGCACGCGCAGCCAAATCAATCAAAAATCACAGCCAGTCAGAAGGGCGTGTGGGCGGAGTCTCTGCAAGCACTCTGCACTCGCAGCCAAATAAGTGCATAAATTGATTATAAATATTACATAATTTTGATATTATTACAAATGATTAAAGTTCTGAAAATGAAATATCCATTGTCACTTTTAGTACGACTATAAAGGTCACGCGAAATGATATTCAAACTCAAGCACTTAATCAGCACCTGGGATTATCATTGTGTATTTGTATGTTGTTATTCCAGCCGTGATCG
>CM076070.1:21131987-21296987 GCA_038088235.1 Zacco platypus
TCGAAACGAAGTCGCCGCTGACGTGCTGCGCATCAGAGTGGTGTTTCGTTGATGAATGAATCTGCCTTTTTGAATGAAGCTGGTGAATCAATGATTCAATGACTCATTCATACACACTTATTTCCTTCCTGAGTGAATCAGCCATTTTGAACGAAGCGGTTGAATGAAGGATTCAGTGACATGCCGCCACCAACTGGCTTTCAAAGTGTCATTTTAGTTATTTTAATAATTTAGCGTAATATTTAAAACATGAATCTCATAACATTGTTATGATGAATTTAAATGTATCCATGCCGCCTCTGAGCCTCATTAAACCGTCTGCTTCTTTATACTGAGTTAATTTGATTGGAAACTTATTCTGCCTGATAGTCTTATTGCAATTGAATTTATTGTTTTAAATGTGTTGTTTATAATAAATATTCATTTAAGAATTGTTCATATAAAAGATGACATTTAATTAGGTTTCAAAAAATGACCTTAAAATTAATTTTTAAGGAGTCAAATATATCCCTGTAATGGGAAGGATAATTCCTGTCATTGATCAGGAGATGCTCCTAAAAAGAAATGAAATGTTTTATTTGTGCAGGTCTTATAAAAGGTCTTAAAGAGGACCTATTCTGCCCTTTATCTAAGTCCTGATGTTGTTGTTTTTAGGCTCTACTAGACTGAATGTTGATTATTTTCCTCATTGTTCAGCTCCTCTCTTCCCAGTCTGTCAGTAACGCTCTGTTTACTTCCTGTCTCTATGAAGCCCCGCCTTCTGAAAAGCACAATGTGCTCTGATTGGTCGGCTGGAGCAGTATGTTTAGGAAATGTCCCGCCTCTTACCATAACCGCCAGTTTCAACACACTACTAACTAACTCAACCAGGCCCCGCCCCTTTATTCTGCATATTAATTATTTAAATGAGGAATATTGTGAAGAACTCAAGATGGAGGCGTTTCAGGGAGTTCAGAAACACTGTTGGAGGGACTTTGTGCAGCTTTACGTACTGAAGAACTCTAAAAATCCTTAAATTTAATTGTAAACCCCCTGCAGATACTCTGGTCAGAGCGGGAAGTCGGTGTGCTGGAGCTTTGCCACGTTCTCACTCATGTTCATGTCCTCCTCAGCTGGTCCTCGCCGGAGCTGGAGCCCAGCCAGATCCGCCTCATCGTCTACCAGGACTGCGAGCGGCGTGGCAGGAACGTCCTCTTCGACTCAGACGCCAGAAAGAGAAGCACAGAAGACGCCCCCGTCACGGTGAGTGCCGTGTGAACCAGCGGCCTTATCTCCTGTAACAACAGCGTCAGCTGACCCGGAGAGTGTGTGTGTGTGTGTGTGTGTGTGTGTGTGTGTGTGTGTGTGTGCATTCTTTCACATTCACATGACGGGAGGCGTGTCTCTGCTCTCTCGCTCTCGGTCACGTCTGCAGGCTGTTTGTCATTAGCTGTCATGTGACCACAGGTGCAGCCGTCACACAGATGATTTGTTGTTTTACCCAAAAATGGACGTTTTCCAAAGCTGATATTGTCATGTGACTGCAGTTTCCAGATGATGTTGGTGTGTAACGCAGCCAGATGAATAATAAATGTCCTGTCTGATGTGTTGTGGTGAGTCTCTGGAGATCACGGATATGGAGCTGAGCTGCAGCTGCAGTCACATGACGTTTTTGGCAGAGGATATTGTTTCACTAGAGAGACAGACAGAAAGTCATTGAGAGAGAGAGCAAAGAGTAAGCAGCTCACGAGTTGTTAAGGAAGTCATATGACTGTCTCACATGCTCGAGTTCCTTTGTGCTCATCGCAGGGCAGGACTAGACGCCGAAACACTTATTCACTCCATCTGTTATCTAACACTTCACAGAGATCTCTCTTTATTGAATCACGTTCACTAAATGTGCTGGTGTCACATGATGATCAATGTGCAGTACACTTACTGAACTCCATTTTACACTTATTAATGCTTTCCTTAGAATATATATTACAAAACCGCTCATCTTTTAAAGGGATAGTTCAGATAAAAATGAAAAATCACCATCATGTCGTTCCAGACAATGTGAGACATTCGTTCATTTTTAATGAAATCTGAGAGATTTCTGTCCCTCCATTGACTGTTTGTTCACTCAAAACTCATAAGGAAACGAATCCCATATGAATTGAGGGGTTTAATCTTAGTCTCCTGAACAAATCTCACATTTACAATGTTAGCACCCGTTTACCATATTTGATGTGTGTTCATATGTTGATAAAAGCCCATCTGTTCATCATATAACGTGATTGTCTCTTCAGAAGACTTTGATTAAACGGCTCCATTTTATATGGATTAGGAACTTTTTAAAGTGTCAATTTTGGAGGGACAGAAATCTCTCAAGTGTTTTGAAGATGAACGAAAGAATTGTGGGTTTGGAGCAACATGGAGGTGAGTAAATGATGAGTGAACCAACCCTTTAACTCCATGTTCGTTTGGTAACTGGTTTCTGTGAATGAATAATCTGACTGATTCATTTAAAGAACCGACTCGTGTACAGAGTCATCTGATCATTAATCATTAATCCGCTCACGCTGTGTGTTTGTTTTGCATTCATCTCTTCCCGCACACTTTATGAGTATGATTAATGACAGTTGATTCACCATGAACTGCTGCTCCAGACAAAGATAAATCTTAAATATCTTTTGCTGGTCTCGATGACGGCGTTCACGGGCTGAACCGACAGCTGTGGTGTTGAGTTTGTCCGTGTGTTGTTTGCAGAGGGTGTGTGGAGAGACGCAGGCGAAGATGTTTGGGAGGTGTTGTCAGCTGAGGCCTACAGGCGGCAGCTCCAGTTCACTGGACAGCAGCTCGTCCTGCGCCTCCGAGCCCAGAGAACAGAGCCGCTTCCAGGTGAGTCTGAAACGCTTCCACCGTGGCGCGACTCATTTTCAGTTTTAATTGAGTTAAAGTGCTTTATTTTTAATGTACTTGAGTATTAAAAGTAAAACGTGAACCATATATTTAATCAAGCTCCAGTCAGAGTCCACAGTCGGCACACACAAGAAATATTAGTGCAGACATTTAATATGTATTCCAAATATTTATTTTGTTACCAACACTTATTATACACTCTCAAAACATTGAATTCCAATATACTAAAATATCAGTTTAAAGTGTTAGTTCACCCAAAAATGAGATTTCAGTCATTAATTCGTCTCCCTCATGACGTTCGTAAGACCTTCATCATCTTCAGAACACAAATGAAGATATTTTTGATGAAATCCGATGGTTCAGTGAGTCTCTATTGACAGATAATGAACACTTTCACTAAAACATATTTAAAACAGGTCATGTGACTACAGTGGCTCAACATTAATATTATAAAGAGACGAGAATTTTTTTGTGCGCTGTATATAAAGGTGACTTGACTAGTTTATCTGAAACTGCAGCAGCAGGGAAGATGCATGGATATTAATTTGTGATTTTTCCATATTTTTTTATGTATTTCCGTATTTTCTGACCTGAGAAAAAAAGACTTTAAACAATTACTAAATAAACTTCAAAATGTTACATTTTCGAATACATTTATTTGGCCGCACTTGTGGCCAACAGGACACAGCCAGGGTTCAAAGCACCAAATGAAAGTGAAAATCAGCATTGAAACAGTCTTACTCGCCAGTTACTCTAACTTTTTTTATGAAGTTTGACAGTGCAGGGTTGTGAGAATGTGAGATAATCAAATCACAAAGGTTGTGATGTAATTGTATAAATGTATAGTCTGACGCGCTGCGTGTTTCAGAGTAAAGCGCAGCACTGCTCATTTACAGTTTCAATTCATTTGGTAACAATTTTCAGAAATTTGTAATGTCAACAAATTAAGGTCTATTAAAAATAAAAGCTCAATGGTTTAACGTTTGAAAGCGAAGAAATTAAAACAACCATGTTAGTATTGTAATGTTGCTATTCTCTAAAAGTTAATAAAATAATATAATACTAATTATTATCATTACTGTTGTTGTTTTTAATAATAATAATAAAATCAATAATACTAATAACAATTGTATTAATTCCAGTTATTTATTTTTGCAAAGTGAGTGACGTACTCTTTGCTCTGTGTCCCACAGGCCTCATCACGGTGCTCTTCAGACGCTAACATGCTCGGAGAAATGATGTTCGGCTCGGTGGCCATGAGCTACAAAGGCTCAACCCTGAAGATCCACCAGATAAGGTGAGACTGAAGTGAAGGACATGCGGATGTGATGACGGACAGTCTGTGCTGATCAGGTGTGTGTGTGTGTGTGTGTTTCCAGGTCTCCTGCACAGCTGATGCTCAGTAAAGTGTTTACAGCCAGAACGGGCGGCAGCGCCTACGGCAGCCTGAACACGTAAGCGCCGCGCACTCGCTCACACCTTCACCGCTGGATGGGCTGTGCTCCATTGCCTCATTGCTGCTCTTGATTGCTTTACAGGCTGCAGGACAGTTTGGAGTTCATCGGTCAGGACTCCGGCGCGCTCCGGCCCGAGCAGAACACTGCAGCCAACGGCTTCCTAGGGAGCATAGGTAACCAGATCACACCCTGACCAGTTACTCCACATGCACTCTCAGTCCTTTCTGTTACCAAAATGATTCTTAAGCCTCGTTTATAGACTCATTTGTTACTGTTGTATTCTCATTTTAATTGCATAATTCTTCGTGACGTTTTGATCTCAGTGTTCCCCCACGTTACATGTAAATGCTTTCTTCTGTGTCTGTCCTCTTCCATTGTGCGTAAGTTTTCAAATGAAGTCATCACAAGGCTGCTCTAAACATTTGTTTTGACGACTCACGTAGCCTCCTGAGAACATGTCCAGCTCAAATATTAAATATATTACGTTGCAACCCAAACTTTATTCTTAGTTCACTGTTTATGCATTTTTATCTGCCATTTTTCATCTAAAGAGATTGAGGCTCTGAATCAGAGTCACAGTCGCTGAGAAAAGCTTTATTTGGCAGCTGATTCACACAGGTACGGTGCTGTGAACTCTTGAGTTACCGCCACGCTGCACCATTACCACCACTAGTTAGTTCATCGTAGTTTAATCAACATCAAAAATCTGAAAAATAGCACTTGTATCCGTTCAGTACATTGTGTCACTGTCTTTCATCATTCTATGGAAGCTTGTTTCCGCCACTAAATAAAAAAATTCAAAAGGTAGTTGTGACTTTTTCTCTCCTCAAATTTGCGTGTTTTAAAGTTGGAATTGCGTGATATAAAGCTAGAACTGTGAGATATAAAGTCAGTTTGATTGACAGGCGATCTGACCAATCATAACCCCAAATCCACCATTTTGTCCGTCAAAGCGGTCAGGGGAGTTAGTAGATTAACGTTGGTGAAGTTGAATCACGTCTTGAAACAACATTCCTTCTGATGTTCATTCATGTTTATTTGATGCTATAAATGAACTAGTATGAAGAGATGATCGCTTCACGAGGAGCTCCAGCGATCTGTCACCACACATTAAACACACACTAGACGCTATTTATTGATTCAACTGCTTTAAAAAATTATGAAACTGTTTCATACGTTGTCAGTGTCCTCTTTGCTCTGATGTATTTTTCACTTCGTGAGAACATGATGTGTGGCGTGAGAGCGCATAGCAACAGTAACTAAAGGGGGCGGGGCTTTGTGAAGGATCAATTGCGAGATATAAAGTCAGAAGTGCAGTTTTTGTCTCGCAATTCTGAGAAAAAAGAAAAAAAGATTAGTTTTTCCCCTAATCATTGGACATTATGACACGCAGTTGTGAGGTTAAATCTCACAATTCTGAGAAAAAAAGTCGCAATTATGTTTTCTACTCTTTATTTCATGGTGGAAACAAGCTTCCATCATTCAGCCAAACCCAGCGATGCAAAGGAAAATGTGTCAATAAAATACAGTACAGTGGTCCTAAATATAGTCTTGATTTGAGATTTTTGGTTTTAGGGTGAATCATGACCTGCACATGTTTTTGTGAGCATTTGAGTTTTCTGAGTTCAGTTCAACATAGTCGTCCTGTTTTGAGCAGCGTTTGTGTGCAACACCCACAGAATCGACCGCGTTCATTGATTTGAGCCCGTGTGAGTCGAGTGGCTGTAGACTCTGTGGTGTTACCGTACATCTGTCTGTCTGCCTCATCCTGACAGCTTCAGATACACTAGCGCTCAAAGGTTCGGAGCTATTAAAGATTTTATGCTTTTGAAAGAAGGTTCATATATTTGATCAAAAATACAGTAAAAAGAATGAAATATTACAATTTAAAATAGCTGTTGCTTCTCTCTCATCATATCAGAATGATTTCTGAAGGATCATGTGACACTGAAGACTGGAGAAAATTCAGGAATAATTTACACTGTACTATATATTCACTTAGAAAACACATGATTTACACTGGAATAATATTTCACAGTATTTACTGTGTGTTTGATCAAATAAATGCAGCGTTGGAGAGACTCCTCACAGAATCTTTAATCACTCCGAACCGTTCAGATGTCTCTGCGTCCTGTACTCGACTAACAGTTGGATGTGTGTCTTTCTCTTCATTTGTCTTCTGCTCTCCCTGACCGCGGTCCGTACAGGTTTCTCTCAGCTCTGCAGCCCGCGCCGGGCGCTCTCAGAGCAAGGCCCTCTCCGGCTCATCAAGAGCGCCTCTTTCTTTTCAGGTTGGCGAGTGTTTGTGTGTACGAGTGTGTGCATGTGGCACTTGTGTTTTGTGCATGTGCATCTAGTGCTTTGCTTATGATAACATCGCGTCTTTTATGACGTGTAGATCTGAGCTGGTGTGAACTCTAGGTTTTCTGCCACCGGTGAGCGCTCTCCTGCCTGCGCCGTGTGCATGCGTGTGTGTGGGTAGATCACAGTGGGGATGAGATGCCTTGACAGCTGGACGGGTGGTGGTGGGTACAGAGGAGCAAGCATTTCTTGCATGACTTTTTCTCTGCTTCCTCTCAGGACACAGCAACCCCATGGACATGCCCGGCCGAGGACCGTGTGACGAGCGAGACAGCGGCATCGCTCGCTCAGGTGAGGACATGCAGTTGTTGAAGAGTCTGACACATAATTACTGCGTGCAATTAATAATTAAGAAACCGTTCTCGAATATATTTTCCATTTAAATTAAAAAAATTAACATTGTTTCAGATATTGAAGTTGTTTTTGTGCAGAAAAATATACTTGCACAATTAAATATATGCCTATATACTTTTTACAAAAGATTCATTAGAAAATAACATTTTATTATTTTATTCTTGTTATATTGTTTATAATGAATTGATTGAGGAATACTAAGAAGGTTCATGTCTAACTGTCGCTAAAGTCTCGGGCTGTGACGAGACAAGATTGAGTTCACAAAAAGTGAGGTTTTTACAGTATTTTTAAGAAATCCTCAATGACTAGAAAATTATCCTGCAGGTTAATTTGAAATGTTTCAAATGTTCTACTTGTTGAATTATCATATGCAGTAAAAGACAACAATACTAAAGCACTGTAAAAGATTTTGCCTCGATTCTCTCAGGTGTGATTTCACACGAGTCTCTTCAGACCTCAGAACCGTAGATCATTTATGAGCTTCTACATCTCCTGACCTCCTAACTCAAACCAGTTGAGCATGGAAATAAAAACAGTGTAAATAAAAATGACAATATTTGCAACCATAATCAAAGTACTTTCTCAATATTCAAAGTGCAAAAAGAGACCAAATTTTTTTTCAATAATGAGGTTACAGCTACACAGCCAAAGAGATCTTTCATTTTGGGAAATATTTGCATGCATCCTGCGAGGTATTGAAATCACACTTGAATGCGTGCTCGCGTTTTACCTACGCTTTCGATTTCACTATCGCGCGCGATCTGTTAATGGGGATCGGCGGTACTGAGCGCAAATTCTTCAAGATAAGACATTTGTCAGATGCTTTGGCTCTGTTGTGCAACGAATCCTCTGCCATGGTCTCGTCAGTCATCTCGTCACTTGCGCTCGTCACGTGATCAAAAAAATGCGACTCTGCTGCTCGTGATTGTTATGCAACTGAATAAAATGGTTTTTAGAGAGAGAAGATATTCTGATTCAAGATTGCCAGGAACATGAATTTAAACAATAATGATGTGCGTGGAGAAATCACAAATAACTTCATATGAACCCGAATGATACTGCAGTGGTGTCAGGACGTCCTGAAGCTCAGCCTGCGGTCGCGGCTCAGGAACATCTAAGATGTGGAGCTTTCTGAAAATGCAGCGGACCTGGAAAAGCTTGTGCAATGGAAAGTGCTGTGATGGCCGGGGCAGCATAGCTGGGATCTCTCGTTCTGGCTAATGCAGCATCACATGCACTCACGGTTATATTTAGCCCTTCCCAAAACGGCCCGCCCGCACTAGTAAATGAGGGAGCTAATTCAGGCCTGGGTCGGCACATGTTTCATCTCCGTCTCCCTTCGTTCTGAACGTCACTCTGAAAACAAGGCTGTTAAACCAACATGTTTTACTCAAACATGTTCTTGAGATTGATTCTTCAGTCCAGAGGAGAACACCTTAATCTAATTACTACTTTAAAATATAATTACTTGCTCTACCCTTGAAATTACTTTCCTTGTTGGACTGTTTAACCAACGCAATGCTTTTCAAATAGCTGTACACTATAAATTTTACTTGCTGTAATTATTTGTGAAATTTACTCGCAGTTACTGTGAGTGAAAATTCTTCCTAGCTTTTTTTCCAAGTAAATCCTACTCCATTTTTCCCCAGTGTAGGTGCAGCACGTCTAAAATCTCGACAGTCGTTAACAGTAATTTAATGCTGGTTAAACGAATGTTCAGTCATCAGTCACTCATGTTATTCCAAACCTGAAGGACCGACTTTCTTTCCTGTGGAACACCAAAGATATTTTGAGAAACGTCTCAGCGTTTTTTTTTCATACACTGAAACACTGAGATCCAAATGTTGTTTGGATTCTTTTATTTTCCTGAGTGGAAAGAAAGTCGTACAGATTTTCAATGGTTTAAAACAAACTAGAGCTGAACGCACATTGAAATTTAATAAATTATTGTTATAATAATTTATCTGTATATTGCCAGGGTTGGGAGTATCCTTAAAATACATATTTTTGTTTTCCTCTTAGGTGTATATGCATGTATGGGTATATTATATTAGTTTAAAAGGTCGACGAAAGAGAAGCATGGTTGGAAGATGTTTTTCGTTTAGAGGAAAAGCCTGAGATTAGCATATTCTGTGTACAATGTATATTTTTGGCTGGAATCTTATTTTTTGTACTGTCCATATTCAAATAAACGAACACATAAGAGTAAATAATGACAGGTTAGTTTAAAAGCAGTGAACCCTACCTAATAGCATCTTTACTTTTGCCTGTGTGTGTGAGAGTGTTGTGCTCCAGTGGAGAGAACGTGTGAACTCACTGACCCTCTGTTCTTCTGCCCACAGCGTCTTTAAGCAGCCTGTTGATCACCCCATTCCCGTCGCCGGGCTCCTCTCTCACCAGCAGCTGTGCCAGTAGCTACCAGCGGCGCTGGTTACGCAGCCAGACCACCAGCTTGGAGAACGGGGTCTTCCCTCGATGGTGCGATTAACACACTTGTGTATTACACACACACACACACACACACACACACACATAGCTAGGGCTGGACAAGATGACCAGAAGCTTTATCACCATATTTATTTCACATGATGGATAAATACACCCATCAGGCATCACATGATGACAATGACCGGTGAAGTGAATAACACTGATCATCTCTTCATCACGGCACCTGTTAGACAGGTGGGATAAATTAGGCAGCAAGTGGATATTTTGTCCTCAAAGTTGATGTTAGAAGCTGGAAAATGGGCAAGCGTAAAGATTTGACCAAATTGTGACTACTAAGTCAGAGCATTTCCAAAACTGCAGCTCTTGTGGGGTGTTCCCGGTCTGCAGTGGTCAGTGTCTATCAAAACTGCCATCCATGTGGACGTTACTGTGACACGAACCATCTACCTAAGCGTTGTTGCAGACCATGAACAGCCTTTCCTGGTGGCTGTCGCTCTTTGTGACACTAAACAGAAATGGTTCAGGAATGGTTTGAGGTGTTGACTCGACCTCCAAATTCCCCAGATCTCAATCCAATCGAGCATCTGTGGGATGTGCTGAACAAACAAGTCCGATCCATGGAGGATCCACCTCACAACTTACAGGTTCACAATTGTAGTTCGGTTGGTTTGGTTCGTTTTTTGACCCAAAAACAAAAACAAAACATATAGTCCTGGTCCTCTTAGCGTTCACACTGGCAATTTTAACAGCGAATCTAAAGTTACCGAACCAAAGGCACAGGGATACGGTCACGACCTGATTGGTCGGCTTTTATGACGTATATTTGGCGACGGAGCTCGCTTACCGAACATTCAAAACAACGCTGTGTTCTGGATTAAACGCCATCATTTTATGCTTTATTTTCACCAGCTGAGAACTCACGAAGACCTCATAAAATGTTCAAAACATTCAAAACAGCTCCAGGATTTCCTCCGTTGAACGCAGAAACAGAAACTTCACCTCCTCGTTGCTCCACGTTTGCCCTCGACTCATTTTGGATACGCCGATCTTCCCGCGTCGACTTGTAGCGTCGCTTCTTGTGACATCACGTCCTGTTTTTGGTTGGTTTACATGTCTTTGGTCCGTGTTGTGTTCATATATCAGTCGAACCGCACCAGAGTTCGTTTGGAAGCGGACCGAGACCCGTCTTTTTAGCGCTTGTTTGGTCCGCACCAGGGTTCGGATGGCAGCGTTCACACATGTTCAAACGAACCGCACTAACTGAGCAATCGCACCAGGGTTCGTTTTAATCAAACCCAACATGACAAGTGTGAACGCACCCTTAAAGGATCTGCTGCGAACATCTCGGAGCAGATCCCACAGAACACCTTCAGGGTCTAGAGGAGTCCACGCCTCCACGGGTCAGGAGTGTTTGGCAGCAACACAACACAACTGATGCCTGATCGATGTATATCACAATCTAGTCATGTTTGCCTGAAACGAGGTTGTTACTAATGAAAGTTCTTAAGCTTACTAAAGACAAGCAAGCAGTCGGTAATAAAATAAGAACAAAGATCGACAAACACAATTTATTTGTCTTTGTTCTCATCTTATTTTATCATTTCTCACTGTAACTTGTTTGCATTGCAGGTCTGTGGAGGAGAGCTTCAACATGTCTGATGAGAACAGCGGGCCGAGTCTGGGCGTCGCCAGGAAGAAGAAGATCGCTATTGGCGTCATCTTCCTGCTCTCGCCCAACGAGGAGGAGAACGCCAAGTTCCAGGACTTCTTCTTCTCTCACTTTCCGCTCTTTGAGAGCCACATGAACAAACTCAAAAGTGCCATTGAGCAGGTTGGACTCGATTTGTGTTTTCATGAAAAGGTTTACTGACCCTGAGTCTTCTGTGGTGTCTCTTACGACGCGTGGCTCTCTGTCCGCAGGCGATGATACTGAGCCGCAGGTCAGCTGATGCCAGCCAGAGAGCTTTGGCTTACAGTCGAATGGTGGACGGCCTCAATGAGTTTAGGTGAGTTTGTGGTGACATGTCTTTGAACGCTGCACAACAGGTGTTTTGTTTATTTGCATCCCTTAAAAGTCCAGCCAAATGTTTAATGGACACTTGACCCACTAATCCACTCATGTGATGCGAGACACATAGCTGACCTGAGAGCGCTTTCACATGTCACACGCACTTTCTTTCTGGTACTGAAGCATACGGAACCGTTGCAAGTAAAGGTGTTTAATCTACTTCTGCCCCGTGTGAACGACACCGTCTGCATCACCGTTTCCCGCTGCCGCGCTGAGCACGATGACCTTTGACACGATTCACACGATAACTCTGGCATCATGTTCATGGCAGCAAGAAACATTATACATTTCGAAGAAGTAAAAACAAAATCAACCCGTCAGTCGTACCTGAGAGCAGCTCCGTCAGAACATTGATCCCAAGAACCTTCTTTTTAGGTTTTATTTTTTGCAACCATAAAATAACGTTCCCAGAACGTTGCAGGGAGGTTATTTTTAAATAATCTAAAAATAACTGATAAACCGGAACGGTTATTTTTAGGTCGTTATTTTGCGACCATAAAATAAAGTTGCTGGGTATTTTTAAATAACCTAAAAGTAACTTGTATAGGACTTTCCCTAATGGTTATTTTTAGGTTATTACTAATCTTTAGTTTAGTTTAAAATTAGTTTAATGCAGCATTTCTAGACATTATACAGCACAATATAGACATTAGAGCAGTCAAAATGATCAGATAACTTTCGTTTTACTGACTAACTTTTGGTTATCGATCACTTTATTGAATAATTACTTGTAATTAATATAGATATGAGAGGAAATATGATTTCGGAGAGATTTCACGTGCCTAATCGAAGAGAATATGATGTTAATAGCGAAGTTTTTCTTTAAGCCAGTGAAGTCAGTGGTAAGAAATAAACGTACTGATATTCTACTTTAAGTCAAATAATTGTTTATTCGTTTTTGTAATAAATTTCATATTTTAAAAACCATAGATTGTGTTGAAGTCATTGTTATTTGGTGCTGAAGAAATGTAAAATCTGGGTATCCCGTGAAAATCTTACATATTAATGGACAAATTTAATCTTTCTTTAATCTTCCATATGATGTAATCAAACAATAAATAAGAACAAGTTTTTAATTAATAACAATTATAGGCATCCATTTTCTGTATGGATGCCTATTATAACTATATGGATGTTATAATAACATTATTTGAAGAGAGCTGAGATTCAGATATGATAATGAGCATTTGGATTCTGACCAATCAGAGCAGAGCAGCTCTCAGAAAGGCGGGGTTTAGAGAGACCGAATCTCTGAACAAACTGTTTCAGACACAGAAAAGAGCTGATGCTGCAGTGGATATGATGAGAAAATTAAAGTGTTTTTGACCTTGGATGAATGTAAACCTGTTAAAATAGCATAATAGGGCACGCTTTCGTTTTAACGATCAGTTGATCAACCGTGGATTAGTTTCTCATTTGTGAGTTCCTCCTAATAAAAGCGTGTGCTAAATGAATGTGTGTCAATTGAAAATGGAAATAACGTGCACTTCATGTTTAATCTACATTTTAAATTAATTCTATGTAGAATGAGCTGTAACCTGACCATCAGGGTAATTTATTGGTGTATAATAATAATAATGCTTACAAAAAGGAGCATAATTATTAACTATCGAACATATCCTACAAGCTCTTGTGGTGGAACACGAGCAGGGCTTGTGCTTCAGTCCTGGTCTGTGTAAAATAAGCTCGGTCCGTGTCAGTGCTCCAGAGCTGATCCACTATGAACCCTCTCATACTTCCAAGTCATATGCTTGTTGGTCCGCGGCCAGAGCAACCTGACCCCAGTGCCACAGAAACCTTATCTCCCTCACGTACTGTCAGGACGGACCAGAATAGTCAATAATGTGCAAGTGAACAGACAAACAAATATTTCAGATTTCCCACCTCCTGTGGGCTAATTATACACCAGAGCTTCGGCGTTCCTCCTCAGGGTTGTGAGGTCAGAGATCTGTCCGAAGAGAAGCTTCACTTCATCAATATGTGGTGTTTTTATTGCTAAAAAGCCGATTGGTCAACAATCACCTATTCATTTAGGTCACATTTTGAGCAAATTTATGTGCAAAGGAAATATAAAGTAAGATTAGATTTTAATCTAGTGCTGTTTTACATTTAAATTAGTGTTTATGCAGCAGTATAACAACACATAAACGTCAATATATATATTATCATTATCATCCAGTGATATTCAATGCATTTATTAACATTTTAAGAAAATATTTTGAATATGTAGTATGTTTTTATAACAGCACATGAAGTTGTGTTATTGTGAATTCCTCTCATCTCGTTGCTTAAATAATCACCCAGCCCTGATTTGAAGTGACGAACATTTAGCGCGTGTCGTTTTCTGTCGGCCCTCATTTCAGGGTTTATGAAAGAAGACCTCCGAGCTTCATAACTCTTACCTAATCCAGTGCTAAAACACTTCTGTCTGTGAGCTGCTGCTTCTGCATCAGGCTTTTTATAGGTCACTGCAGACTAACTTCACTACTGGGAAGTGTAGTACGGCTTGGCATTTTGTCCCTTTTCCAAGTGTCAGGTTGTTAGCAGTACGCTCAGGTGTTTGTGCAAACATCTGCATCTTTCTCAGTGCCTAATCAGCACCAGTAATGGTAAACAACATGTGGGAGATTAGTTGACTACAGAAATTAAAATGTCTTTACTCACCCCCATGTTTTTCTTCAGTGGAAAAGAAATGAAGGTTTTTGAGGAAAACATTCCAGGATTTATTTAAGGGATCATGTCTTTGAAGCTGCACTGAAACTGACATTTGGACCCGTTGAACGCCAGTGAAGTCCACTATATGGAGAAAAATCCTGGAATGTTTTCCTCTTCATTTCTTTTCCACCTGAAGAAAGAAAGACATGAACATCTTGGATGACATGGAGGAGAGTGAATGATTTTCATTCCGAAGTGAACGAATCCTTTAAAGATCATCTGTGTGTATAATAAAGTGTGGGCAGCAGTCTTTCCTAATCTCCTAGTGTGTTAAGCTCTGGACCTCGGCCCATGTTCCCAGGCTGCGTGACTCTTCCAGACGTTAAATATGCTGCAAAGGTCTTTCCCGGCCGGGGCAGCCCTGTGCCACTGAAACGCTCTTTGTTTCAGCTGTTGACAAAAGCTCTTCTGTCTTTGTGTGTGTCTGTGTGCGGACGCCCTGCAGGACGACCATCTGCAACTTGTACACGATGCCACGTGTGTCCGAGCCCGTCTGGCTCACCATGATGTCGGGTCCACCTGAAAAGAACCAGCTTTGTGGGCACTTCATGAGGGAGCTGGCCCTGCTCATGGAGCAAGCCTCCAAGAATCAGTTGAGTAACGTCACTCGTGCTTCTCAAGCCATCGCATGCTGTGATAAGTGTGAGTCCTGGGGGGTTTCATAACCATGTCTTGCTTTCTCTCTTGCTTTTAGATTCCTCCCGGCGCTTCTCACTGCAGTTCTCACTAACCATCTTGCCTGGGTGCCCACAGTCATGCCCAACGGTCAGCCACCCCTTAAGATCTTCCTGGAGAAGCACTCCTCACCGAGTGTGGACATGCTGGCGAAAACGCATCCCTACAACCCACTCTGGGCACAGCTTGGTAAATGTTTGTGCATTTTGCCATCTAGTGGAGTGTAGATGTAAATGACCACAGTTGAACCAAAGGTCTTCAACCCTGCTTCTACACACCTGAACCAGTTGGTGTTGAAGCTGGTTGAAAAAAATAAATTTGATGTCCTGTCCTCAGTGAGATCAAACCTTTGTTAAGGGGTGAAATGTCACAGCATAACTAGATTAAAGTCAGTTGTCTTTTCACCTACAGCACACAGATGACAACTTCATATTGGGGCAAATGTTAATAAGGTTGTGTTTGCTGCAGGTGACCTGTATGGGGCAATCGGCTCACCTGTGCGTCTGTCCCGTACGGTGGTGGTTGGCCGCCGTCAGGAGCTGGTGCAGCGTCTGCTCTACGTGTTGACGTACTTCATCCGCTGCTCGGAGTTACTGGAAACGCACCTGCTGGAGAGCGCCGAGGACGAGGCCATCGTCATGCCCGGCTCGCTCATCACCACGTCGCTGCGCCGCGGAGAGGTGGAGGAGTCCGACTACGTGCTGGTCACGGTACACAAGCCCAGCCAAGACTACCTGTCCCAAGGGGCCGAGGCAGAGGACGGATACCCCTCTGATGACCGCGGCACGTACACGGACGCAGATGCCCCGGACGAACGCACGGAACCGGAGGGGGACGCACCTGTCTGCAGGGAGGCGGGGAGTCCGCGTCTCGAGACTCGGCTGGAAACCGTGGTAAAGATCGGATCCACCTCGCCGTGTGAGAGAAGAACCTCGCTCGAGGTTCCGGGAGATGAAGCCGGTGGCGTTTCCATCAGGATCCTTCATTCATCCAGTGTCCCGGTGGAGAAGAAGCCCCCCGACAAGAGCTCAACTCTCACAACCTTTCATCACGACGAGAACGAACCCTCTGCCAAAGTCACATTCCTCATCGGAGACTCTATGTCTCCTGAATCTGACATGGAGAGTCGGCAACTAAAGGTGGAGGAGGAGATCAAGAAACACAAGAAGCTCCTCAAGGACATCCAGCAGAAGCAGAGTAACGGCGAGGCGAAGCTTAAAGTGGACCAAATCAAGACCAACGACGGCAAGAACGGCGTGTTTGTAAAGTGGACTCCGAGAGTGCAAGGGGACTGCACGGACATGTTCGACGAGTATTTCAGCGATGACAACCCCGTGGAGACGAGGACTATCGATGATGTCTTCCCAACACCTGTGCAAACGGGGACAAAAGGCAGCCCGAATCTGCAGGTGTGCCAAGTTAGGGTGCACGGACAGACTTCTGAGCCCTCGGACAAGGACAGGTGTGGGTGCGATGCAGGAGACGTCAGCTGCTGTAAAACCTGCTGTTCTGCCGAGCAGGACAAGGGTATTGAGATGTCGCTGAGTGTCCCTTCACAAGGCACGGTTGGGGACAAAACGAAAGTCCTCCCACTGAACGACTGGGAGATCCCACGCAACGAGAGCTCCGACAGCGCCCTGGGGGACAGCGAGAGCGAGGACGCCGGACAGGAGCTGCCTCGGCAAGAGTTCTACGGCGACGAGCAGGCCGACTGGCAGGATGAGCTGGAGGTGCCGTTACCCGGGTAAGCCACTGGTTAAGGATCATCTGATCCATTACATAACAAAAATGTCAATAATGAACAAGATTATTTGTGTCCTAGGGCGAAGTTGGTGGAGAACTACTCTAAACCGAGCATTGCAAACTTTGGGAGGTCATTGTTTGGTGGATACTGTCCTACATACGTTCCGGACTTTGTTCTGCACGGAGCCCCCAATGACGAGAAACTGAGGCAGAACCTCGTGTCAGACCTGGCCCATGCTGTGCAGGTAAACTCCGCCTCCAGTAGATCACCTGACCACTACTGGCTCGTGCTTGCCAAGCGTCAAATCACTGTCGCTCATCGCTACGCTACAGCAACTAATGGATAAAATCAATAATATTCGTTAGTGACAGTATTTGATTGACCGTTTTTTTATTTCAATAAATTGTTCTATTATTATATATATATATATATATATATATATATTATATATAATTTTTATTTAATATTTTGTATTTTTAGGGGATTTATGGTACTAAACTATATTTCTGCAGTAGTTATGATCTAGTTGTGACGTGTGCTGGAGAAATGAGTCGCAATGAGCACATTTTCAAAAAGAAAAGCAGAGAAAAACTGCATTTTTCATGGACCGAGGAAAGATACTCCTCAGAAAATGTACAAATAAAGATACTTTTAGACGTTTAATTTGATATCACTTGAATTTTAAATGTATTGTTATGAAAAATGCACAAAAATACCATTTTCAATTTTTGCATAAAAATAAATATTTTCCAAAACACGTTTTACTCTAAAATGGTCAGACAATCAAAGCCATGAATCTGAACAAGATGCTTCAGTGAAAACTAACACTCACTCACAACTTCCTTTTCATCATGTTAAATTTAATATGGCGTCTGACAGCAGTGAATAATGCTTTTCTATGGAGAAATCACACCTGAAATATAGCAGCAAAAACACACGTCTCAAACACGAAACATTCTCATTATATCATGGTTTAAAGCGCCTGTTTAATACTCATAACACATTTTACAGTCACATCCTTGCCTGTAAATGTTGGAAAATCTTACAATTACTACAATTTTGCATAAAGCAAGTGAGTCTCTGTAAAACTTGCAGTAGAATAGAACGCAATAATTCTGACTAAAGTTTACATTTTGCTGAATTATTTCATTTTAGTCACGTTTAAAATTCTACATATAACACAAGTAATTGTATTTTTAAATAACGTTTTGTAAATGTTATCAAAGTAATCGTAAGTGCTTTTTCACTTGCGTCCCACCCGAGCATCATGGTCTCACGTGAACAAAAGTGTAGAAATCTTCACTGTCATGGTTTGTTGTGCAGCATCCTGTGCTGGACGAGCCCATCGCCGAGGCCGTCTGCATTATCGCAGACACCGATAAGTGGAGCGTGCAGGTGGCCAGCAGCCAGAGACGACCCTCCGACAAACTGGGACAGGAAGTGCTCGTGTCCAACCTCGTGTCCAACCTCCTCCAGTCCACGTACCAGCTCTACCGACTCAACCTGTCTCCAAACTTCGTGAGTTCTCACATTTGAACACGTTTCACGAGGGCGGAGAAACCAATAACGAGCCAGTTACGTTTGTGTGCGACTTCAGTGCGTTAAAGGTTGATTTTCTCTGTGTTTCAGTGCATCATGCATCTGGAGGACCGGCTGCAGGAACTGTACTTCAAGAGCAAAATGCTGGCGGAGTACCTGAAGGGACAGACCAGGGTTCATGTGAAGGAGTTGGGCATGGTTCTGGGGTAAGAATCTCTCGCATTCGTGATGCATGTGCTGCTGTTACAAACCAAAGCCAACCATCTGGTGTCCTTCTCTCCCACAGGATCGAGTCCAACGACCTGCCCCTGCTAGCGGCCATAGCAAGCACACACTCGCCGTACGTGGCCCAGATCCTCCTGTAGACCACATAGAGAGAGAGAGAGAGAGACTCCATTCCCGCGCCGGCACCGGGCCGGCTCATCCAGGTTCAGGACGGCTGGACGAGCACGTGAAGCTCCTGGGTCTCCTGGAACGGAGCAGGGAGGCTGTGTGTTCTCTGGGATCGGTCTCGGGGGGAGCAGACTGCAGGACAGATGCTCTGCCATCAGCTGGACGAAACCCGGAGATTCCCAGGATTGTCACTTTTTGACACGTGGACAGTTTTTTAATTCCATATAGTTTTGTGTCTCGTTTCTTCACACAATGTAGAAGCCAAAGAAGCATACATCACGAACAAACACCTTCTTCAAATCAACATAGGAAGCAAAGACTTTATTCAGCTCTTACAAAATCAGTTTTATGATTTTAAATTCATGTGTTCTCAATCGATCGTGGCAGTGAGTGATCCTGTAATATCCGTTTACAAAAGAACCCTGTTGTTTCCAGAGCTCTACCTCAAACCTTCACACACACACACACACACACACACACACACACATATTAAACACTTGAGGTAAAGTTTTCATTTTTGGTTCTCGGTCACCCAATAGAGATGAAACCAAGGCACGATTTCCCATGGATGAGCTCTGAGGATTCGATAGTTGGAGTCTGGGAAAAAAAAAAAAATCGATGTATTTTTATTTGGATAGTCGTGCTGTGTGATGTTTGTTTGTGGAGGAACACATTGGGAGAGAGATATTGGATGGTCATCACTCACTACATTGCATTTGTGCTGGACTTTTATTTTAACACTGATCCAGGGACACTCAACAATCATTTATTTTCAGGATCGAATGCTGAAACTTCACGTCATGACTCTTCTTCGCTTGCAGCCAGATTGTTTACTGATGAAATAAGTGAGAGAAATGGACGAGAGATGCAATGATTTAATATAAGCGTACATTTCAAACTTGCGTAGACGTTAATGATTTGTCTTTGGGTCGATCCATACAGTCTTAATCGACGTGACGTGACGAGAAGCGGCTTCACGAGGCTCTGGTTAAAACATGTACGAGATGCTTCTGTGCGGAAACTTGCAATTTATTTCATTTTTTGTATAAAAAAAAGAAAAAAAAGAAACAAAAACAAATCTGTATCCACTTGTCTTCTCCAGAATATGTATTTATATCTAATTATTTCTTTATACAACAACAACAACAACAACAAACATTTTAATTTATTTACTTGGCATGCGTTGGTAAATGTTTGCTGTATATACTGCTCAGACATGATGTATTTGTACATAATGTTTCTCCTTTTGACCTTATCTTTGTTTCCCAGTTTTTATGGGAATATTGTGCAATAAACATGTCAACATTACCGCAGGATTATCTGTGTATGTCCACCCATAGAGACGCCACTGGAAATAGTATTTTTTCATGCAACCTTATAGAATTAATATAGTAAATATTAGTGTTTTTGAACCATACTGTAGTAAATTGTAGTATACCGCATATATTATAGTATTTACGACACTGTTAATGAATGCTACAGCATTCTGTAGTATAACTACAGTGAACTGATAAACTGTAATAAATACTGTAGTATGCTTTAGTTTTTACTACGGTAAATTGTATATGTATGTATTGGATATATTGTAGCATAATATATCCTATAGTTGTAGAAAAATTAGTACAGTATTGGGTAATCTATAGTCGTTACATTTAAAAAAAAAAAAAGTTTTAGATCAAAATGAGATTAATTCTAATCGGATGCCAAATGAACGGGACTTGTATTTTGGTCTGGTGGTGTGACGTCATAAAGCAGCGCCGCACTCCTGCGCCTGTTGTGGTTCACTTCAAGAAAGGTTTGTGCATTTTACGCATCTAAAGTGTTTAAAACAATGCAAACTGTTCAGGTCAATTTAACCGTTTTTACAAGCTGTGTAAAATAATCTAATTATTCTTGAATGTAATGCTTTATTTAACATGATTGAACGTTTTTTGTGAGTAAAAGTGCGTCTCATTTCGCTCTCTATCGCGTGAACGCGAATCAGACACTGGAAAGAAGTGACGAGAGAAAATGAGCTTTCTGAAACACCGAGTCAATTGAAGCAAATCATTCGTAAAATGATTCAGTGATTTGATTCGCTCGAATCGCCGCGCGCTGGCGACACCTACTGGTCAAAACAGTAACAACACAACGATCACGAACACAATTAAAGCTGGAGTAGGCAATGTTTTTCATAAACACCTTTTGTTATGTTGTTAACTCTTTTCTCATGTTATGTGCTTTGAGATGTATGTAATTTAACGCCGTCTTGTGACGCTTTGCTATGGCAAGCCTGAAGGGTCAATACTGCGCTATCACTGAATCCCGTTTACACCTGAACTGCTTTTTACGCTGTTTGGTTTTCCAGACCAATTTAACATCGATCATTTTTTGCTAAAGGAATTATGCCTGATGAATTTACAAGATATGCGACTTGTGTGCGTTTTTTTTTTTAGTGTTTGGAATGAGGACGGCGTTAAAACAGGCTTAAACTCAAATACAGCGTTTTGGGTGTAAAGGCGATTCAGCTGTAGCGTAAACACTCCCGCGGGCTGCTGTGAATTGTGGGATAGACCGCGGACCGCAGAGAGCGCTGAGAGCGTCAGTTGGTTGGGCAGTTCTTGAGCTGCATGATTAAACGTTAAAAGATGGCAACCTCGATTCAAACACCATGTGATCTCATTCGTTCTGACCCGGAGAGCAGCTGTCACGTAAACATATGAAACAACTTCACAAACTGTTATTTCTGTTACAAATATTCATATTATCACAGAAGAACTTATAGTTTGGATATAAACGCTGATGTCTATGGAAGTAAATCACCTTTTGAAAGTAACTTGACGCTTCAAATACCAGTTCGATCACATCGTTACACCAGTGGGTGACGACAAGTGACTTAAAACATTCATTTGTCATTGAATCACTCATTCAAGAGATTCGTTTAAAAACGTTAATTCATCCAGTAATGAAACGAGTGAAGTCTTGAAGTCTCACTATGAGTGAGTCATTGAATCATTCAACCCGATTTAAAAAAAAATTTTTTTAAAAATTCATTCAGATATTTTTAACATTTTAAATAGACTGCAGCAATTAAGATTTTTTCTGAACCTGAGTTCAGGTTATGTTATTTTTTTAGTTGTCTGTTCAGAATCGTATGGAGGCCCGTTTCCGCCACTGAAAAAAAAGAGAAGATTTTTGTGACTTTTTATCTCAGAATTCTGAGATATAAAGTCAGAATTCTAAGATATAAAGTCAGAATTCTGAGATATAAAGTCAGAATTGTGAGATACAAAGTCAGAATTGTGAGATATAAAGTCAGAATTGTGAGATACAAAGTCAGAATTGTGAGATATAAAGTCAGAATTGTGAGATACAAAGTCAGAATTGTGAGATATAAAGTCAGAATTGTGAGATATAAAGTCAGAATTCTGAGATATAAAGTCAGAATTCTGAGATATAAAGTCAGAATTCTGAGATATAAAGTCAGAATTCTGAGATACAAAGTCAGAATTGTGAGATATAAAGTCAGAATTGTGAGATACAAAGTCAGAATTCTGAGATACAAAGTCAGAATTGTGAGATACAAAGTCAGAATTGTGAGATACAAAGTCAGAATTCTGAGATACAAAGTCAGAATTGTGAGATATAAAGTCAGAATTGTGAGATATAAAGTCAGAATTGTGAGATACAAAGTCAGAATTGTGAGATACAAAGTCAGAATTCTGAGATATAAAGTCAGAATTCTGAGATATAAAGTCAGAATTGTGAGATACAAAGTCAGAATTGTGAGATATAAAGTCAGAATTGTGAGATACAAAGTCAGAATTCTGAGATACAAAGTCAGAATTGTGAGATATAAAGTCAGAATTGTGAGATACAAAGTCAGAATTGTGAGATATAAAGTCAGAATTCTGAGATACAAAGTCAGAATTGTGAGATATAAAGTCAGAATTGTGAGATATAAAGTCAGAATTGTGAGATATAAAGTCAGAATTCTGAGTTATAAAGTCAGAATTGTGAGATATAAAGTCAGAATTGTGAGATATAAAGTCAGAATTGTGAGATATAAAGTCAGAATTCTGAGTTATAAAGTCAGAATTCTGAGTTATAAAGTCAGAATTGTGAGATATAAAGTCAGAATTGTGAGATATAAAGTCAGAATTCTGAGTTATAAAGTCAGAATTCTGAGATACAAAGTCAAAATTCTGAGTTATAAAGTCAGAATTCTGAGTTATAAAGTCAGAATTGTGAGATACAAAGTCAGAATTCTGAGTTATAAAGTCAGAATTCTGAGTTATAAAGTCAGAATTCTGAGTTATAAAGTCAGAATTCTGAGTTATAAAGTCAGAATTCTGAGTTATAAAGTCAGAATTCTGAGTTATAAAGTCAGAATTCTGAGATACAAAGTCAGAATTGTGAGATATAAAGTCAGAATTGTGAGATATAAAGTCAGAATTGTGAGATATAAAGTCAGAATTCTGAGTTATAAAGTCAGAATTGTGAGATATAAAGTCAGAATTGTGAGATATAAAGTCAGAATTGTGAGATATAAAGTCAGAATTCTGAGATATAAAGTCAGAATTCTGAGTTATAAAGTCAGAATTGTGAGATATAAAGTCAGAATTGTGAGATATAAAGTCAGAATTCTGAGTTATAAAGTCAGAATTGTGAGATACAAAGTCAGAATTCTGAGTTATAAAGTCAGAATTCTGAGTTATAAAGTCAGAATTGTGAGATACAAAGTCAGAATTCTGAGTTATAAAGTCAGAATTCTGAGATACAAAGTCAAAATTCTGAGTTATAAAGTCAGAATTCTGAGTTATAAAGTCAGAATTGTGAGATACAAAGTCAGAATTCTGAGTTATAAAGTCAGAATTCTGAGATATAAAGTCAGAATTCTGAGTTATAAAGTCAGAATTCTGAGTTATAAAGTCAGAATTCTGAGTTATAAAGTCAGAATTCTGAGTTATAAAGTCAGAATTCTGAGTTATAAAGTCAGAATTCTTAGATATAAAGTCAGAATTCTGAGATATAAAGTCAGAATTCTAAGATATAAAGTCAGAATTGCGAGAGATAAAGTCGCAAAAATCTTCTTTTTTTTTTTCAGTGGTGGAAACGGGCTTCCATAGGAATCGTGATCTCTGAATCTTTGAAACAAAAAATAAATCCTGATTCTCAGTTTATCCTGAATCATGCCGCTCTGCCGTGTGACTCATCTGAGCGGGGCGGGCGGCACTGAGCGAAGTTTTGTCGCTGTAGTGGACATTCACGCTATGCTTTCAAAGCTAGCTAGCTTGCTATTGCTAGCCTCTCTGAAATTGCCTACCCCACCTTTAATGTGTAATGACTACTGCTACAAATGCAAATGTTTCATGAAAGTTTAAACTAATATATGTGATGCACAAATAATTCATAACCTACTTATGAACTTTCTGTATACTTACATATACCTCAGATCATTTAAGGCCATTAACCATCACTCTGACTCCCTTGCCAGTGCGCTGAAAACTGAACTAGGGAACTGATCGAGATGCACCTTGAGATTTTTTTTTCTCTATTAATAATTTTAATCTTAAACATGAGTGTTCAAACACAGAGAAAACTCCGGTGGAAGATCCATGTGACGCACTGTTACAAAGATGGCGTTGATTAAAGAGGAGACTGAAGAGGTGAAGATTGAAGAAGCATTCAGCGTGAAACATGAAGAGACTGAGGAACAAGCAGGTTGGTTTTCATTCTCACAGCTGAACTCAGTCATTTGATGCTTATTATAATATCCACCACTTCAGAAATGAAGGATATTGTTGAAGAACGTCATGTGAGTGTCCTAATTAAAGCAGTTTAATCTGACATGGAGCGGGTCGCCTCATGTGGACAGACATCTTGAGATCACATGACCAGACAAATACTGACGCTGCCTTCAAGTGCAGCTGAGATGCTCCTACTTCCACGTTATTACGACATGTCATACCTTAGAAAATTATAATCCAGGTTTCTCGTTACTTCAACCTTCTAAGCCACTTGTTCTGTGCCGATTAACTTCAAGGTACTGTCGCATCCATGTTCAGCTTGAGTATTATCAGTTTTATCTCATTCAAAACCATTACAGATGAAACAACAGGCCCTGTAGTCTCAACCACAGGTGTAACGGGAGAATTTGCATTTTATAGCATGACATCAGTATTTGATCACCAACCAACCAGTAAGAATTCCGGCTCTCACAGACCCATTAGTTTTTCTTTAAGAAGTCCTCCTGTTCTCCACTCATTACCTGTATAAAAGACACCTGTCCACACACTCCATCAAACAGACTCCAACCTCTCCACAATGGCCAAGACCAGAGAGCTGTGGAAGGACATCAGGGATAAAACTGGAGACAAGGCTGGGATGGACTACAGGACAACAGGCAAGAGATTGGTGAGAAGACAACAACTGTTGGCGCAATTATCAGAAAATAGAAGAAGTTCAAGATGACGGTCAATCTCCATCGGTCTGGGGCATGAATGATCATGAGGAAGGTGAGGGATCAGCCCAGAACTACACGGCAGGACCTGGTCAATGACCTGAAGAGAGCTGGGACCACAGTCTCAAAGAAAACCATTAGTGACACACTACACCATCATGGATTAAAATCCTGCAGCACACACAAGGTCCCCCTGCTCAAGCCAGCGCATGTCCAGACCCGTCTGAAGTTTACCAATGACCATCTGGATGATCCAGAGGAGGAATGGGAGAAGGTCATGTGGTCTGATGAGACAAAAATAGAGCTTTTTGGTCTAAACTCCACTCGCCGTGTTTGGAGGAAGAAGAAGGATGAGTATAACCCCAAGAACACCATCCCAACCGTTAACATGGAGGTGGACACATCATTCTTTGGGGATGCTTTTCTGCAAAGGGGACGGGACGACTGCACCGTATTGAGGGAAGGATGAATGGGGCCATGTATCACCAGATCTTGGACAACAACCTCCTTCCCTCAGTAAGAGCATTGAAGAAGGGTCGTGGCTGGGTCTTCCAGCATGACAACGACCCGAAACACACAGTCAGAGCAACTGAGGAGAGCATTCCTGGAGTGGCCTAGCCAGTGTCCAGACCTGAACCCAATAGAACATCTCTGGAGGGAGCTGAAAGTCCGTATTTCCCAGCGACAGCCCCGAAACCTGAAGGATCTGGAGAAGGTCTGTATGGAGGAGTGGGCCAAAATCCAGCAGTGTGTGCAAACCTGCTCAAGAACTACAGGAAACTATGATCTCTGTAACTGCAAACAAAGGTTTCTGTACCAAATATTAAGTTCTGCTTTTCTGATGTATCAAATACTGATGCCTTGCAATAAAATGCAAATTAATTACTTAAAAATCATTCAATGTGATTTTCTGGATTTTTGTTTTACATTCTGTCACTCACAGTTGAAGAGTATCAATGATAAAAATGACAGACTTCTACATGCTGTGTGAGTGGACAAACCTGCAAAATCAGCAGTGGATCAAATACTTGTTCTCCCCACTGTATGCGTAAAATGTAGGTTTTGCTCTGAGGAACACCTCTCAAAAGTATAAAAGAAACTAATATCTGTAAAATACAATAGTGTTTTAGGTTTGAGGAAATATAAAACTGAGTATCATCAGCATATACATCTACAAGGAGAAAAGCAGGGGACCTAATACTGAGCCCTGTGGCACTCCGAAGCATTCCTGTGTAGCCCAGATTCATACAATAAATACATAAATGAACACACAAAAAGGTCCTATGTTCCCCAGTTCAATGGTCTGTTAACACACATTAAGTAAACTTTTAAAAGTTCATGACTCATTTTCTCAGAGCTCTATCAATTTTATAAAGTGTAACCCTAATCTAAGGACGCTATGACCAACCATTTTGATTCCAACCATTTCCATCGAGTCTAGGCCTACAAATTCTGACACTTTCAGTGCGTGAGATTGTCCTGTTTTGTTGTTTAATGAGCTCTTGAAGCTCCACTTTCTTGAAAGGGAGCGGGGAGCAGCAGCTCATTTGCATTTAAAGGGACATACAGAACAATACGATTTTGCTCATACCCCAAAAATTGGCAATTTTAACAAGCTATAATAAATGATCTGTGTGCTTTTTTGAGCTAAAACTTCACATACACACTCTGGGGACGTCAGAGGCTAGTTTTACACCTTGTGAAAAGGGGCATAATAGAAATCATTTCATATTTAAATATTGAAACAATCTCGTAACATTATTTATACAATTTTAAATGCAGTGTAAATATATTAATGACACTTGTGATGCTGTTTCCGTGTCACTTCTGCACTGCATAGATGGATTTTGTTGAATGTATAATGTGTATTATTACTGTTATATTTGTACTGTATTATTCTGATTGGATTTAATTTGAATGTTATTATTTGACATAAAATGTGATGCATACATCTAATGAGTTTAGAATAAAAATGCCCTTATATAGGTAAAAATGGAAAATCAATTTAAGGTGGCAAATGTTGCCCCTTACTAAATAAATAAAAATAAATAAATAACTGACAACCGCATAAGAATATGTATGTCTTTGTGATTCAGCTGTCCACAACCAGCTTAAATTCTGACAGAAATACCATTTCTTTGCAAAACTGAGCGTTGGGATATAAAATGATAAGTGATAAGTATAGCAAATATTTCACAATATTGAGAAGAAACTCTACAGATCTGAACAACTCCTCTTTCACTAGTTTAGTGCATATAGGATCTGTCAAGCATGTTGTTGGCTTTAATACTTTCAGGTTGGTTTTGATGTCAAACTGGTGTTAACTTGCATTTGCCTTTTTCCGCTTTAGAGCTGATGGTGCTGAAAGAGGAGAGCGTAGAACCAGATGAAATGGAAGAGCAAGTTCACAATGAGAAGAAATCAGAAGAAAGAGCTCAGAAGACCAAATCTAACAGGAACTTCACCTGCCATCAGTGTGGAAATGGTTTCACTGAAAAAGGAAGCCTTAAGAGTCACATGAGAGTCCACACTGAAGAGAGGCCGTACACCTGCCCTCAGTGTGGACTGAGCTTCAGGCATAAGAAAAACCTTTATACCCACATCAGAATTCACACTGGAGTGAAGCCGTTCTCATGCCCTCAGTGTGGAAGAGGTTTTACACATAAAGGGAGCTTTAACGACCACATGAGAATTCACACCGGAGAGAAGCCTTTCACCTGCCAACAGTGTGGAAAACACTTCACCCAAAAACAGAACCTTACAGTCCACATGAGAGTCCACACCGGAGAGAAACCGTACACGTGCCCTCAGTGTGAACAGAGTTTCAGGCATAAGAAAAACCTTTATACCCACATAAGAGGTCACACGAGAGAGGCGTTCACCTGCAAACTGTGTGGCAAGAACTTCTCAAGCAAAGAAACGCTTCATGCTCAGATAGGAACCGACGGTGGACCGAACGCATCGACCTGCCAACAGATATGCCAACATATGTGCTCGGCGTGGACCAATCTTCACACGTAATAAACCCGTACAGGATTCACACGTGTGCTGAAAAACTTGGAAAACTGATGAATAACTTTTCGGTCCTGGAGAACTGATGTAAAATATGTCTTGTTGTTGTCCTGAAAAATTATATGAAACATGTTCTTGTGTTTTCCTTTAGCAGAAAACAAAGAGTTTATCACTCCTGAAAACAATAAATTTAGCACAAAGAGCTAGTCAAGTCAGCTTTATTTATATATCGCTTTATACAGACTGTTTCATAAACAGGAAAATAATGATTCAATGATGTAAAATATTCAATTCCGCTAAAAAGCAGCGTATCCAGTGGTGTCAGATCAGTAATGTTGAATTTTAATTGTCCCCAACTAACCAAGGTGGAGGCAAAAGTGGCAATGAAATGGAGCTGAGTATCATCGTCATCATAACGGTAAAAACGAACACCATGTTTTCTAATGATATCTCCCAAGGGAAGCATGAACAGGGTGAAAAGCAACGGTCCTAGTACTGAGCCCTGAGGTACTCCATACTGAACTTGTGATTGATTTGATGCCTCTTCATTTACTACTACAAACTGATAACGGTCAGATAAGTATGATTTGCATGACGATGCAATTCCACTAATGCCAGCATAATTTTCTAGTCTATTCAAAAGAATATTGTGGTCGATAGTGTCAAAAGCGGCACTGAGGTCTAGTAACACTAATAGAGAGATACAACCACGATCTGATGATAAGACTCTAATGAGAGCAGTCTCAGTACTATGGTACGGTCTAAATCCTGACGGGAAATCCTCTTTACCATTTTTTTCTAAGAAGGAACACAGTTGTGACGACAGTCAAGTCAAGTCATCTTTATTTATACAGCGCTTTTTACAATGCAACTTGTGGCAAAGCAGCTTTACATTAATAATTGGCAAATAATTTTGGGTCCATACTGCCTTTTCTAGTATTTTTGACAGAAAAGGTAGATTCGAGTTCAGCCTGTAATTCACTAATTCTCTAGGATCAATTTATTTTTTTAATAAGAGGTTTAATAATAGTCAGCTTGACCGTTTTTGGGACATGTCCTGATGACAATGATAATGAATAATACACTAAAAATCGTGGGTTATTTTTTTCTAAGTCCCTGGTTTAGCCTTTTGGGTAATTTTTTGGGGGGTTATTTTTCCAGTGTTTGGGGAGTTTTTTTGTTACCCAGATCCTGGGTACGCCATGACATAACCCAGGTGTTGAGTTATTTATCACAGGCTTTTTGCGCCCTCTTCAGGAGACATCGGTGCTGCGCCGTCAAATTGTTGCATAAAATACAGGTTTGTGTACGTTTTATTTTATCTAAAAATTCATTATTGTTCCGTGTGTCATTTAATTTTATGCAAAGAAACATACGAGGCATGATGTGAATCACCTAAACGGGTGTCGCGTCTGTCTTTTAGCGTGATGATATTATTCAAAAAGATACAGAATATGAATACTTAGGATGTTAAAATATGTTCTCAGAACTGAACACTGATTATTTATGAACATCTCCGGCACGAGATCCAGCGCCGCTACGGAAACAAAACAGAGACTCAGTGATTACGCTTGAATTACTTCTGAATGTTTCATTTTTACTTCTAATATTTGTTAAATGATCTTAAATGTAGGCAATATGTATTAAAAACTATATCAATATGCTATACTGTAAAATATGATAGAAAATAAAGGAATTATTATAAGTTAAACCATTAAATCATGTATGAATTTTAAAAAAAAGTACTATTATAGTAAAATAAAATCAACCCATTATGCTGGGTTAAATGAACCCAACGTGTGTTCTGTCCCATATTTACCCAGACTTTGGGTTTGGTTGTTTCTAACTCTTCGAGTCCATTAAGAAGAGGACCTATAACTGCTGGACGCATCTCTTTTAGTAGCTTGACCGGTAGAGTCCAACATACATGTTGATTTTACTGTTCTTCCTCTCCCTTAGCAAAACATGATTGGAATTGTTCCTCAGGGACACTGATGTAGTACTGTAGTAAATGAATGACAATTTTATTTCTAATACTATCAATCTTGCAAGTAAAGAAATTCAAAAATCTACTGAATGTTAAAATCTCCAACAATGCTTTATCGACGTTGACCAATACGTCCGCAAGAAAATCCACAAACTCTTTTAGAAAATCAACCGAGGTCTGTACACTGAAACCTATGGAAACCCATTCCCGCCACTATTGAGAAAAAAAAATATTCCATAAGTCATAATAATGAAAAACTTTCTCATAATAATGACTTAGCATCTCATAATAATGACTTAGCATCTCATAATAATGACTTAACATCTCATAATAATGACTTAGTATCTCATAATAATGACTTAGCATCTCATAATAATGACTTAACATCTCATAATAATGACTTAGTATCTCATAATAATGACTTAGCATCTCATAATAATGACTTAACATCTCATAATAATGACTTAGTATCTCATAATAATGACTTAGCATCTCATAATAATGACTTAACATCTCATAATAATGACTTAGCATCTCATAATAATGACTTAGCATCTCATAATAATGATTTAGCATCTCATAATAATGACTTAGCATCTCATAATAATGACTTAGCATCTCATAATAATGACTTAGTATCTCATAATAATGACTTAGCATCTCATAATAATGACTTAGCATCTCATAATAATGACTTAGCATCTCATAATAATGACTTAGTATCTCATAATAATGACTTAGCATCTCATAATAATGACTTAATATCTCATAATAATGACTTAGTATCTCATAATAATGACTTAGCATTTTCAACTTAATCAAAAAACTTTTTTTAATTTTTTTTTTTAAGAAACTTTCTCATAATGACTTAACATCTCATAATAATGACTTAGTATCTTTAACTTAATAAAAAAAACTTTATGATGCGAAGTCATTATTATGAGATGTTAAGTCATTATTATGAGATGTTAAGTCATTATTATGAGATACTAAGTCATTATTATGAGATACTAAGTCATTATTATGAGATGTTAAGTCATTATTATGAGATACTAAGTCATTATTATGAGATACTAAGTCATTATTATGAGAAAGTTTCTTATTATGATTTACGGATTTTTTTTTTTCTCAACAGTGGCGGGAACGGGCTTCAAAGCAAGAGATAGCAGAGATTTTTTCTTCTATCTGACACAAACACTTCAAATGAATTAAACTTGTGTCCTGTTCTCTGCGCAACATTAAGAATATCTCTAAAGATTATTGTAACACCGCAGACTCGACCAATCAGGCGAGCTCGTGTTTATGACCCAAGACCCAAATATTCATCTGGTTTAAGTGTGATCGTTTCATATACAGTCACTGCAATCTAATGTTCAGGATTCAAGCTTTAGAAATTGTTTTTGTTCACCGATTTTGTGATTTTCCTTTTTAATCACGATCAGATTTTTTCTAGGTCCTGTGGTAGATTTATTATTTGACCACTATTCAGGGAACAGACACAGACTCTATAGGATGGACTACAGATGCACTTCTATCAAGTAAGTGGAAAGAACAACAGAGACTGCGAGTTGAGGAGTGACGGATGGTGCGGAGCGTCTGGACTGAAGATCTGTTGAGGAGCCGGACATCAGTCCGAATGAACTCAGGTCAGTGCCAAAAACATTACAATTATTTACAAAGAGCAGTTTCTGTTCATTACACCATGACATTAACCATTTATGTGAAGCAAATAATCTCCTGAACCTCTCATGTCCTCGTCGGTACGTGAGAAACGAGGACATTAACGCTTGAATGGCCCTAAATTTATTGTATTTTAATGGGAGCAAGACTGAAATCATGAGATTTGGCCTCAACAGTACTGACAACCAGTGTTGAGGAGTAACGAAATACAAGTAACTTAGTTACGTATTTAAAATACAACATTTGAGTGACTGTATTTCATGACAGTTACATTTTAAATGGGTGGTAATCAGATTACAGTTACATCTGAAAAGTGTTTTAGATTACCAAAGTGATTACTTTGAGTTTTAATGTCATTTAAACAGCGATTGGTGATTCTCTGACTCTGACCGTCTGAAAAAGAGGAGTTAAGATTCATCAACATTTTAATACTTTTAAGAGGATCATAAAAATGTTGTTATTTTTATTTAGTTCTGTCCTGAACAAGACAAAATGACTGAATTTATAAGGTCAACTGAACTGTCCTGTCATGACCTGATGATCCACGACTGTTTTCATGTTTTGTGAGTCATTTTATAATTCACTCGTCACTGTGACTTTTTCTCACAATTGTGAGTTTGCATTTCACAATTCTGACTTCTTTTTCTCAGAATTGCAAGTTATAAAGTCAGAATTGGGAGATATGAACTTGCAATACTAATTTTCTTTCTTGCAAGTGTGAATTTAGTATGTGAGTTTATATCTCATAATTCTGACTTTTCTCAATATTGCGAGTTTATATCTCATAATTCTGACTTTTCTCAATATTGTGAGTTTATCTCATAATTCTGACTTTTCTCAATATTGTGAGTTTATCTCATAATTCTGACTTTTCTCAATATTGTGAGTTTATATCTCATAATTCTGACTTTATAACTCACAATTGCAACTTTATATCATGCAATTCTGAGAGAAAAAGTCAGAATTGTGAGATAAAAATTTGCAATTAGTATTCTAAAGTATTTAGATTAAGTTACTAAACTTGAGTAATGTAACGAAATACGTTACAAATGACTTTTTAAAGCATGTATTTTGTAATCTGTAGTGAAATACATTTTAAAAGTCCTGCTCACAAGGCCCTTAATGTTGTGTTGGACTCTCTACTTCCCAATAAACCCATTGATAATAATCTGGGTGTAATAATGGACACAGATTTTAAACTTTCAGTTCTGTAGTAAAATCAATTTAACGCATTCAAAGGCTTCGAAAGGGTTAAAAATGTCTTCATTTCATCTTGTTTAGATTATTGTAACCGTCTCTCACACTTCCACAAGAACAAGCAGGAACACATTCCCCATATTTGCTTCCCTGCAGTGACTTCCAGTGATTTTGAAGTGTTTGTTTATACAGTTTACATACGCCTTGCCTAATCTGCAAAAAGTTAATCACTTTAATAAAATAAGAGGGGCCATATTTGTTATTTTTTTATTTAGTACTGTCCAGAATAAGATATTTTGCATAAAAGATGCTTTACAAGACAACAAAAAAACTTGAATTCAAAAGTTGCCCTTGATTCTTAACACAGTGGTGTTGATATGGCGAGACTCTGCTCAGTTTTTGAAACTCTGGCTAGAGAGACGGTCAAGTTTGGAAGACGTGGTCATGAAGACGGAGAATCCGATTTGAAACCCAAGATATGCATGTTCCGGTGCACCTTCACACGAGCGTCACTTTTCAGGAGCATCCGCACCAATGACGGCAAAATACTTCGGTCACATTTAAACGTGAATCTTCATGTGGGAATTAAGGGTAACTTTATGTCCGAAGCTCTTTCCACACCGGTCACATGTGAACGGCTTCTCTCCGGTGTGAATGTTCTCGTGTTTTTTAAGGTTTCCTTTATGAGTGAAGCGGCTTCCACAGCGCCGGCAGCTGAAGGGCTTCTCTCCGCTGTGAACTCTCATGTGTTTTTTAAGGTTTCCCCTTTCAGTGAAACTCTTCCCACACTGAGGACACGAGTACGGCTTCTCTCCGGTGTGAATTCTCATGTGGGCATTGAACGTCGGTTTGTGTGTAAAACTCCTTCCGCATTGAGGGCAACTGTAAGGCTTTTCTCCGGTGTGGATTCTCATGTGGCTCTCGAGGCTTCCTTTCCGAACGAAACCGTTCCCACACAGTTTGCAGATGAACGGTTTCTCTCCGGTATGAATTGCCATGTGGCTCTTAAGGCTTCCTTTCCGAATGAATCGGTTTCCACACAGTTTGCAGCAGAAAGGCTTTTCTCCGGTGTGAATTCTCATGTGTCTGTTAAGGATCACTTTCTGAGTGAAACTTACTCCACATTGAGGGCAGATGTACGGCCTCTCTCCGGTGTGAATTCTCACATGAGAATTCAGGTTTCTGTTGAACCTTTTTCCACACTGTTGGCAGGTGAAGAAACTCATATTCGCCGCCTTTTGAGCTCTTTCTCGTGAAGTCTTTTCAGTCTGTAAGCAACTCAATGATTTTTCTCCAGTAATGAAATCATGATCTTTCTCTTCCATTTCATTCAGTTCTTGACTCTCCTCTTTCAGCGCCATCAGGTCTGAGGCAAAAAAAGACAACAAACATAAAACACATGTATGTTAGATGACCTCCATCTGAGGGATTTGAGAGACATCAGCAAACTCTTCTGTATTATCAACACAAGGAAGACAAGTGTAGTAAAAATAAAAGCTATAAACAAAAATATTGCATATGGAAAGTGCATCTCAGGGGCCAGAGTTTAGCTCCAACACTAATCAAAAACACCTGAACAAGGTCTCCGAGATTACGTTTGATCAGTGTTGGCGCTGAACCCTGCAGGAAAGTGGACCCGAGCGGGCCGGATTTGCCCAGCCCTGATGTAAACGAAGAGACGTCTCATCAAACACAAGTCAAGTCACAATACAGAGTGTTTCAAAGAACCGTCACAGTGATAACCGGACAATTAATGGACAGAGATTAAACGGAGTGCCACAGGGCTCAGTATTAGGTCCTCTGCTTTTCTCCTTGTTCTTCTCCTGAGAGACACCGTTTCACTCTTATGCTAATGACACTCATATTTTTATATTTACTCACATCCTGACAAAACTTCTCAACTCTCTAAGATGGTGTTAATGATACAAAATATGGGATAGCTAGTACTTTTCTTTAATTAAATCCTGCCGTGTTTTAGGCTTTCTTTTAATAACAAGCTTTAGCTAATTATTTTAACCAAATAATATCGGAACTTTAAAAAGAATCTGCAAACATTTGGGTCTTTTTAGAAGAAAGCGGGACATTCTAAAAAGCTTAACGTGACGATGTACGAAAACAGTTGTATTAAAAATAAACAAATAAAGCATGCTATGTACAGACGAGCGCAGAATATGAACGCAATGTGTTTAATTCTACACGTTAAGCACTTTCCTCCATTATAACGGAAAAGTTTAACATGGCTTAATTAAGGGTGTGACGAGATCTCGCGAGACTAAATCGTGACGAGATTTCTCGTTGAGGTGAGAAGTTGTCTCGTCGTGCTATCAGTGTGAGGGTGAAATTATTATTGAAGATGCTCCCGCCACTTTCAAATCGTTTGTGTGGAAACATTTTGGTTTTCCAGTAGAAATAATAAATGGCGAAAGAATAACACACAAGACACAAACAATATGTAAACATTGTAAGAAAACTATGCCGTACACCTCGGCAAAGGTTGTACAGACTCTTAGGGGCCGTTCACATATCGCGCGCATTTTCATTCGCGCAAAATGGAAGCGATGCGGTCGCGACGCGCATGCGGTGCGCCGCGCTCGTTTTTTCCTGGCGCGCATGTGCCGCGGCAAGATGAACGCTTGCAAAAGAAGGAGGAAGCGACGCGGCCGCGCTTTACACGCTTTTTTAGGCGCGATATGTGAACGACCCCTAAAGAGGCAGAAAGCATCTCTATCACTGCTGACGGTTGGACTTCTCGGTGTACGCAGAGCTATATCACAGTTACAGCCACACAATCAGTAGTGACTGAGAAATGGTCAACTTTGTACTGCAGTTAAAGTGACACTTAAAGTGTTATTTGGATTTTTTATTTATATGTTTATTTTATTTATACGGTTTAATTTATGTTCAATCTGTAGAAGTTCAGTGAGATTTCTCGTGAAATTATACAGGGCAGAAAACAATTGGTTGATTTTGTGGAAAAACATTTAGCAGTGTTTGCATGTTGTTTCACTGCAAATAATTCATTAAAATAGAAGTAAAATGACATGCATTACAAGTTGATTTCAAAATGCACCAACATTTTTGCATCTTATGATTTTCAGTTGAATAAAAGACTATTTTCCCTTCATACGTTTCATTATTGAGGATTTCTTAAAAATATTATAAAAATCTCGTCTCGTGAACCCAATCTCGTGTCTCGTCTCGTGGGATAGGGGTCTCGTCACACCCCTAGGCTGAATGCATTAACAGTGTTATTAAAAGATAAAATTCTGTGCACACCTTATTTATAAACCATACTATGTGTGGATAAGCATGATGACTTCACCCTAAACTGTGTGTAGATATTTTTCAATGTTTTTCTTGTGTTTAGTAAAGTTTTTTAAGCACATTTACAGCAAAATACATCGACGGCACTTTTTTTTGTTCTTGAAGTGAACTTTTTGCCTGTATGTTGATCAGATTCTCTGTTTTGGGAATGTGACGCGTCTGGTGTGAGTCACATGACTCTTCATCCATCCATTAGCGCACAGATTTCTTGCGCTTGAACGGACAAATACATATAAAAGTAAGGCAAAAGTTGGATCTGAGAATTGTGAAATTATTCTCTTTAAAGTTCATATGTTATGCATACTTATTGTTTTATAATTAGCTAAAGCTGATATATCTTTGTTTATATCTTTGCCTAAAATATGGCTTGACTAAGTGTTTCAAAGAACCGTCACAGTGATAACCGGACAATTAATGGACAGAGATTAAATGGAGTGTATGGAGTGCCTCAGGGCTCAGTATTAGGTCCTCTGCTTTTCTCCTTGTTCTTCGTGACACTTCGAGAGTGATCAAACTCTGTCATGTCTATCAGGATGCAGTGAACACCGGTCAAAAACAGTGAACTGAGAAAATGTACAGGCCGTCCCTGACGGTGTGAGAATGAGACAAACCTGTTTGTTCCTCAGTGTCTTCTTGCTTCACTCTGAACGCGGCTTCAATCCTCACGTCTTCTGTCTCCTCTTTAACCAACGCCATCTTTACTATAGCGTCACGTGGATCTCAGTTGCTTCTCCAGGAGTTTGAACATTCTGTCATATTTAAGATCGGAACAATTCATAGAAAGCAAAATAAATCCAAACTAAATCTCAGGGTGCGTCTCAATCAGCTTCCTGGTTCATTAGTCAGCACACTAACTAGCTAACACTACAAATTAATAAAAGAACACAAATTATAGACACTTTTTATTTAGTCATGGTATTTGTTTATTTGTAGCTAACATAATAATTACACTTTCATGAAAACATCTGCAGTTGGTTTATTCATGTTTGTGTTCTCGATGCTTTTACAGTTTTGACCAGTAGGTGTCGCGCGGTGAATCATTGAATCACTGAATCATTTTGCCAAGCATTTGGTTCAATTGACTCGGAGTTTCGAAAAGCTCAGTTTCTCTCGTTGCCGAATTTGTTACGATAAATTGATGCAAGATGAAGAGAGCGAAATGAGACGCACCTTATTCATATATTTATTCCTTGATTCACGAAAAATAATGTTCGCAAATGTTAAATAAAGCATTACAATGTTGCATTCAATAATAATTCATTTATTTTACATAGCTTGTAAAAACGATTAAATTGATGGAATCGTTTGCATTCAAAATGCGTAAAACTGTCACAAACCTTTCGTCAGGTTAAACACAACAGACGCAGGAGTGCGGCGCTGCTTTATGACGTCACATTACCAGACCAAAATAAAAGTCCCGTTCACACATTGCTGTCTAAAATCACAAACGGCAATGAAAGTGTACATGTTAGGGTGCATTTATATCAGATATTACATTACTAAAATGCAAATAGTAACAAATGAGGTTTACAAGTAAAAAAATACACCTTTAAAACTGTTTATGACTTTATAAAGCAGAGTTCATATTACCACTTTGGAGTCGGCCATTCGACCGAAATCTTTCATGATTCTTTAAATATGTCAAGAAATTGTATTTTACAGTAACAATATATCACAATCTAGATATTTTTGTTATATTATTTTGTTATTAAAAATAAGAACACAAAAGCAAAGGACAAAAAATAGGACAAATACAATAGTTTTTTAGGTACAGTAGGTTTCTTTTACATGCAGTAAGAAGTACTGACAGAGGTCATAATCAATGGGATTCTGTCTGTCAGGAAGGCTAGGCTTTTTGGAAATGGCAAGAACTGAAGGATTTGAAATGTTGTAAAAATAACGCCAGATGATGATTACCGTATGTAGCTCTCTAACAGTTCATTGTCAAGCATGATCTATTATGAAGGGTTATTTTTATTATGGTTGTTGTAGCTGTGCTGGAATTAATATTAAATGAAGTAGTAAAGCTACAGTAACGTCTCCAGCTAGTCAGCTTGAGATCCTTTCCATCTAAACTTGTTGTATACCGTAAGCCAAGCAGTGAATGTTTAATGAGCAGTAGGATAAACATATTGATCCTCACAGTCACGCAGAGCCGAAGTACAACCAGTTCTTCCACAAAATACATGCATTTTTGTTTTTAAATCTGACTCATTGAACAGATGGGACCAGGCGACACTGATGGTCCTGGAGGCCGAGGCGAAGCCAGCATCCGAGGTGGAGCCAGGGTGCCTGAGGACTGAGGCGAAGCCGAACGGAAGACAATGCCAGATGGAGCTGAAGGGGTGGAGAGACGTGGTGCAGTAGATGACTTGTAAGTCTGTGGCGCAGCCATGTCTGACCCAGGGGGAGCCAGAGGGACAAGGGAGCCAGGGTGGGGCCATTAGGACGATGGTATCTGGTGGAACTGAGGGAGGAGCCAAGCCAGAGCCGATAGGTCGACAGGGATCAGCGACTGAGGTGGAACCGGGGATTCTCTTTACTGGGCAGAGCTGGAGAACTGAAGACCTGAGATAAATCCACGCCATGGAGACGTGTCAGAGGAGGGCAGAGGGGCTGAAGGAAACCAGTGGAGGCGGGGCTGAGGACGGCTGAGGGGCTGAAGGTAACCAGTGGAGACGTGTCAGAGGACGGCTGAGGGGCTGAAGGAAACCAGTGGAGGCGGGGCTGAGGACGGCTGAGGGGCTGAAGGTAACCAGTGGAGACGTGTCAGAGGACGGCTGAGGCGCTGAAGGAAACCAGTGGAGACGTGTCAGAGGACGGCTGAGGGGCTGAAGGTAACCAGTGGAGACGTGTCAGAGGACGGCTGAGGCGCTGAAGGAAACCAGTGGAGACGTGTCAGAGGACGGCTGAGGGGCTGAAGGAAACCAGTGGAGACGTGTCAGAGGACGGCTGAGGGGCTGAAGGAAACCAGTGGAGACGTGTCAGAGGACGGCTGAGGGGCTGAAGGAAACCAGTGGAGACGTGTCAGAGGACGGCTGAGGGGCTGAAGGTAACCAGTGGAGACGTGTCAGAGGACGGCTGAGGGGCTGAAGGAAACCAGTGGAGACGTGTCAGAGGACGGCTGAGGGGCTGAAGGAAACCAGTGGAGACGTGTCAGAGGACGGCTGAGGGGCTGAAGGAAACCAGTGGAGACGTGTCAGAGGACGGCTGAGGGGCTGAAGGAAACCAGTGGAAACGTGTCAGAGGAGGGCTGAGGGGCTGAAGGAAACCAGTGGAGACGTGTCAGAGGAGGGCTGAGCGGCTGAAGGTAACCAGTGGAGACGTGTCAGAGGAGGGCTGAGGGGCTGAAGGAAACCAGTGCTCCACTGGTTTCCTTCAGCCCCTCAGCCCTCCTCTGACACGGACGATGGTAACCAGTGGAGACGTGGAGACGTGAAACCAGTGGAGACGTGTCAGAGGACGGCTGAGGGGCTGAAGGAAACCAGTGGAGACGTGTCAGAGGACGGCTGAGGGGCTGAAGGAAACCAGTGGAGACGTGTCAGAGGACGGCTGAGGGGCTGAAGGAAACCAGTGGAGACGTGTCAGAGGAGGGCTGAGGGGCTGAAGGAAACCAGTGGAGGCGGGGCTGAGGACGGCTGAGGGGCTGAAGGTAACCAGTGGAGACGTGTCAGAGGACGGCTGAGGGGCTGAAGGTAACCAGTGGAGACGTGTCAGAGGACGGCTGAGGGGCTGAAGGAAACCAGTGGAGACGTGTCAGAGGAGGGCTGAGCGGCTGAAGGTAACCAGTGGAGACGTGTCAGAGGAGGGCTGAGGGGCTGAAGGAAACCAGTGCTCCACTGGTTTCCTTCAGCCCCTCAGCCCTCCTCTGACACGGACGATGGTAACCAGTGGAGACGTGGAGACGTGAAACCAGTGGAGACGTGTCAGAGGACGGCTGAGGGGCTGAAGGAAACCAGTGGAGACGTGTCAGAGGACGGCTGAGGGGCTGAAGGAAACCAGTGGAGACGTGTCAGAGGACGGCTGAGGGGCTGAAGGAAACCAGTGGAGACGTGTCAGAGGAGGGCTGAGGGGCTGAAGGAAACCAGTGGAGGCGGGGCTGAGGACGGCTGAGGGGCTGAAGGTAACCAGTGGAGACGTGTCAGAGGACGGCTGAGGGGCTGAAGGTAACCAGTGGAGACGTGTCAGAGGACGGCTGAGGCGCTGAAGGAAACCAGTGGAGACGTGTCAGAGGACGGCCGAGGGGCTGAAGGTAACCAGTGGAGACGTGTCAGAGGACGACCGAGGGGCTGAAGGTAACCAGTGGAGACGTGTCAGAGGACGGCTGAGGGGCTGAAGGAAACCAGTGGAGACGTGTCAGAGGACGGCTGAGGGGCTGAAGGAAACCAGTGGAGACGTGTCAGAGGACGGCTGAGGGGCTGAAAGAAACCAGTGGAGACGTGTCAGAGGACGGCTGAGGGGCTGAAGGTAACCAGTGGAGACGTGTCAGAGGGCGGCTGAGGCGCTGAAGGAAACCAGTGGAGACGTGTCAGAGGACGGCTGAGGGGCTGAAGGAAACCAGTGGAGACGTGTCAGAGGACGGCTGAGGGGCTGAAGGTAACCAGTGGAGACGTGTCAGAGGACGGCTGAGGCGCTGAAGGAAACCAGTGGAGACGTGTCAGAGGACGGCTGAGGGGCTGAAGGTAACCAGTGGAGACGTGTCAGAGGACGGCTGAGGGGCTGAAGGTAACCAGTGGGGGAACTACCCTGGTGGCTAGTTCCTATTACTCATAACTAAGTTCTTAGAACTACCTGGTGCAAAAAGGGCTAATGTGGCCTCATTCCAGCAATCAATGTGGCATTGTTACTAGGGACAGTAGCTGGTCCTCAGAGCTTTTTCTTGCTGCTAGATCCATATTTATAAGGTCTTGTGTTCTGTGGTCAAGCAAAACAAGGAGAACGATCTAATTGCAGCGCTTTAATAATAAACAACAACAAAGAAGATGATCACTAGAAAACACGTGGCAGGATAGACAACACAAGACAAAGAACTGAACAAACTGGGAGCTATAAATACACAGAAGAAAACAAAGGGAGCTAAATGAAAGACAGGTGAAACAAATCAGTAACCATGGAAACAAACTAGCACAAACGAGGTCAATTAACAATGACAAAGAACATGGGAAAACAGAAAGGGAACAGAACCAAACCAAAACAGAATACACGTTACAACACCACAATAACAACTGGATGACTGTGATTTCCATCAACCCAAACAAAGCTTTAGTCGAGCACAGATCCACACCGTCACTCATTGTGACACACCGATCTTACGGTCTATATGAGGATTTCGCATTCTAACATGTTATTTCAGTGACAGAAGTTCAGCTGTAATATTAATGTAATGAAGAGAAAATGAGAAACTCTATAACATCTCACCGTTACTGATTTATCATTCAGCTCAAAGTATTATGGGTAGAATCTCCCTACAATCTATAACAATACGTCAACACAGTTTCACGGATGATATAGGATAATTAACATTAAACCCAGGATAGAGAGTGAATGAATGAGGAAGTGGAAGGAGAGCAGGTCAAACTCCAGGACTGATCGTCACATCCAAACATACACTCAGTCCTTTCAGGAATGACTTCCTAGCTGAGGGAAGAACGTTCAATATTGTCCTCAATCCTTATTGTCTTAAAATAGAATACACAAGCTTTTATACACTGTCAAGGGGTGGTGTAGTGATTGTACAATAAGACTATACATTATATCAAATGGGAATCTAACACAATACTAAAGACTAAAACAAGACTTTACATTGCTCAGATGTCCTGGAAGCCGATTTCCTTGGCTGGACAAATCCAGATCTCCTATCTGGGCTGGTTTTCAAGAACCATACATACATATCCAGATAGTAAAATAGATGTTCTGGAAAAAAAATTATCCATCTTTCTCTTGCTCCCTAAGGTTAACAAGTACATGTAGGAAGAGAGAGGGGGAGAAAAGTCAGGCTAAGAGTCCATTTTCTATCAATATTTCTTCCCTTTCCTGTAATCCTTGAGTATTTCTAGTCATGTTGGAGTCCTCTCAGTTCCTCTTTGACAGCTGCTAGGGTGTCTTTGGTGGTGTTAATGAACATAATCAGTTCATATCTTGTATCTTCTACCTCTATTTGGAGGCTGTTGATGCCTATTGCTTGAATTATGCCTTCAAAGAAACTTTCGGTACCGGTCCAGAGTTGATGTTCTTTTGGCATGCTAACTGAACTGCTGCTGGAGAGGGAACAGTTTTTTCCTTTGTTTTGTCATATTGTTATGGCTTTGTGGTCAGATAATCATGGAGTGCTCTTCCAAGCTCACCAATGCACATCTTCCACTCCAGTCTTTTGGGAGGGACGTGCAAACAGTGTGTCCACATACCAGCCAATACCAGTCTTTAATGACCCAAGTTCCTATATGGCTTGGGGCATACATAAAAATGTTTGTTTTCCTTAAATGCACAGTATGGTGCGTATTTATTCCTTGTGGAGTGATTACTCCATCCATATGTAAGCACAGTGAGTTGGGGAAGAGGAGTCAGGGTGGAACACTGTGTCAGGATCAGCTCTTTTCTGTACATGGTAACAGCAGGGCATAATTCTGATTTGGCAGTGCCAATTTGTTTGATTGCATTTACTCCTGCGGATTTCACCAAGCTTGGATGCTCCATCTTTTCTTTACATGCAAAGCAATGATTCTGGGATTGAGCATACAGTTGTCAATCTGGCATGTACCTGGATTAGAACCAGCATTGTTTGATTTGGCTGACAAGCCCATTTTCCGGTTGTATTATAGGCCGCAAGCATCCCAAACACGCTAGGAAATGCAGGGCACTCCCATTCTTCCTTCAAGGCTGAGGTCCGGAAGCACTATGTAGGATTTTCATCCAGACATTACAGTCGCCTTTCTTGTCTTCTGACTTGGCAGTAGAGTTGGGTGGTCACCGCCTCATCTTTGTTGCGTAAGTGTATGTTGCTTCTTCATGATCTAACCTAATCTAAGTTCCATTACCCGTGCTGACAAGGGTTTGGGAGCAGGTAAGCGGACTCATCAGTATAGCCAGGCATATTGTTAATTTAGAAACCATGGCCTAATAGGATTAGCAATAATTGTTGGCTCTTAGTTAACAATCTCATTCCTTTTTTGCCTCTGTATACACCTCTTTTTGTCCTGCATTGGCTCTCCACCACTACACTTTCACCTCCAAGCCGGTTTGAGCGTCCCCCGTGGCTGGAGCCGCCTTCAGTCTAGTGGCATGAATCCACTGTGGCTGGAAGTCAGTCAGCTTTCCTGTCCTGGTCACAGCGATGACAGTGGCAGGCCCAAGATACCTAGGCTCCCCAACCTCTGTGGGCTTCAAGCACTTTATCAAAACCTGTTGACTTGGAACGATAGGGTGAGTCAGCTTTTCTGTATGAAATAGGAAAAGAAAGAGAAACATTAATGCCACTCAGTGTTTTGACTGGGGAATCCACATAATCCGCGATGATCACCTCCGTGTCACTTGTGGAAAAATAACCAACATTTGAACCATGGGGTCGGGAAAAGTCTAGCCATAATAATTTCAAATGGAGGCATCTTTGTCGTTGAGGATGGGGACATTCTAACTGCGGATGATATGGAATGTTAAAATGCCAATGAATATCATTATAAAATGAATTAGCTAGAATGGTGAATGGTGTTCCATTATCACATTCTCTGACTGTACACAAAAACAAACGCGGTATAATTTCTTTAGCAAGCACCATTACTACCATCTGCACATTTTCTTTACCTCACAGAAAGGCCTCTGGTCATTTAGAAAATTATTCGACAATCACGTTCAGGATCCGTCAGCGAGTCATGGCTGATTGCCTATGTTTGTTCGCAAGCATCCAATACCAACATAGAATTCTTTCTGACATTTGCTATGCATTATGATTGATTCAGAGTTAAGCAGTAAGTATACTTCATTTGACTCTTACGCATGTACATTGCGAAAAGTTTCAGTACCTCTCCTGGCCTGTGGTCCTCAAGGAGCAGTTAAGCCGGTTTTACGATGTGACGAATGACAGAAGAACAACAACAAAAACAACAATGGAGGAGAAGGACATGCTGCTATGCTTGTTGGTATTGGACAAAGAAGAAATTTAAAAAATAGAGAAAGAGAAGATGGTCTGTGCGACTACTGAACCAGCAAAGAATGAGGGATGGCGAATTCAGTCTACTGCTGAGAGAAATGCGGAGTATTGACGAGGAGAAGCATTATCCGTACTTTTGCATGTCTACCCTCAGATTCAACGATTTATTGCATCGTATCGCTCCCTACATAAAAGTTACAAAAACTCATAGAAGTCCTGTAAGCACAGCGGAAAGGCTAGCCGGACAGAGTGTAAGCTTTTTCCAGAGCTGTGTGAACCCATATGGAAGTCTTCAGCCGAGTCTGGCGCTTTCCCATCGCAAACACAGTGGGTTGATGTTGCAAATGACTTCTGGAGGATCTGGAACTTCCCACTCTGTATTGGTACTATCAATGGGAAGAGCACATCTAAACTCCCGGAGTGACTACTTTAACTAACGAGGGACACACTCGATTGTGTTAATGGTGGCTTGTGACGCTCACTATTGTTTTACTGAGGTAGACATGGGAGCCTACGGTCGTCAAAGTGACAGTGGTGTCTTCAAAGAGAGCACCTTCGGATCCATACTCCCTCAAGATGGGAATACCACCGCCAACCACTCTGCCAGGCACACATGTCATGGCCCACTGCACATTTGAAGGCAATGCAGAGCTCCTTTCCTGGTGAGTATACTTCTAAATTTCGATTGTGTAAATATTTGGTTACATACACATAGCATGTTTTCGTTCTCTTTAATCTTGTTTGAGCCAGGCTCAAGCTTACGCCTCAACAAGCAAGTGTACAAATACCGCCAATCATGGGCATACAGAACCATCGAGAATGTATTTGGGATCTTCGCTTCTCGGTGGAGAATCTTTGGCCGGTCGATTGACAACAAACAAACACTGTACACAGTCAAGCCTTGCGTCACGTTACACAACTTGTTGAGCTGTACGGATGCTCCAAACCCTGGCTGTACCAAATTTGAAGCCACAACATGTACAAGTGTAAAGGGATTGTCACTTTCCTCACAGGGCATTACTGGAGCCTTTTCACACTATGGAGTGGCATTTTTCTTGGAAAACATTATGCTTCAGAGTCCAAAAAATAACCCCAACCAACAACACAAGATTGTAAGAAACAGACACAAACAGCCATGTAGAATGTTGGTCAAAGAAGAAATAGCAAGAGGGAATCATGAAAAAGGAGTCTACTCAATGTAGACTACTTAAAATAAGTCAATAAGTCAGCTGAACTATTTTGCACTCGAGATTGAAAAATGAGCACAGTGTGGAAAACGGTCTGCTTCAGAGTCCAAAAAATATCACTTTGATTGTAAGAGAACCAGGCACACAAACAGCCATGTTGGTTTTGGATTGTAAAAAATTCCATCCTACAAAGAAGAAAAATGTGTTACGGAAAATGGTTGTATACATAAAAAGCGCGGCGGAGGAAGAATCACAATACACAGTCTTTAATGATAACACTCAGAAAAAACGTGGAGAAGTAAAACATCGAAACCAAACAAGAATGGACCAAGAACTGAGAATTCAGGGCTTAAGTAACAATGGGAACTAATGAGATAATGAACAGGTGAATATAATGAATAATCAGAGACCCACTGGGAAAGTGGGTCAAATGAACGGCATAGGGAAGTCAGAACATAAACACAATGAGAACTAAGACAAAACAGAGCATTTACGTTACAAAATGAGGCCGGCAGATTTTATTTGCACATTTATTTCATCTTTAAAAGGACAACACATGGTTGGATCTTGATACAGAGGCTGAGGTGACCTCTGGATGAATAAAGAGACAAATGTAAGTGTAGATGCCATTCTTTGTACATCGGGTGTTATGGGAAGTGTTCCCAGTTCCGTTATACCAGTACATTAATCTAGCTTTGAGGTCATGAACACATAAATGAACTTTTCTGCATCTGACATTGACAGCATATCTTGGCTAAATCTAGCTAAGTCTAGATAATGACCCGAGATGACCAGAAGTATGATTACAACAGTGAGTGGGTCCTGACACATGGGTGAGTCATGACAGAATTTAAATTTTTGGGCGAACTAACCCTTTCACCCGATCTCTTGTGGTGGCCCACAGGGATCTATTCTGGGCCCTCTTTTGTTTTCCCTCTACGTGCTTCCTTTAGGCTCTATCTCCAAATTAAACCAGGAATTAATTTTTCATTAGATCATCTCAGCAGAAATAGCAGTGTGCCGGTTCTTTTACAGTTCATCATCTCTTTTCATGCTTTGTTGAAGTCAAGACCTGGATGGTAAATAATTTCCAACAACTGAATAAAAATAAAACTTGCTTGGTCATGCTGTTACTCATAAAATTTAGAGTCGACTCTATAAATTGTTTTATCGACAAAGTTTGGAGGGAGCATGTTCAGATATTCTATCCAATCAGTGCAAGAGGAGGCTTATATATATATATAGAGTCGACTTACCTCTGTTCCATGAAAGTTTTCCCAGCATTCCTCCTCCACCCCAAATCCGCACTTTCGATAATTCCTATCCCAGCCAGGGATGGGGGTGGGGAATAGCGCTCTGGATACGGGCCAAATTCCGAGCTCAGAGCCCTCGTCTCGGACAGCATGCCAAATATGCATATTTTATATCTGATTATATGCAAGTGAGAACAAAGTTAGACTTGCTTCAGACACTGACCACCAATATGAGTGTGACCCATAAGGGCCACAGGGATGCTGGAGTCTATCTGTGCTTTCAAATTTTATCATTATAAAATGTCAAAATATCATGTAAAAAATAAATATGCATGAACTTTTTAAATGAATGATTTCTATGTGAAAACATTGTGCATGACAGTTATTTGTCGCCACCTTCTGGTGTAATTTAAGCTACTGTAAAATCCCCCTCACTAAAAATTCACTGAAAGCTTCTGCTATGCGTGTGTTTTGTAAATGTGGTGTACGACACAGAGCACAGAGACGTGTTGACAGAAAGCACAGCTTTATTGACTGCACTGGTCGACCACAGCCGAGCGCTGGCGATGATGGGACGGGAGCTGTTATTAAGGCATCACAAACAGCATGCACATACAGTCACATGAACATTATATTGCTCTAAAGACTGCTCAACATGGAAAATGTACAAAACGGAAAAATAGGTTTTTGCACTGATGAAAAATACTTTTTTCCTTCTATAAAGATTTCCAATACAAGAAAATAAATATAGCAAAAAAAAAAAAAAAACTAAAATAATTTAAAATAGCTCTTCTTTTTTTTTTTCTAATATGTTCAATAGTTCTCTCTGCTATTAACAAATGGCACAACATTCTTTGAAACGAAGAACAAACTCCTGCAACATTCATATCATCATATCGTAACCGTGTCGAGCGGAAGATGTTGATAGATTTACAGGACACAAGTGATTTTTTAATAGACGACAGCCTGCTAGTGCTTTACCTCTCCTCCACCTGATTGTATTCATTCGGTCAGGAGAGAGTTCAGACTTCGATATGACAGCGAAAGCTGCTGTTGGACTTTCACGATGGGATTCTAAAGCGCTGCAGAAGTTCAGAGCGTCACTGACCCGGCCCACATCTGAGCCGCAGGTTCAGCCAGAGGTAAACCACAACACTGAAGGATATCTGTGTGAAGGGAGCATGTGGGAAAAAAAATTGAAAAGAGCCTTAACGTTCCTAAAAATTGGCTTCGTTTTCTTTATGCAAAATATCATTTGTTTCTGTGGATGAAATACGACTCCATTTATTTGTGAGATTCAACTATTTGCATTAAGGGGTTAATAATCAATTCCACCAGAAGGATTGATTATTATTCAGCCAATCGATTCCCTGTAACTTTACTCCATGGATGAGAGGACAAGAACAAATGCATCCTCTCAGGCCGAACCGCACACTATTAAAAACTGACCACTCGAACCACAAGGCGTGTGCGATGTGTTAAAACTGTTGTTTTAATGATGTGCGCTGACATTATGGAGGACGTCCCTCACTTTGCACTCTTTCACTGTGTTGAAGCCTAGCAGAACGCAGTTAGAATGACCCCAAAATTAAATATTTAAGGGCAAAAAATGCTCTGTATGACATTTTGACAGATCATATGATACAGTTAAGCAATGTCACATGAGCAAACATGCCGTTTTCCCAAATTTTTTCAACCAACAATTCTATAATAGTTCCATTTTAGAGATAATAGAGTCTGATTTATGACGATAGAACCATTTTGAGTTGAGCAACACAGCAGTGCTTCATTACTGAATGCATCCTTTTTATTAATAAATCGATTGAGTGAATGATTCAGTGACTCGCCACTACATACTGGGGTTTTTTGTTTCATATTTAAAGTACTATTTCATTTTTAATATTTATACTTCATTAAACAGTCTGTGTAAATGCATCTAATGCCACTTCAGGTGTCGCTTAATGGAAATTTTAATCAAAGTGTTCATTTCGGTGACACGGCATTTGAAGAATGTTTTTCGTGAGTCAGGCCTAAATCAGCCAAAACCCTCAGCAAAATATCTAATTACTGTTAGCAGAAAATACGGGAACATTTTTAGTCAATATCGCACACCCCTTGTTGGTTTTGGTGGTTTCCAGCAGCCAGCGGTTTCGAATGAAAGCCAGCAGTAGAGACAAAAAATAACAAGTGCAAAGATATTTCCCCTTTTATGTCAAAGTGTTTAACATGTCTGCCAACAAATACTCTGTCATTCTCGTCCTGTTACGTTGTGGGAGGAAAATGGCTGCACAGAAGCTGAACATTTACAGAGATTACGTAGAGTATATGTTATAGATTTGGTACACGAATGGCAGCGAAGCATGATAAAGAAGCGTGAACTCTTGCAGGTGGCTGAAACTAGATCACTAAAGGCACAGTATTCCATGTCTGCGTTTGGTGCATACTGAACCAGAGAACGGCAAATGACCAGCATCTATGATTAGTCCCTATTGAAGCAGCTAAGATACATGAGATCTGTACAGGTCGCTGTCTGTGGTCTGTAAGGATACAGCAGACAGCCGTCACGGTTTAAGCCAACGAAGAGTCAGAACGAGGAGTGAAGCGATTCAGTCGTCGCTCATCCGCCGTGGAGACGTTCCAAACCCGTATGACTCTTCTATGGTCCACAGAATGACAAAGACTTGTTTGTTTGCACACTGGAGATCCATGGTGGAAGGGAAGGTTTTCAGTAAATAAAAGACTTGGAATGTAGCGCATGGACTACGGACTACTTTTTTGTCTTTTTTTGGACCCATTTACCTTCTCTGCTTGGAAAGGAACATTGATACGGGTTTGGAACGACATGAGACTGAATTCATGTTGACAGAACTCTCCTTGTTGGGTGGAGTAACCCTCGGTTTGGGTGAACTAACCCTCGGTTTGGGTGAACTAACCTCCTGTTTGGGTGAACTAACCTCCTGTTTGGGTGAACTAACCTCCTGTTTGGGTGAACTAACCCTCGGTTTGGGTGAACTAACCCCCTGTTTGGGTGAACTAACCCCCTGTTTGGGTGAACTAACCCCCTGTTTGGGTGAACTAACCTTCTGTTTGGGTGAACTAACCTCCTGTTTGGGTGAACTAACCCTCGGTTTGGGTGAACTAACCCTGTTTGGGTGAACTAACCCTCGGTTTGGGTGAACTAACCCTCGGTTTGGGTGAACTAACCCTGTTTGGGTGAACTAACCCTCGGTTTGGGTGGAGTAACCCTCGGTTTGGGTGGAGTAACCCTCGGTTTGGGTGGACTAACCCTCGGTTTGGGTGAACTAACCCTGTTTGGGTGAACTAACCCTCGGTTTGGGTGGAGTAACCCTCGGTTTGGGTGGAGTAACCCTCGGTTTGGGTGGAGTAACCCTCGGTTTGGGTGAACTAACCCTCGGTTTGGGTGGACTAACCCTCGGTTTGGGTGGAGTAACCCTCGGTTTGGGTGAACTAACCCTTTGTTGTTCCCTCAGGTCTGCAGAGTGAACACACACTCCGCTCACTGACACACATCACGTACGCGACATATAAGTTGGTTTTGTCTCATAAACGAAACATTTCTGTACAAAGCATCTGACTTCTTGTGGCCCATCATGCGATAATGATGAGGACGATGCTCGATTGATGATGCGATCCAGGAGTGTACAGGTGGACATCAGTGCAGGCCGGGATCTTCAGAAGATCCGGACACAATGTTTACATCCACGTCAGAGCATATGCTGACTTACTTTTCTTTGGCATCATCATACAAAAGAAAGAAAGAAAAGAAACTCAGTGTTTCATCATTATACCGTGAGAAGATCCTCTCAACACGCGTGAAGCTTTGCCAAAGAAACACCTGGATGTACAGGTCGAAACTTTTCAGATGTTTGCGATCACTTCTCTTTAACCCTGAGATAAACACCATGAGTCGATTCATTAGACGTCACAAATGTCAATAAACAACTGAAGAACTGATGTTGGTTCACGAACAGCACTTTGCTAAAGCAGGATCGATTGTTGGCTGGATGCTGTTTTCTAGGCACCTAGAACATCTACGGCCTCGACACTTTCATACGAGCTTTTTGGACCAAGCAGGTTTTCATTTCTGATTGCCATCGTTGTATTAAAACGTTGAAACATGCTGATTATTAGCTTGATTTGGGGGGGCTACAGAAGGCACGCTTTAATGGAGAATGACAACAGTTCTTTCTGAACAAATGGATCAAAACAAGTGGAAGAGAAATCTCACAAAAAAGATCCCAAAATTGAAAGAAAAGGCATTATATTTAGTTTTAACTGGGTCACTCCGTCACAAGTGGTCCAGTGGAGGTTGCCTGACCATTTTAATAGTCTTAATATTTTTGTGTTGGTATTGCAAAAGCACCATTTTTTGTTTATTTTCCTTGGTTTAACCACAGCGGTTGTCTTTTCCATCATGGACGTATCAGGAAACCTCAGTATCTTGACTAAAGAAGTTCCTAAAGCTCCTTGAAACAAAGTCCAAATGCAATGATCACGACTGCTCAGGGTTGAACTTTACAGTCAGTTTATAATGGGAAGGATTCGAGCTGTAATGTTGTATTATGGAGTATTTATTGTTGATAAATATAGACCATTTGAGTGTTTGCAATCAGTGATGATGCGTTTTTTGGATTTTTTATAAACTCGATACTTTGAATTGCAAGTTTATATGCTGCAATTCTGACTTTTTCCTGAGAATTGTGATATATAAACTCCCAATTGAGAGAAAGAAGTCAGAACTGTGAGATAAAAATGTTTAAATGTTATTGGTTTAAATATTGTTTCAGTCTGTAACTGTAGGGTGATACATTATGTCCGTTATGAACTGCATATGTGAATATTATATCGATCTATCAAGCTTTAAAAGTAATCGTCACCGGTTTCATCAGTCCAGTCTGTCGTTTAATGGCTTGCAACTATAAATCTCTCAGTTTCACTTCAAAGATTGTCTTTGACGACGGTTTATTCTGCGGTGACGAAACTTCTCCCAAATGGTCTAACGTTCATATGCAGAACATCAATTCGATTTCGACACTTGGATTAAATGCAACTCCTCTATTAACTGTAAAGTGAGTTTCAGATCGAGCTGGTTGCAAAGGAAATCCGGGGGGAAATAAAAATGGTCAAGCAACCAACTGTATAATTTTCGGACCACTTGAGACAGACGGACCCAACTGTGCTCAGATCTGTCCACTTGCACACACACATACACGCAAGGATTACGCCGAAGTGCGCCTTACTCGTGATGCTGGTACGTCTAGACTCGAAGCGAATGAGGCGGTGGATATGACAGGTACACTTGTGCTACATTCCCCAACGGCTATTTGTGCTTATTTGCATCATATTTCCTCTGTAAATCGTAGCCACACAACATACATCTTCATTCAAAACAAACACAACCTGAACAGACGTTATAATGCCCACGTCATTGTCCTTGTTCCAGGACAGATCCTATTGCTTCCCAAAAGGACACATCCGACAGTGTTCATTTAGACTTTTTCTTGTTCCTTGCTGCTGTGTCAAGCACAAATGGTTATGGTTGCATAAATGTAGGCGACTGGCTAATATACTCTGACAGATAAAACAAGAACAGAAGGTCTGGAGACGGATGTACCAAGAGAGACCTACTGATGACAGCGACAGCACTGGAGCGACACCGAGAGTTTTAGGAGGCGAGCACGCTTCGCCGCACGACTTGCTCCTTCCCAGCATGCAGTTGGGGCAAGCGCAGCTTCCGGCTGGACGAGCGCAATTCACTGTCACTCTGTTCTGCGTCGGAGAAATAGCCGTCCGTTTCAGTGTCCGGTGCAGATGTGCTGTTCCCAGTGCTGTTCTGCAGCGAGGCCTGCGTCGTTTCGCTCTTAGAACGTGACTTGCTCTGTCTAGGCAGACGTAGACGTAAAGCCATCTGCGAACGCTTGCCGCTCTCTGTATCCCCGGTGTCCGCGCCACCATCCCAAGAGCTGTGCTCCTCGGAAATGTGGCACGAGTCCATTTTGGAGATGGCTGGCTGCAGAGGGTCCGGCCTGCCCTCGCCACGGCTGTGATGGTGGTGGAGATGGCGCGCTCTCTCTCCTCGTTTGGGCCGCTGGTCCTCGGACCAAACCTTGCCTTTAACTGCGGATCCGATCCGTGGAAGCGAGACGGACTTCCTGCGGTTGCGTGGCACACCTCTCGCCTTGCGGCCCAGCTGAGGCGTTTTCCAGGTGGACTTCATGGAGTGGTCCATCATCAGGCTGAGCAGGTTCTCCTCACCCTGCAGGAGCTGGTCTGACAGGAGGCTGGCGGATGGGTCGTCGCTCTCTCCGGACAGAGACCACTGGCTCAGCATGTTATCTGCCGTGATGTGAACGGACTGAGCCAGCCAGCTGTCGAACAGCGAGCCGTCCAGCGGGAAGGATTTTGAGAAACCTGTGGAAGAGATGTTCGTTAAACAATCAGTGGACAGTCTCAATGAGCAAAGTGGTTTTTGATGGTAAGTAGGGTGTAGAGCAGAGGAAAAAAAAAAAAAAACGAACTGCGATTTTTATGATAAAAATTGTGATTTAAAACAATGTTGGTTTGCACAATTCGGCCAAAAAGTTGAGATTAAATATGACCCTGGACCACAAAACCAGTCACGAGTCATACAATACATTGTTCAAAATTATCGATTTTTATTTGATGCCAAAAATCATTAATATATTAAGATATTTTGTAAATTTCCCACCATAAATATCAAATTAAATTTAAGTAATATACATTGCTAAGGACTTCATTTGGACAAGTGTAAAGACGATTTTCTCAATATTTTGATTTTCAAAAAAATCTCATCTCAAAAAATTGACCCTTAAGACTGACTGGTTTTGTGGTCCTGGGTCACATATATCAATATTAGGGCTGGACATTGACACAAATTTCGATTTTGATTCACAAGCCTTTGCCATTTTAATTCAGGCCTTTCAGGTACAGCACAAGGCAAATGCCCTCAAGGTAAAGATATCAACCAATCCTGACACAGCGAACTCCAGTTGGTACATTACTGTAATATTAAAAGTTAAAATTAACTGATTTGTGAGCTACTTACATTTAAACTTACACATAAGGAAGTTTTTTTTATATTAATGATTTAATAATAAATTTTTAATGACATGATTGTTTTAATGACATTTAGCAAAACGCTCCTCTCTAGAGTTCATTAACTAGTTTTGAATGGCTTTTCTGAGGTAACATTACGTGAAATTGTTTACAAGCTGTTTTACTGTCGTCTTTCTGCGGTTGAAAGCTGATGAAGCGATTAAATGAGACATGATACGGATTTCAGGTGTTTTGTATCTTTCAACATTCCTTCTGATGTTCATTCATGTTTATTTGGTGCTGTAACTAGTAGTAAAGATGATCGATTCACGAGCCTCTTGAACTGAGGAGCTACAGAAATCTGTCACGCCACATTAAACAGTATTTATTGTTTGAATTTCATGAATAAAATAAAATTAACAGAATTTGAAAGCTGAGACTTTAATATCAAAAGTAACAAAGCACAAAGTTTCCTGCGATTTTTGTTGGATTTAAAAATCGATATCGGTTCTTCAAAATGAGAATCGATTAAAATTAAGAAATCTTTATTTTATTTTCACCCAGCCCTAATTAATATGGCTATAAATTCTATTAATCTAACCCCAATTTCAAAGTGAGATTTATTTAAAAATGTTCTTGCAATTAAAACCCTATAACCCGCCACACAGAAAAGTTCTTTTAGACATCCAATTGAAATTGTTATAAATGTTGCAACATTAAAAATGTCTAAACACAATCATATCCTAAAATGGCGTGGCGGTACAGACGAAATTATGTTGAGAACCTCTGCTGCATTTACTTTTGGTTCGATACACAAGTCTGAAGTAGTTTGTCTTGCCTAAGAAACAAGAGGATGTATTTTAAGAACCATAAAAATGCGTTTTAAACGTGCAACTGAATTGTCCTGCTAGTCAGTGAATCAAACTGATCTATTTGGATTTTATTAAGAACAGGTGCTCATCTCAAACAGCAGAGGTGTTTTTTAGCAGATCTGTACAGACAATGAAACAGAACATCTTCTTACCCAGCTGTGTGAACAGAGAGTTGTCGTCTGATCTCCATTTGTCCTTTTCTGGACTGCTCTTCCTCCTCTCTTTCACTCGTTCCCTGACTCCATTGCGATGAATCTTCTCCCCTCTCAGAGTTTTCTCTATGAAGTGCAGAAAGCAGAGTATGCAATACATTTAAAAAAGAGCAATTCATCCTTCCCGGCAGAGCTGAGAAAATACATGTGAAATTTTCACTTAAGTCATATATCCAGTGCTTCTCAAACCTGTCACCACTCATTCTGAGTGTTTCCCTAATCTAACACACCTGATTTAGATCATGAGTTTATTAGTGGAGACCGTACGGCCTAAATTGAGGACAAAAGGAAGACATGAAACCAGCAGTGAAGTCGGGGTCAAACGCATATACGCCTTATGCTTCGTCTTCCTCAGGTCTGTTTGCATATAACAACTTCTAAGGATTGATATTTGCAAATACCCAATTATTTTATTGCTTTGGAAGCCCATAATCAACAGTCGTGTTTACTTCCCCTTTAACTGTTTCCCATTTTTTTATGAGGAGTGCTTGGGTAAAAGAAAACCACTTTTATTGTTGGGACTACACCACTGCATGCAATATGTGCAGTGATGTTGTGCAGTGTCTCCAGGATAGGTTTGCGAAGCATTGAGTTACACAAAAAGATCAGTGAACACCAGACTCAACAGTCAACAGGAGGGAGTAAGGCGTAACTCGAAACCAAACAGCCACCTGTTTTATTCTTCAAATAGTGCATTTAACTTTATATTTAAAGAATATTTCGTCAGTATTTCATGCCATATTAATTTGTCAAATTTACTAAATAAATTGCATCTACTATTAGTCTATAAATTTTAGTTGAGCCAAAAACAAATTTCACACCAAATATTCCAACATTTCATGGATTTAAACATTTACAGTAAAACATTTGAAAACGGTCATACTGAGTACACTACTATGAAAAACAATATTGTGAATTCTTTATATTTCAGTTATTCATTGTCCATATTCGAACACATTGTACCTGAAAAAGCACAATCACGACGTGATTTACACATTTTGAGCAACACCATGTTTATATCTGATTAAAACATGTGAAGTGCACATAATCATATTTGTAAAAGAGCAATTATGTGTCACAATTCCCTGTCTTTGATCTGAAGGACTCTTGTTCTGATATTCTTCTTGTTTTGCCTGTGTTTAGTTCTTGTGTTTTAGTTCCCTTTCAGTCAGTCAGGTTCAGCGTTACATCAGAAATAAACTGACAAATTGGGATCTCGCCCGAGAGCTCAATCACCGTAGAGTGTAAACTAAATGAGCCAGTGTACATTGGTGTGCGAGATTAGCATCGCGCACTCCACCTGCGAAGCGGGTTTAGAAGGAATAGTGCATGCAATCGCACATTCAGCTTTTCGCTGAGAACTTTTGCTGAGCGGAGCCGAGCATTTCTGTTGTTCCGCTGCAATCATCTGTTTGAGTAACTCAAACTACAGACGTTGCATCTTTTTTAAGATGTCATTCCACCCGTGTGTTTCTGGGTGCGGTTATTACCTGGCCCTGTCTGACAGTCATGATTGCTGCCTCGCATGTCTGGGCTTAAAGCACACTGAGGGGACTTCCGTGGACGAGTCATGTACCCACTACGGGAAGATAACCATCTCTGTGCTGCAGTCGAGACTCGTGAGTCCCCTCACCTCTACCCTGATCTAGTTCCTCTTCTGGCCACCAGAAAAGGGCTACTTCGGTGAATAGCCAGGATGACCTGAGGATCACGGTGGGGGCTTACCCACTGAGCCAATCTCCGTGGACCCCCAATCCTCTTGCGTACCGAAAGCTGTGGAGCTTCCGGTTGAAGTTGCTAGTCCTTCTCATGGGGGACCAAGCATTTGATTTGGGGCTCTGGCGAAGGATCAAATGTCAATTGCTGCGGTAGAGTAGCGTTAGTCGAGTCAGACCCAGAGCTGATGGCGATGCTTTCCCAGGTCGCTGAAAGAGTCAGGCTCAAGTGGAGGCCTCCACCGTGTCCTGATTGGTCAAGGCTGGATGATTGGTGTCTCGGGGCAGCCCACGCTGACCATCAGCACCCCGCCCCAATGCTTTTCTTCCCTCAAAACCAACCTGGTGCCACTTCCTCCCTCACTACCCTCGATAAGGCCAAGAGGTACGTGGAGATCCCCACAGTGCAGCTTGCTATGGCAATGCAACTGTGTCTACAGACCGCTGCCATCTGGTGGGGTAATCCGCGTCTCCCTTCCAAGGCCTATAAGTTCTCATCCGTTCTCACGGACAAGGCTTACAGAGCCCCTGGACAGGCCGCCTCTGCCCTGCATGAAATGGCTCTCCTGCAGGTATATCACACCAAGGCACTTAAAGAGCTGCACGAGGGTAGTTCAGACCAAGGGCTAATGCAGGGGACGGACCTTGCCTTACGAGCGGCGAAAGTGACTCTGGTCACTTGGTTTGGGGACTCTGGTGGTCCCTTTGGTGGTCCCTTTGGCTGAACATGGCAGATATGAGGGAATATCGTTTTCGACTCCCTGATCTCCTAGGCCAGCCTCTTCAGCGACACAGTCGAGAACTTCTGAAAATGGCTGGAGAGAAGTCTGACTCCCTCCACTTTAAGGGCCTTGAAGTGGAACCTGTTCATTGAGTGGTGTTCTTCTCACAGAGAAGACCCCGGAAGATGCTCAATCACAGCCTTACTTTCCTTTCTGCAGGAAGAGCTGGAGTGATGGCTGTCTCCCTCTATCCTGAAAGTGTATCTTGCTGCTCTTGCCGCACATCATGATGCAGTAGATGGTAAATCCGTGGGTAAGCGCGACCTGATCATCAGACTTCTGAGGGTTGCAGTGCCTCCTTCGCACCCTTTTGGGACCTCTCCTTGGTGCCAACAGCATGACAAGAGCACCCTTCAAGCCACTCCAGTCAGCTGAGCTGAAAATCCTTTCATTGATGGCAGGGAGTTAGATCCAATTTTCTTTGGTTAAATACATTAATAGTGCCCTAAAGTAGCTCTTCGTTTACTGGACAAGGAATCCTGCAATCCCACAGCACCTATCACGCCAGAGTCTCATCATGTCGTGTCCGCCATGGCAGAGTCTCATGAAGTAATGTCCGCCATGCCAGAGTCTCGTGATGGATCCACAACTGAGTTCAGTGCGAGCAGTTGGCATGCCAAGTCCAGCGCTCTCAAAGTCTCAGTGCTCTCAAGTCCGGTGATCTCAGCGCATCCAAGTCAGGTGGTCCCAGAGTTACTACCACTGTCGTCTGCACTAAAGGCGATGGCTACTGCCATGTTTGGGCCGTAAACACTGCTACAGCCCCTCTAGAGTTGGTAGCGACTGCTTGTGAACTCTGTTTTACCTGTACTCCCTGTTATCTCTGTCTGCCCAGTCACGACCAAGAAGGTCAAAACTGAACCCTTTGTCTGCATGATCAGTCATGATCACAGAGGCTGACTATGAACTTTCTATGCTATCTGTTGACTTGGTTACAGATGGACAAAAAAGCCCTTTATGAACTCTCTGAGCAACGCGTCACAGCCACGGAATCCGAATTTGAACTCTCTGAGCTCCCTGTCATTGAGGCAGTCAATAATCTCTCGGCCTATGTTTCAGTTTTGTCATGGTATCCAGCACCGACATTACCGCCAGCTCCACCATGGTCTTCATAACCATTTGCTCCACCGTGGGGGTCTTCAGTCTCTTCTTTTTTGTTGTGGTGGTCTTCTGTTCTGCTTTGAGGGGCTTCAGTCCTGTCTACTCTGCCGTGGTGGCCTTCTGCTGCACCGTGAGTGTCTTCATTCCCGTTTGCTCTGCCGTGGTGGGCTTCTGCTCTGCAGTGGTGGTCTTCTGCTCCGCCTGCTTCATCATGGTGGTCTTCTGCTCCGCCTGCTTCATCGTGGTGGTTTTCTGCTACATCTGCTCTGCCCTAGTGGTCTCCTGCACCTTAAGCTCTGCCTTGGTGGCAATTTATTTACTTATTTTTTTATTGAAAAGCTTAACCAGGGACTGGGGCTACAAATTAAAGTTTGTCTAGAAGCCTGTATGTAAAGCATCGGTTGCTTAACATTGAGGCAATGTTATTCTGCGTTATCCCTGTTAAATAAACAAAGCTCCAACCTGGTTACTGCCAGCTATGCCATGGTTCCCTGAACAGCCAGATCTGCCCAGGCTCCCTAAACTGCCAACTGCACCTTTGGTATCTAGGCCCACTTCCGCTACACAATCCTGACCTTTTTCCGCCTCTGCTCCACCACCCTCCTGGACCTTGTGTCAGTTTTAGGAGCATCTGGAATCTATTCCTTAAAGGGAGGGGGTCTTCTGGATTGATTCCCTTATGTCTCTGATATCAAGAATTCTTACTTTGATATTATTTTGTCTTGTTTTTCCTGTGTTCAGTTCCTGTGTTTTATTTCCTGTTTCTTGTGTTTCCATTACGTTAGTTGTCATAGTTATTCATTGTTGAATTAGTCTCATCTGCTACTCATCATCTTATGTATTTAAACCCTCAGTTGTCTTAAGTTCTTTGTCTTGTCTTTCTTTGTATCGTTCCTGATGTTTATTCAACATGTGTTCATCATTCTTCTGTATCAAGCCTTAGTTTGGATTATCAAGTCAAGCCAGTGCGTGACATTATGGAAATACACTGTCAGAGCTTATACTAAAATATGTACTTAATGTATGAAAAACTCATCCTGGGCTGTTGTAAATTTGTATGCAATTTGGTATGCATCATCTAGAAATGCTCCTGTTAAAAGTTTATAAAAAGAATTTTGAATTTAGCAGATATGGGCTTTTGTGAAATCAACGTCCAGAATTTAACATGGCCTGTGTCCGAAAATGCCCCCTACACCCTGAGAAGATGGTCATTTGTTGTGTTGCCCGAAAGCACAGTGAACATAATTAAGTGCACTTATTCAATATTCAATCCAACAATGCATCGCAATAATGGTGACAAAACGGAAAAAGGACAAAAAAGTGACAAAAGGAAATGCTCAACGTTGCAAACTGACAAGTCCTCATTAGTTCAAATTTGGCAACTGATTCCTATTATTATTATCATTATTAATTGAATGTTTTATGCTTTAAAATGACAAATCACAAATCTGGTAACGGCTGGAAAAATGGCAAACCTCGAAGACAAAGTATAGAATACAGAACTGATCAAATATTTCTGGGCTGGGCGAAAAATGCACAATATTTTTTTCCCCATATTGATCGATAGTGATATTTATCACATTATATAATTTTATAATGTTGTCAGCTTGAAGAGTTTCCTGACATTGACTGAAGCCTTGAGATACCAGAGGGTTCATTAATTACATTTTAGAATAGAGTTTATTAACAAAAATAGAATAACGTAAAATAATGTAAAACTTTAACTGCACAAACACACTTTTCTGCTGTAAAATAATAAAAGTTTCATTGCCCTATAATTTATTAAAATAGTGACAGCAACAGTGACATCTCAAATATTTGAAGAGTTATAACCTATTAGAGCTGCACGATCCTTTGCAGGTTCCCTATTAGCATTGGTTTTCAATCTATTTCACTTTGAAATCAAATCTTCTGCCATCGTCTTGTCAGTCAGCTCCTCATTCTCATAAAAAAAAAATAAAAACCTGCTACTGATTTGTGCTGCGACTCGTTCGGCACATGCTGAATTGAGCAGATGCGTTCAGTTTTAATTTTAATGTCTGTTTTCTAATTGAACTAAATTATTTTCATTACTGTAAAAAAATCAAAACGTAGCGGGGGACGGTGCCGCAGTAGGCAAGTGATGTAAATGGTGTTACGGGTGAACACCCCAAGCCCCAAGACAACAAGCCCAAAAAAGCTCATAATAAGTGGACATGGCAACTCTGCAAGAGTGCACTCGGTGAAGCAGGCTTTACAATCGTAAACAAAACATGATGTCTCCGTCGACTGTGTGTTAGTAAATATTGTTGAACATAAGTATTTTGTAGCTGTAATATTACTTGTGTCAGAATAGCGGTTACCAAACATGCCAGAACATGGCTATGCTGTTAATCAATGCAGTTTCGAGAGTTCCATACACACAATAATTATGAGGATTTATCATGTGTTATACACACACACACACACACACACACACACACATACACACAACTGCTCTCTCTGGTTGAGCGGCGACACAGATCTGAATGTTCGCTGTGATCGAAGTTTTAATAGATATTGTCGAATCTTTGGTTATTCAGATCGTGTGGGTGTTTCAATCAATAATCGTGCAGCTCTATAACTTATACAAAAAGTTCCCTGTTAGATAAAATAAAGTTCAAAAATATTAATTATGCACTGGTTTTACATGTCTGAAATTATTTTGAGCTAAAAAAAAATAGTAGAAAGTGTAAACAGGGTTGCTGCATATTTATTAAAATCAAATTTAAGACAAGACCTTTTTAAGACCCAAAGTAATGACATTTGTGCTTATTTCTGTTAATTATAACATTTTCATGGCTAAAGTCTGGCTACACTGTATTCAGCACAAACTTTGCAACAATAATGTGAGCAGCATGTATGTAAAAGTTTGTAGTTTTGAGAAAATTATGTTTATGCATGGTTAGTAAAAAAATATTTGGTAACACTTTACGATAAGGTTCATTAGTTAAATATTAGTTAATGTATTAACTAACATGAACTAACCATGAGCAATACATTTGTTACTGTATTTACTAATCTACGTTAATGTTAGTTAATGAAAATAGTTGTTCATTGTTTGTTCATGTAATTTCAAAGTGCATTAACTAAGGTTAACAAGATTTTAATAATGTATTAGTTAATGTTGAAACTAACATTAAAAAAGATTAATAAATGCTGTAGAAGTGCAGTTCATTATTAGTTCATGTTAACTAATGTTGTTAACTAATGTTAACTAATGAACCTTAATATAAAGTGTTACCAATATTTTGTTTAAGTCACTGAAATAAGGCTATAAAACACATACTGAAGAGGTGTTCACAAGACTTTTGAGAACTGGATGTTGTAGACTAGATGTTTTTCAACAAAATGATGTGAAAATCATCTTACCCACTCATTCACATAGAATATATTGATTTTTTAAGGCATTTTTTGTGTAAGAATGACGGTATGTGAGGGAGTGTCAATGGCCATGAATATTGATGTGATTCACACCTGGGAAGACCAAGACCCTCCCCTAATGGGGAGGTAAATGTGACCGAGGAATCAAAGAAAGAATATGAGAAGATTAAACGAATGGGTTTTTCTTTGTTTGTAGTTTATTTAGAGCACAACATAATTAATACATAATAAAGGTCAAATGCACAATATTGAGCATCTAAACATGGACACTTGAACTGTCACACACCTTTGTGCCATTCCTGGAAACAGTTCCTGTTTGACTGTAGATACAAGTGAACCATACCTGGTATTTCCAATGTTTCTGCTTGCTTCTTTTGCCATGCACTGAAGAAAAAACTGCCCCACCATCATTAGTCAGTGATTCACCAAGTTCATCTAGAATATTAGTTCAATTTAGATGAAAAACTTGCCGATGTTGGTACAGCGCTGTCACAGAAAAACAGTTTGAACAGACTCGTGTGAAAGTTTGAGTCTGCAGGACAGATCAGTCGTGTCTATCTGGTCCCTGTATTAAAAAAAATAAAAATAAAAATAGAAAGAAAAAAAGATGTGTTAGCATGCTGATATCAGGAGAACTTTATTATTGCATTAGTAATCACTTACGTACAAAAACATGATTTTTGCAGTCACAGAGGCATGCATGATTTATATTTATGATCATATCATACAAAAGTCATATTTTAGAAACATTTAGACTAACATATTCATCATATTACAGCGTAAACATCAACAAACAACTCTTACTTTTAAATCGTATTATGTTTATATTATAGAGCAAAAAAAAAAGCTTTATAGGACATTAAATCCAATGAAAGATTGCTTTTATTTTATATTTCAAAGTTTCACTCGATTTCACAGGGAAAAGTAAAATGTGAACAAGTTTATGTAAAAATGACACGGTAACTAATGTAATAATGAGTTACTTACTCGTCAGAAAAGATATCCACCGCTGGATCAAGCCGCGCAGCGCATCGCAATCTTCTTCTTCTGAGGTAAATTCAAGGCTTATTCCTCACAGCGAGTCTTCTTCCAAACTCGATGAAAAGCAGGAGAATCTGATGAAGCTTGATGCTTAGTTTATCAAGCTTGATGGGGGCGTTTACAGGTCCGCATGGCTCACATGGACGACTACCGTATGAATAGCATGTGCTGCGCGTGGTCACATTAGGTCATACGTAATGAATTTTCATAATGTAATATAACGTTTCATACGGATTACATAAACTTAGAACATTCGTTTTTGATTTCATTTAATTTAAAAGGAGACATTTCAAGCTTTCCATAGACAAGTTTCTGAGTATTTGCTGAGTTTCGGTTCATATTTGTTCCGCTTTTTAAGAAAGAATTCCATGGAGACGGAGACAGCAGAAAGCGCCTGTTTGTTTTCTTTATTTTACAAAAGCACAAAGTTTTATTGTTTTTTTGAGTGTGCACAAATTTACAGTTTCGAATGATGTATTTCTCTTATCTGTATGACCAGAAATGATTTTAAGTTGTTTTTGTTGGCTGAATGCATGTGATCGCGTCTGCGCCGATGTAAACTGTAGTATAGTATAAAAAAGATATTATAGAGTAAATACCTGACATCATGTGACATCCAAAAACCGCTTAGTTAAAGTTCAAATCTATGGATAAGTGGCTATCACAGCTGCTTACAGGGGTTATTAGGGCAACAGCTGCATTTCTGCTGTTCCATCAGTGCCATCTGCTGTCAGAGAGCAAACGTGTGTTTTCATTCACTCGTCCCGCCATGCTTTTCATCTCTATTGGGTTGTTTACATCAGAATGCACACACGCAATGTTGTAAAAATGTATTCTAAAAATCTAAATAATTCGTAATTCGCCTTAATTCCCACAGTACTCAAATTATAAATCTTACATAAACTGCGCTTGGCTTCATTGCTTTCATTATTTACTTCTATCTCATCTCCTAAACTAGCCATCTTCAAGCTATTGAGAGTTAAATTTGCACTTTCCCATTTTGCTCGAATTTGCCCACTCTCGTCTCCCAAGCGACTCATCCTCACCGACTCATCTCTGCAACAAACTATGTAAGAAAAAGACATACGTAACAGTCAAATTGCAAACTGGATACTACCAAAGACTTGGTGCTACACAGCCTAAAAGCATATTTTTAAAATTTCATGCCTAGCAGAAAAACTTTTTAATTGCCTCAAAACTATGAGATTCTAATTTTAGACTTTTTAGGATTTTAGGCCGCATTCTCATACTCTGTGTTGTTGTCCTTTTTAGGTGATGGAAAAGTTTTATTGCGTTTCCCGCCTTGGTTGGAAACGACCGTCAACGTGTTTTCCAGACTGTCTGAGCCGGATCACACATTTCAAAACTTTTCCATTGATTTTCTACGTGAACGTCCTGCACGAATGTGTTTTTTTTTGTCGCATGCATGACACGGCATGCTAAAAACGCAGTGTTCGAGTTAAAAGAAGTTAAAAAAACGCATCTCAACAGCTTGCTCCAGTGATCGTCGTGCTTCCGGAAATAACGCATTGTGTGTAATGCGTACTTACCTTTTTTTTCAACAATTTCCTCAGATTTGGAGGGTAAAAGAAAGTTAGATTTCACTTTCGTTTTCCTCGCCGGCTCCTCGGAGACGGACCGGATGTTGTTGTGTTTATTTCTGATGTGTGATAGACTGGAGGGTTAATCCATATAGAGTAAAATTCCCCAGAGCTTATTTTATCTCGATATGATATTGTTTATCGCCCAGCCCTAGTTTGAGCACCGTCTTTCACTGACCATTTTTGTTTAAAAAGGAAAAACAAAATCAAACATTTTTGTAGGGTCCACTTTTAACCCTATTTTAGCCATAAATGAACAAACACTGCTTACAGCTCTCATATTCTTCTCACTTTGGTGCATTTCCAGCTTCGCTATCAATTAAAACCGGCAGATCAAAATGTCAAAAGAAAAACATAAGCGGGTGTTGTGAAGAGTTTCCATACCTCCAACCAGGTCCTTCTCTAAGAGCTGGATCTGCAAGGCGAAGATCTTCTCCTGCAGGTTGCATAAAGAGTGTTTGATCCTCTCTCTGCGTGTGACCATGTAACACAAGTTTCTGACCTGAAAGAAAACACCAGTCACTGAAACTGTTAGCATGATGCAGGGTAACGTCACCTTACATCAGACTCTGTTACCTTCAGCGCCTTTTATCCATATTCCAGGGCCCTCATATGCAATTTCCTGTCTACAATGACCCCAAATAAGAACAGCATTTCCTAAATGTTTCTACAAATTATTTATTACTCGTCATGCATCACGCAACACCTGCTCCACCCACACGCTCGAGGAATTCATTCATATTGTAGAAGTGGGAAAGTCCTCTAAGAGAGTAAGTGTTGCCAATGTATTGAACTCATTAGCTTTCATAATAAATTCATTTTTTACTGTAGATCAGGGACGGTGAGAACATGTGGAGCTACACTCACCCTCTCGAGATCCTGACGCAAGTGAGTGAAGAGATTCAGACGGCGATACAGAACGTCCTGCTCCTGCTGGGCGAGATTGTCCACCTCGTCCCTCTTGAGGGCCACCAGGGGCTGGTTGAAGTTGGCCTTTCGTCGCAGTTTCCAGTACTGGAAGAGGAAGTCCACGTGAGCGTCTGGAAGGGAAAGGCTTTCCGCAACATCCTTGGGGTCCACTAATCTGTAAAACTCGTCTTCAAGCTCTTGCAGCTTCTGCTTGCGTTGACTGGCTTTCTCCTGTTCTGCTTGTTCCTGCTTCGCACGATCGGAAAGCATCCCTGACAGATCCGGCCCGGCGTGCCGCGGTTCGGACCTGTCCGCGTTAGCGCTGCTGTTTGAGCGCGAGACGCTGCTGTGCTCTAGACAGAACGATTTGAAGCGCACCTCATCGTTCTCTGCCAGAGTGGTGCGCATCTCTAGTCCGTGGTCAAACGCACACGTCACGTGGAAGGCCACGACACAGGATGGCATGGAGCACTGTGTAAACACAACCGCATGATTAGAGCTCTGTCATCATTTCCTCACCCTCGTGTCCTTACACACAGGAACACAAAGGGAAAGATTTAGGGAACGAAGCTTTCAAAAAGGAAAGAAAAGTTCCATAAAAATATTACAGCACAACTTGCTATATAATGCGCTACTCCTCGATTCTTCTGAAGTCAAGCAACTAGAATTCAGCCTTTATTTGTAAAAAACCCATAGATCTCCAAGTCAGTTGTGTTGCGCCATAAAACATAGTTGAAACGCATCTATGTATAAACTACATATAGTGCCGCAACGCGTCACACTGTTTACATTCATCTGGCGTAATGGCGGCTTCTGCTCCTGGGAACGGAGAAAGTTCCATTCTATCCCAAAAACCTGGACCACGATTATCAAAAGTATGGGAATACTTTAAACAGAGGCCAAATAAAACACTCCTTTGTTCCCTTTGCAGAACCGAAATGGCGTTCCACCTGTGGAATTGGATCTCTGCCAAATTTTTGCGCGCAAGATCATATTTTGAGCGCAAAAGGGTGTTTCGCGCGTGAACTGAGTTGAGGAGAAAATCTTTGTCTCGCAAATAAGAAAATATTTAGAGCGAACGAAAATCAGTTTTGCATTTCAAAGAAGTTTATTTGGATGTGCGCAGACGTTCTCTTTCGCTCGTGCAAGCTTTGAGTTGCTCGCGCTCCTGATTCCCGCCCCGCGCGCTCGCTAAGCGCCGAACGCTCGCCTGCTCAACACAAACCAGCGTTACAATGTGAGAAAATTCCAGCCAATCAGAGATGACTTGACAACCAATCACAAGACTCGCTGCATCACAGACAGAACAAGAGGAAAAACACACGGTTCAGGAGACGTTTGTTCAATGGTTTGAACACTATCAAAGTTCCTTTAAGACTGTAGAGAAAGTCTTTGACACTCTTCATGTTAAAGTTCAAATGTCTTCCACTGGACGAACACACATGAGTGTCTTATTTTTAATAAAAATCAAATGATATTATTACATAATGGCGTGTCCCAGTGTTTCTACACCTCAATGAACTGATCAATTAGTTCTGACTTCTTACGTAAAAAAAAGATCACTAGATTAATTTAAAAAAACCTTAATAATGGGGGGGGGGGGATCGGTAGAGTATTCGACTAATCGTGGGGGGGAAAAATAATCGTTACAGTAGTCGACTAATCAGGAAAAAAAAATAATCGTTAGAGTAGTCGACTAATCAGGAAAAAATAATCGTTAGTTGCAGCTCTACTACATATTTAAGAAATCCAGAAGTAACGATTGGAATAAAATTGCAAACTGACTGAACTGCATCAATAAGCTCTTGTTTTACCCAAAAGACTTCAATCATTCAGACATACTTAGAGTCAGAGCATCATGTGAATAAGTCACTCTTCAATGAACTCGACCTAAACAGTGCGACTCCGTGTTGAACATGTCAAATTCAATCAGTCATAATCAATAAATTTAATTTCTTATGTTTTTTGTATCAGTATTTATTCATTTGTTCTCATTCATTTTGAACACAGTTTCTAACCGTGAGGCACATTTCACATTTTCACACGTTTCAACAGCTTGACTGGACTTCATGAAGTAGCCCATCCTCTGCGTTAAAGCAGGCGAAACTTATTCTGCTCTCTAGACTTCAACTGTGTCTCACCTGAATACATGTGCCTGTGTGCTCACGGCACAGGCTGCAGGACAGGGCCCATCGACTGGCTGGGATGTGTGAGACTTTTGTAATGGGTTCCATCTTCTCAGGACAGCCAATGCTCACCTTTATCAACAAGAAACGACAAGTTAGAAAACAACACGTGTTCAGATTAGGGATGACTGACTAGTCATGATGAATATTTCAGTTTTAATTAACATCACATATATGTATGTTTTTAACATTGATATTAAGCCGAAACACTGTATCAGGCCGACAGGCGGCTCTGCAAAGTTATTGTTTCATATAAACTTGCTTGACCATCACAACACAGGTGTCATTTTAAAACTTTGAAGCTCAGCTTTACAGTGATTATAAGGAATATTCAACTCTTACGCAATTAGTTACTTTTTTAGAGAGTGATACAATTTTGTACTGCATTACTTTTAAAAGTAACTTCCCGCAGAATCTACAGCAGGAACAACGAGCGAAAGCATTTCGCTGTAACATTTCATGTTAGATTCAAGTTAAATTCTTTAAAAAATGAGTCTCACGAAGGAATTACACTTTGCATTGCAACACTAGTATTTCCCCCGATCCTCTCAGAAGTGTTACAAATGAAATTAGCAGGATTGGGGAATAGATTCACTGCGTCTGTAAGACGAGGAAACTCATTCAGTGTATTCATCAGCTGCCGCGCAGCACTTCACGTGATTTCTGTGAGCCTTTTCACTCGCTTTTGTGGCTTTCTACATCCTCATCATTCGGCTATTGTTACTGCCTCGCTCTTCAATTTCTGTACATTTTATTGGAATACCCATTTTGGCCAGGCTTTTCAAGATTCCCTCTTTGAATCCTTATCTTCTTGTCAATTCTTCTTTTGTCCTCCTTTGGATATTCAGCAGCCTTTTGCATGTAAAACAGAGCGCTAAATGTGCGGGTCTGCCTTTACAAACACATCTTGCCCTCCATCTGACCAAACAAGTTCAAATTTTCAGCTGAAAAGCTTTCCTTTCAATCACATGACGAGAAATTCATCCATTATTGAATGCTAATCACGATTTTCCTGTCGTCTTCCAGATGAATAAGTGTGAATATGTTCTGTAGCTCTGTGTGAAAGGTTAAGTGACGTGACCTAGGGCTGCAACACATCTATACTGTAAACAAAAAGTTGGAGAAGTGCTCTGCACACCAAGAACCTGCATCAGAGAATAACTAAAAAAGCTTGGAGTACATTATATTTACAGGGAAATATGCGTGACTGCAGAAGATTCTACCGCCTACCAAGTAACACGATTGTTTTTGCTTACGATCATGTATAATTCAGTGATTTAAAATGCCCTGATGCTTCCAAACCAAAGCAAAAAAAACATTATCATATTTGATATGCACATTTCCAAGGTCTCTAAATGATCAAAACTTCACTGGTAAACCGGTCACACAATCTACTCCATACCTTCTGTCGTCTGATTGATGGTTTAGGCTGCGTTCACACTTGTAGTTCGGTTGATTTGGACCAAAAAACAAAACAAATCATATAGTCCTGGTCCTCTTAGCGTTCACACTGGCATTTTTAACAGCGAACCTGAAGTTACCGAACCAAAGGCACAGGGATACAGTCACGACCTGATTGGTCGGCTTTCATGACATATATTTGGTGACGGAGCTCGCTTACCGAACATTCAAAACAACGCTGTGTTCTGGATTAAACGCCATCATTTTATGCTTTATTTTCACCAGCTGAGAACTCACGAAGAGCTCATAAAATGTTCAAAACATTCAAAACAGCTCCAGGATTTCCTCCGTTGAACGCAGAAACAGAAACTTCACCTCCTCGTTGCTCCACGTTTGCCCTCGACTCATTTTGGATACGCCGATCTTCCCGCGTCGACTTGTAGCGTCGCATCTTGTGACATCACATCCTGTTTTTGGTTCGTTTACATGTCTTTGGTCCGCGTTGCGTTCATATATCAATGGAACCGCACCAGAGTTCGTTTGGAAGCGGACCGAGACCCATCTTTTTAGCGCTTGTTTGGTGCGCACCAGGGTTCGGATGGCAGTGTTCACATGTGTTCAAACTGAGCAATCGCACCAGGGTTCGTTTTAATCGAACCAAACATGACAAGTGTGAACAAACCCTTAGTCTGTTTTAGAAAGTAAAGTGAGCTAAAACGTTGGAGTTTCGGTTCATATTTTCATTCAGGATTCATCATTTTCTCATCCCTAAAATGAAACAACACTACTTATAACTACTATCTCCAGACCAGCTTCGTTTGGTACCTCGGGGATCCATAAGGCACAGCTGACGTGGACCCACTTGGTTCCACTGCGAGTGGGTTTCAGAGCTCCTCCTCTTCTGGGACAAAGCAAACATTTGGGCTGCACTCCGAGAGCACACGTTCGGCACAGCCAGTTACCCTGCGGCACCTTCAAGATCCCGTAACATGCCTGCAGGAGGAAAAAACACTCATTATAAATGTCTCGAATACTGTAATTGCGGTTATAAATTTTAATGATCAGAATTTACATTAGAAAGCTTATTTTACTATGTGGAACAAGTGCATGTTATCCTTAAGAGTAAACATACAAAACAAGCTGAAAACCATGGGGGTATTCCAGAAAGCAAGGTTAACTTACCACCACATATACCCTGAACTCTCGGTTGATTAACCCAAACCTTGCTTACTCGAGGTATGCTGGTTCCAAAAACGCGTCCGGGAGTAAGTTCAGCCAACCCAGAGTGTGTTCCCGGTTAACACACGAGACAATCGCGACAGAATTCACCGTTGAAACAGACACTAAGAAAATGCGCGCCATTCTACTTCCTTCATTAGTTTGATAGCGATTTACATAACCTACTTAGTGCTCATTGCCACCTATTTTTTCAATCGTTTCGTTTAATCAGTAATCTTTATCGTTCATTGACTACTATTAGTATGCCATTTATAGGTTTATCTTTCCCATAGGTGTAAACGTTGAGCCACTCGGGCACCATTAAAACACTGAGAGTGTCTCCTCAGATCTGTCAATCTCTGTCCAGTGCAACCAATAGCGTGAGTTTGGGGTGTGGCTAATGTAGCAGGCAGCGAGTTTGGGACGTGGCTATTATAAAAGTCAAGAGAGTTTAGGGCGTTACTTTTGTAGCAGGCAGAGTTTTGGGCGTGGCTATTGTGTCAAGCAGAGCGTTTGGGGCGTGGCTATAATAGCAGGCAGAGCGTTTTGGGCGTGGCTATTGTGTCAGGCAGAGCGTTTGGGGCGTGGCTATTGTAGCAGGCAGAGCGTTTTGGGCGTGGCTATTGTGTCAGGCAGAGCGTTTTGGGCGTGGCTATAATAGCAGGCAGAATGTTGGGTGTGGCTATTGTATCAGGCAGAGCGTTTTGGGCGTGGCTACAGTAGCAGGCAGAATGTTGGGTGTGGCTATTGTATCAGGCAGAGCGTTTTGGGCGTGGCTACAGTAGCAGGCAGAATGTTGGGTGTGGCTATTGTATCAGGCAGAGCGTTTTGGGCGTGGCTACAGTAGCAGGCAGAATGTTGGGTGTGGCTATTGTATCAGGCAGAGCGTTTTGGGCGTGGCTATTGTATCAGGCAGAGCGTTTTGGGCGTGGCTACAGTAGCAGGCAGAATGTTGGGCGTGGCTATTGTGTCAGGCAGAATGTTGGGCGTGGCTATTGTATCAGGCAGAGCGTTTGGGGCGTGGCTACAGTAGCAGGCAGAATGTTGGGCGTGGCTATTGTGTCAGGCAGAATGTTGGGCGTGGCTATTGTATCAGGCAGAGCGTTTGGGGCGTGGCTACAGTAGCAGGCAGAATGTTGGGCGTGGCTATTTTATCAGGCAGAGCGTTTTGGGCGTGGCTATTGTATCAGGCAGAGCATTTTGGGCGTGGCTACAGTAGCAGGCAGAATGTTGGGCGTGGCTATTGTATCAGGCAGAGCGTTTTGGGCGTGGCTATTGTGTCAGGCAGAGTGTTTTGGGCGTGGCTACAGTAGCAGGCAGAATGTTGGGCGTGGCTATTGTGTCAGGCAGAGCGTTTGGGGCGTGGCTATTGTATCAGGCAGAGCGTTTTGGGCGTGGCTACAGTAGCAGGCAGAATGTTGGGCGTGGCTATTGTGTCAGGCAGAGCGTTTTGGGCGTGGCTATTGTATCAGGCAGAGCGTTTTGGGCGTGGCTACAGTAGCAGGCAGAATGTTGGGCGTGGCTATTGTGTCAGGCAGAGCGTTTGGGGCGTGGCTACAGTAGCAGGCAGAATGTTGGGCGTGGCTATTGTGTCAGGCAGAGCGTTGTGGGCGTGGCTATTGTATCAGGCAGAGCGTTTTGGGCGTGGCTACAGTAGCAGGCAGAGTTTTGGGCGTGGCTATTGTGTCAGGCAGAGCGTTGTGGGCGTGGCTACAGTAGCAGGCAGAGCGTTTGGAGCCTGTGTCCCTGGCAACAAAACAGATCAGGTCAAAAGCGGAAAGACATGAGATGGACCAGCCCGGGCTGATCATGCGGAAAATCTGCGTATTCCGGTCCCTGGCCGATCGATCGGTGCATATCTAAAAAATATTCTTAACGTTACTCTTAAGTTAGATAAATAAGAAGAAAACGGCAATATTTCGTGAATCCGACCCCTGGTGTCAAGTGGTGTTTCACTGCACACAATGAGACATTGGGGGGTTAATGTTTTTGATTAAATTTACGAAGGCAAATGAACTTTTTAAAAAAAAAGATTATGTGCAGAGATAATTCATTAATGCTAAACACTACAACATTCTACAAAAACATAAGAACTGTCAATCTTAATTCCATGGCGTCTTTAATTACAGCGCTCAATGCGTTTTTAGATGAAGTACCTGGTGCACACAAACGTTGCACTTGTCGCAGAAAACCATCTCGTTGCCGTCCTCCCCCTCAGGTGAGCGGCACACGTCACACACCACGTCCTCGTCGTATTCGATGCCCAGCCCCTCCTCCGTCTCGATGGCCTGCTGCATGTTTTGCTGACACCTGCTCTCCAGCTCCACCACAACCTGCTCCATGGTGAGCTCGTCCAGCTCCGGAAGTGCTGAGAAACACACAGGAGAAGACATGCTAAGGGATGTAGAACAGTGAAGGGGAAGGAACGCCTGCTTGAAACTTTATGCATAATGCAGGACTTTTAAATATAATCAAGCCTGAATAGACCAGGACTCTTATGTTGAAATGTCTATGATTTACTATTACCGGCAGCCAAAATGTTATCGCTTACAAACAAATGACAGTACAAACACCGTAACAGTTCATCAACAGCAAATCAGAAGCAATTGTTTGGCATAAATGTTCTTCCATCCCCAAATTTTTATGACTTTTTGTGACCTTGAATTTCATAAAACTGATTTTATTTAGACTTTTTAAAGGACCCGTGAGGACTTCATCCACACACATCTATTTGTATTTTGGTCTTTTGTCATCACCTTCACATAATGTATATCTAAAGCTCTAAACAAAATGTAACAAATTTTTTCATCGCAGTTTTTGCTGTTGCATTGTATACATTTATTATGTAAATTGAAAAGTGTTTATTTTCTATTTTTAAATTAAAACTCATATCACTTAGATATCAGGTGTCTTTTTGGAGTCTCCAAGTGTCCTCTTTGGAAAGACACCTAAATTTACCCTGACAAAAGCTTTGTCAGAATCATCCTTAAACTTAAACCAGAACTTGATAAAACATTTATCTTTTTTTTTTTTTCAAATGTTTCAAGCCTTTCAAATCCTAGTCTTAATTTTTTTTACTTTGAAAGTATATCATACAAAAAAATAATAGTCATTTTATTAGGTTTTATTTATTTATTTATTGTTTTAATATTGTCGGTTGTCGATTCAATTCAAGATCAGTTTTTGCACATTCAGAATGAATCGATTCGAGACGATTCATAATTGGCATATGTAGAAATTTACATAAGCCAAGATTTAAAAAGGCTTAAAAAGTATAGTTAGTTGATGTTAGTGTTGTGTAGGATAGTGGAGGTTCATTACTTTATGTTCATATAGTAGTTTTTAACTTTCTACCGCCCCATGATGAATCTGAAAGAAAGTGTTCCGGGTCTTTCATGCGCATCTGACTGACTGAAACCACACACTTTTGTTTTAGTGTTGTTTGCTTCATACATTTAACTGCATTAAGTTCAATTTAATTTTTACTCAACAGAACTGTGCGTATGCAATTTAGACACTTACATTCTATTTTAGCTCCGTTCTTCATCCATGAAGTAAACGCGTGACCTTGACTGAGCTGTGTTTTACTGCAGCGGCTCAGGTACTGTCAATGGAGTGACCCATTTTCAGGGGCAGCCAAAATTACACTTTCAAATCAGTCTGAGCTACAGAAATGAATCTTTATACTTACAATTAAAGCTTCATGTTGCGAGAATTTCATTCTTTGTCAATGGTTTGACTCGAAACAAATAATTCACAATTCAAAAATGCAAGATTGATTCAAGGATTTGTAATCGATGCATTGAGAAAACGAGTGAATCGTTAAACCCCTAATAGAAATCACTTGACTAATTCCACAAATTCCAACTCTTTCTCCCACTTTGATCACTTACATCATTAAAAAGAAACAGGATTCAGAGAGTCAGTGAGTCTTACCTAACTGTCTGAATTCAGTATTAACCAGTTCAAGCCAGGTCACATCCAGATCATCCAGATCGTAGCGACTCAGTGGCTCAGTCAGGCCATGTGACTCTCCGAAGCCAAACTCTGACTGGCCCCTGGTTTGGATTGGTGAAAAGAATGGGATTCGATTGACATCCGGAAGCTCCCTGGGAGGAAACAACACACACACTTGAATGAACACACAACGTGCATCAAGTACTGGGTTTCAGGTTCAAGTTAATGCACTGGATTTGCAGCATAATGCAGATTAGCACAGAAAATGACTCATTCCATAATTACATATAAGTAAAATTCAGGTTTAGAATAGAGCTCAATAGAAGTGAACAGAATTGAATTCCTCTGTGTTAAAAATAACACAATAGTGTGTTCAGTGTTGATTCAGTTCAGTTGAATGATTGTGTAGAATTAAGCAGCTCTGGTGATGTAATCACGTTTCGCGTCGGGCGGTTCTTTGCCTCCATGTTGTATATAAAAACCATTTAATGCACAGCTAGCCGTGGATTATCCCTTTCATATGTGATTGGTAATGCATTTGCACTTATAATTTTCCAATAAACTAAAATGTAAGACATAAGCTCTTTTGTCATCTTGGAGTGTGTGGCAGAAACATAAACTGCCGCCTATGAATGGAAATACAGGCTAATATCTCATTTAATGACAAAACACATATGTTTTATTAGCTAATTAATGTTTTTTCCCCCAACGCCAAAACTAGCGTCACATAAATGACATATTTTGCCTTCAAAACGGATTTTGTATTCCTAATTTTACATACAAATACAAACACTGAACTTTATATGCAAACATGTAATAAGTTATAAGTTTAATCGTCACCAGGCTTTCGCTGGAAACGTGTACCCCTCATCACATGCAGGGAAAGAGTCAACTCACAAGCATGTTTTATTACTGTATTGATGTTTCGATAAGAAATTTTTTCTCTTAAAAATGCATCTTAAAAACAGATTCGTCTTATATTCAGGGTCTTAACTTTCACATATCAATAATACACCCGCAACAATAGGTGGCGCCAAATACGTGTAAAATGAGCGTGCCAAGAAATACGGAACGTCAGAGTGTAATATTAGAAACTTTCGAGCAGAAACACACATGGTTTAGCTTAATTGTTATATAATTATTAATTCAAACTATTTATTTTCAAATAATTTGGTCACAATATCGACAAAGTAAATAACTAGAAAACTAGGCTATGTTTGATCTTTTGACATTGAAATGTAAAAACGTCAAAAACAAGACTTGTTTTCTACTTCCTGATCTATCTTGCGTCACACAGATGAAAACATCAGCGCACACTTCATTCCTGACCGGAGGATTCGGGGCTTGACGGCAGCTTCTGTGCATCATATCTCACATTATGTTTCTGAAAAGCTTTCTTGAGTAGCTCACTTCACAGATCTTGTGAAGCAGGGACACTATCTGCACATTCATTCTGAGATTTTGAAAAAAGTCACCGCATTTCCACTTGGGAAACGCATTACGCGTGGGTTCAGAGCGTGAGTGTGATTCTGTGCAGTCTCACCTGACGACAGGCTCAGGAATGGCTTCCACGCTGGCTGGCACCTGCACACCCTTCTCCCATTCCTGCCTCCAGGGGTCAGACAGGAAATAAAACTCCTCTGGGCTCAGTTGTGCTGAATCAGGCAACTTCATGGCTGTAATGAAATCGGTCCGAAACACCTGAAAGAACAGAACATTGGCAACATTCAACAAGGCAGCTTTCTTCTGGCCGTGGTGCTGAGAATGAAAGATTTAGCCATTTTTAAAGCACCTTTTTGTGTCAGAATGCAAAATATATGGAGTAAGAAACAAGATCTCTTCACAGAAGACAAACTTTTTAAAGTGTAACCAGTTTTGCGTAGTTTTGACTGGGTGACTTAAACGTCGGGTGAGACAGAAACCAAAAACATTATGTGTTCATCCTTCAAAGACTGTCCCTGTTTTTAAAACTAAATGTTTTAAGATGTAGGAAAACGAACACTTTTATTTGAAAATAAAAAGAGATGAAATTACCACTATAACCAGCAGGTGGCAGCAGCAAAAGTTATTGCTTTATTAGCCGTTTCCAATTTCTAGTACAATTAACACATTTTGCTTTTGGATTTATATTTAGACATTATGAAATCTGTTGTTTGTACTGAAGTACTAAGAAGGAAATGTCCCAAAATATAATGAAATACTGAAGTTTTTTTTTTTTTCAAATTGGCCCAGAATTCATTTCTGTAATTCAGGTGCAATCTTCAGAATGCAATTAGCTGAAAACCAAAAACAAAACTGACTTTTTCAATAATGATAAATTTCATTTTTGTTTTTTGTGTATAACTGTATTAATATTAGACTTCTGAATTCAATTCAATATCTGAATTTTAAAAATACAAGCCAATAAAATACAATAACCCCAATTTTATATCAATATCAAACCACAACCATCCAATCATCCACAGACCAAATCAAGCCCCGCCCTACATCCGTTCTCGTTCAACAGTGCAGAAAAGACTAGCACAACGTCACTCTCATGCTACAGTATTTCTCACCTCAGATGGTTTCTTCTGCTCATGGCGTACCCATGTGCTGTTGGTCCCTGTGTTCTTTGAAGACCGTGACCAGGTGGTCACATGACCTGCAAGAGATTGAAGAGAGAATTCATTATCACTTCAATTCAATCAATTTACTTGCACTGATATGAGGGCGAGTGAATGACAAACGGTGCTGTGCCGTTCGCCATACTTGATAAACATCTGAACATTAAACTTTCATTGAAAAAATGAAATGACCTGTAATGACTTGTATTTTAATTGCCTGTAGTGTTCGTTAGCACAAAACTGTACTCTGATGATTATATGTTCCATTAAACCTCTGGTGCTCTTCGGTTGTTTTTGACAGAAAAAGTTCACGTTTCGGTTTTATTTCATAGGAATGGCATGAAACTCGGTAAAGGTTTTGGCACTCGCTATGTGAACACTCACACAAAAAAATCAAGTACATGATTCGAAGAGGTTAAATAGTCCTGAAAAAAGTAGTCACACTTGATCAAAAATGAGGTCTTTGGAAATAAATGGGAGATGAATTTCATCTAGTGGAAGCGTTTGGTACTGCGGCCAATCTACATCTCACTGAAAGCTCATTTTTTGAGATACAAACTAAATTTGGAGCACAACTGGTTTAGATTTATGGCTTTGATTTTCATCCAGTTTTAGAGTAAAACATGTTAAAAAAAAAAAAATATATATATATATATATATATATATAAGTATTTTTGTGCATTTTTCATAACAATAAACAAAATTCTGTAACTTTAGTTACATTTTTTTTTTAACTTTTTTCACTTCAAGAATTTGCCATGTGTTGTCTTTGAAAAGAGATCAAAATTAATTCTGTGCTCTAAAGAATTTGGAATTTAATTTGCAGGTCAAACAGTGAATAAATGGATTATAACTACAGCATAAATATAATGTAGTACCATAAAGAGCAAAATATTAAATAAAAACATTAATCGACCTAAAATATAGTACAATCACTTAATTTGAATTAAAAAGATAAAATCTGTTTATATCAAGTAAACGTAAGAATAACTTTAATATTGTTTGTAATATTTCAGACACGAGTCTCAAATATGATCATCATCTTCAGATGAAGGTTTATTGTTCATCTCTCAATCATCATCGTATTGCATTACATTATAAGTTTAAAATTACAGAGATTTGATCATAAAACTAAGCATTTAAATATTATCTTATTAAGACATTGATATTTATATGCATTTTATGTCAGTATTTGTCATACTGTTATAAATCTTTCATGACTTTTTGTTCATATAAATATCAGAATCTGGACCAAAATAGCATATTTTTGCTCATTTGGAGTTTTTTCTTTCATATTCTCACTATATCAGACTATATGAACCATAAACGCAGATAGATCAAACATCATACTTATAAAAAAAACAAAAAAAATGCAAGAAATTATGATTTTGTCTAAAAGTTGATCCAAAAGTAGATCTCTGGAATAGTTCAAGTTATGGACGATTATCAAGAATAAATGTTATTTACAGCCCTAATAACTGTTTTATAATATTCTGATCTTTATTATACTACTGTAATGTAATATTTAGGTTGGCTGGGTTTCAAAGAAAACTATTGATGGTACAAATACTATGTATATCAAACTATTCCTGAGCAAAATCTGATTGCAAAGCCTTAAAGCTATGATGAATGAATGAATGAATGAATGAACACTGTCAGCGTCATGACCGGAAACTGATCAGCTGACACAGTAAAACATTCACTCATACAGTCGGGATCGTGCTGTGCCGTTCGAGCTGGATAAGAGGAACAACATCTGCCGGGACGGGGACGCTGTGGCTTGTCCGTCACGATGAACAGACTTCCTCCATATGTAAACAAAGCCGCTACACTCCAGACCTCCTCACTAATGTGTCTCCATCTCCCTTCCTCCATCTGTGTTTATTACTCACTGTCAGTGGTGTCAGAGTCGTTGCTGCTGGTGGAGTACTTCCTCCTCTTCATCTCACTCTCCATCTGTCAGGAAAGAAGGGATGAACAATGATCAGACTCTACGCACGCAGAAGGCTCGGTGTGAGCGTGTGTGTGTGTGTGTGTGTGTGAGCAGGTTCGCTGTACACGGACAGGAGAGGAAACACTTCACTGGATGTTGGCAGATTTATACGGCCATAAAACAGGGCTTTTCCCTTTCATGCTGGTCTCTTCCTGTCGCCTCTGCGCCTGATCATCACTTTCCACGAGACCGAGAGTCCCACGGACGCTCCGGCTGTCTTCACTGCAAGTAGGGCGGCATGATTTGGGGAAAATATCTAATTCTTTGCATTTATTTTAAATTGGGATTGCGATTTAATGTAGTTTAAACCTCTGACAGAAGCCTTGAAATGTAGCTTTTTTGTTTTTCAGGAAAACCAACGCAATGTATTTTTGTTCAATAATATTTTTGATTATTTATAATTGAGGGAAATATTTATAACATGTTTGAATCATGATAATAATACCCAGTTTTTCTAATATGTTTTCAATTAAAGCATTGTTCCATGTTGAAATGGAGACGAGGCGTTTAATTTCCAATTTTTTTGAAGGTAGATTAGCGCCATCTGGTGGGAGTAAAAACAGAAAAACTTCTGTAATGCCGTGGTGTAACTCTATATAAAGTGACAAATTCTCTAGTGGTTTTTATACACTAATACTGATTTTTATGAAGTTTTGGATTTGGATTTATACTTAGATATTCTCTAAGTACTAAGACTACTAGATTTTTTTTCTTGTTAGAAATATTGATTTTAAGTGTCAGTTTTTGCATTAATTTTACTACAGTCAAACCTGAACATTTTTTACACATAACATCAAATTTTATATAAAAATGAACAGTTATGTTTTATCACAGCTTAATAAATCTGGGTCTGATCTGATTTCAACCTCTTATTTGAATTTTACCATATTTATTATTTATTTTACCACATATATTACCATATAACGTCACCAGGGTGTGCCGTTTCGAGTGCTTCGAAACAGTGAATCATTTCGCAAAGCAACTGGTTCAACTGATTCAAAGTTTTGAAAAGCTGATGACCACAGGAAACACACACACACATATATATATATATATACATTTAGGGCATACGAAATTAACAAGACACAAGTGAAAACAAATGAGGGGAACCAAAAGAACTACAGAACTAGACACAGGAAACTAGAAGTACAATATAAAAGTCCACAGGAGCAGAGAACATGTCTGAATGAAAGCGAGCGGGGCTGGGATGGGATGGGATGGGATGGGATGGGCTAGGATGGGATGGGATGGGATGGGCTAGGATGGGATGGGATGGGATGGGCTGGGATGGGATGGGATGGGATGGGCTAGGATGGGATGGGATGGGATGGGCTAGGATGGGATGGGATGGGATGGGTACAGCTCTGCGGCATGAGCTGTGTGTGTGTGTGGAGCTGGATGAGTCCACAGAGAAAGTGAGTGTGAAGAGGAGAATTCTGGGTGAGAGAGAATAGACTGCAGTCCCCCAGGGAGAGAAAGAGAGAGAGAGACATCTTCAGCTGTTCTCTCCTGCATAGCACAGCCAACGCTGCTATTTTTAGGAAGCAGTGAACAGGAGAAAGAGACGCTCTCGGACCAGAAGAGCCGGGTGTGTTACCGTCACGCTGATGAGATTACAGCGGCCGTAACTCCCGATATAGTGAGAGAGGCTCACAAACAAACAGAGGTGAACAGTTTTATTTTTTATTTATATTAAAAAAAATTATAAATGGTGTTAAAATAAAAAAGCGATCAAAAGAGAGTAAAATCTTGCAAAATAGATGCCGCAAATAATGATTGTGTTGATTACATCGTTACACCACTAGGTGGCGACAATTGACTGTTAAAAACATGCGTTTGTCATTGAATCATTCAGAGATTTGTTCAGAAACACGAGTGAAGTCTTTATGAGTGAGTCACTGAATCATTCACTCAACCCAATTTTTTTAAATAATTAATTTAATCTTGGGAGAATCTCTATTCATATATATATTTTTTTAAATTGTGATTCTCAATTTATCCAGGATTTATCCTGCAGCTTTAATTTGTAAATCCAGAAAAATTAAAACATTTCATTGGGCTCTACTATTGATCAAATATCAAAGAGCACCTGTCTTCATCTTTCTTTAGAGTTGCTGATTGAGCATGAAAAGCTTATTATTATTCTCTATATCAGTGTTTCTGATATCCTCCATTTTGAGTTCTAACTCCATCTTCACAATATTCCTCATTTAAATAATTCATGCACAGAATAAAGGGGCGGGGCCTGCTTGAGTTAGTTGAAACTGGCGGTTATGCTAAGAGGCGGGACATTTCCCAAACACACCGCTCCAGCCAACCAATCAGAGCACACTGTGCTTTTCAGAAGGCGGGGCTTCATAGAGACAGGAAGTAAACAGAGCGTTACTGACAGACTGGGAAGAGAGGAGCTGAACAATGAGGAAAATAATCAACATTCAGTCTAGTAGAGCCAAAAAACAACATCAAGACTTTGAGAAAGAGCAGAATAGGTTCTCTTAAATATTATGAATACAATTAATTAGACATGCTTTCTAGAATCTAGAACAACTAAAACACTGAATACATCAGATTTCACATCTCAACGATGATCAGACATATTACAGTTATTACAACAATTTAATTATTTGTTTCTTTTCAATAAATGTGCAGTGTTCCTGACTCTCTGGTCTATAAAGCAAAGCACGGTATGGTCGTCCTAACATCAGGACCGCATCCATCTCTCACAAACATTTAATCCGCCGGCACGAGCACACGCAGCGGCGATCGCTCTCTAAGAAGCGTGTCATGCCCTGTGTGTGACACAAATCCACTAGGCCGAGAGAGGTTACGGGTGACGGGAACGTCAGAGCCAAAGCTCCTTCATTCATGAATAACTCCCGCCCTCACTGAGAAACCACTGCCACCCATGTGACTGCCTTGCCTCCTTCTCCACCAATCACATGACAGCTGCCAAACACACTCAACGGACACAGATGCTCTGCAAGGATGCTCCTATGTCTTCAATATTATTACTATTGTTGTATATAAAGCCTAACACCTTCACAACAAACACAAAATTGTGGTTTTTAACAAGGTCAAAATTATCAAAATATGATTTATAATCAGCTTTTAGGTTTTTTTGCAGTTCATATCTATACAAGAAATATAAACATACCTCTCTACTATATAGTATATTCTCAAGTGTGCATATGATGGACACTTTACTATCCCATGAGGCCACGGGAGAGGATTTATGAATGGCAGTGAAGCGATGCAACTGATGCTGGTTGGTCACATGATAGTGACAACATGGCGAATGTAATTATATTCATACTATACAGCAGCTCGATCATTCATTCAAGAGATTCGTTCAAAAACTGTGATTTATTCCAGTAACGAAATAAGAAGTATTTGAGTGAGTCATTGAATCATTCATTCAAAGTGATGGATTATTTTTTTTAAATGATTCAAATTCATAAAAAAAATAAAAACAATTTTTAAAATAGACTGCAGCAATTTGTCAGAACTTCTAGTATATTACATGTTATTTTGTTTAGAATCATGATTTTTATTTTAAATCTCTATTTTAATCCAGAATAGGGTCATCAAAAGTACCAACTTTGGCACCAAGTGACGTTTTAAAAATGTGACGAAAGCAGCATTTCTTATTCTGTGAAAGAATCACATCATCTCTCAGAAAGACGCTCAACTGTCGTTATGAAGTGAGTTTGGAGTAAAAACATGTTATTAAATGTTGTCTTTGTTGTTATGTTAATAAACGCTTCTCGCGTCTGGAAGGATGTTTGATGGCGTTGCTTTTTCAAACGTACATTATAAGTGTCTCGAACTCGCAGTGCTTTCAGATGGATCAGCATTTGGAGCCGTACTTCATTGACAAGCTGCGCATAAAAAAATCATCACAGCCTTTGCGACTTCATAATCGCACTAAGAGTCGCGTTTAAGTGATGTTTGCGTTCGATGTTATTTTTCGTTTCGTGGGATAATTCGTGCAGCCCTCGAACATGGTCAGTCCTGCTCAGGACAAACAAGGAACTCCATCACAAAACAAACAACCAGCCGTGGATCATCCAGGTGACGACACACAGAGTTAAGAATCAAGGGCATGTGAACTTTTTAACAGGGTCATTTTTATAAATTCTTTATTTATAAAATAAATTTTATAAATATCTTATTCAGGACGGTATAAAATAAAAAAATAACATGCATTTTATTTATAGCAGCACTATATATTAGACAATTATTTATAATATATTATAGTATAATATACAAATATTATACTAAATTTCTCCACCAATTCCAATGATTCGGAGTGATATCTGCCGATAGTTTGGGGGTTCTGCTATTTATACCTTCTTTTAAATGAATGATAATTTCATTGTAACTAATAATGAATCATTATATATTTTTTAAATATTTTGAAAGAAATGCAAATAAAAACTTTTCATCAACTTGTTTCAGAGTTATAATCAAACATTACTCAAAATAATATTAGCACACATTAACGAAATTCTGAAGATTAAATTAATATTTCTCAACTTTCTGAATGTTATTAATTCATAATTACTTTTAATTAACATCAAACTGTTTTTTTAACATTTTCTTTACACATGCAAAGTGCCCAAATGCAGTGCATTTTCCTACCAATATATCAGCCGTTTATATTATATTAAATATAATAATTGTATATAGTAGAGATGCACCGATATATTGACCAATAATCGGTAGTGACCTATAAAAGCAAATATTCACATTATCGGCTATCTACTGATCATTGGCCGATATATCTGTGCATCTCTACTTAAGTTTACATACACATATATATATATATATATATATATATATAAACTTAAGTTTTCACCCAATTTACATAAATTGTTGAACCCTAAATGCAATCGCCAGAAGTAAATTCATTACACCATTCAACGTCAACGTCACAAACCCAGCTATCTTTAAATCTTTATTTAAAATCTTAGAGTTGGAAAGTTCAACTTATAATAGTTTGCAAAAGTGCAAACTAACTTGTGTCCAAGTATCAGAACTCATTCCTGCAGTACTATATAGTGTAAACTATTGAGAAATGGATAATTACCCTATAGCACCATGCTTTTAAGTATTTCTTAATGTCAGATATTTCTGAATGTGTCCCTAAAACAACAATATAAACATGAGTTTCAAAATGAAAAGGAGCATAATGTATAGATGCTATTGGTCGATTCCATGTGAGTGACAGGTTGCCCCGCCCTCAAGAGACTGGGGATGATATTTTGATTTTGATCAAAGATTACAAAGGCACATTTAACACAAATATTTGATGCACGGAAAAATCACTTATAATAAATGCCATATTATTCCACATTAAAGTCACTATCACTTTCGATTTCACGTTGACTTGAAATGGAAGAATTTGAAATGGAAAACCAGACTAGTAAAACACTATTAGGTACCACATTATATTGGACTGACAGTGTGAAACATCTTTTATGTAAAATATCTTATTCAGGACGGTATTAAAATATAACCTGATCCCTCTTTTGTTACAATAATAAACATTTAGCAGATTCTGCACAAACTTTCAAGCAGCACTAGAATGCACACACACACACACACACACACACACACATATACACATATAAATAAAAATTCACCAAATTTATACAAATTTTTCAACCCTAAACGCAATCGGCATCAGTAAAACGCTAAAGTTACACCACGGTCAAATGACGTCAACGTCAAAATCACAGCTTCCAACAACTCTTATTTAAGCCTAAAATGTTCGAGTTGGAAAGTTTAAGTTACAATAGTTCGCAATAGTGCGCGTTAACTTGTGTCCAAGAATTAAGACTCATGTGAGTGACAGGTTGCCCCGCCCTCAGGCCAGGAATTGCGTCATCAGAGCAGAGATGATGCTGCAAGAGATATTTTGGACGATATTTTGACGATATTACACAGAAAAAATCATAATAAAAGCCATAATATTCCACATTAAAATCGAAAAACTCAATTTCATGGTGAGTTTAACTGGAAGAATTTGAACTGGAAAACGACTAGACCGTTATAAAATACTGAGGTAAAAAATACGAACGCCGTTTTCCCGCTCCTCACGCGCAGCCACGCCCCCTCCGCAAGACGTCACGCTGTGTGCCGTGAGCAGCAGCAGACTGTAGGGGGCGTGGCCGATGACCCGCAGGGCTTGTTTGTGAATCTCTTCGCAAAAGCATGCTAGGCCATTCAGCGTTCATAACTTCACCGCGAATTCGAGCCTAAACGAACACTGTGTGCTCGAGCTCGGCGCACTGCACTTCCAAACAACTTTAGCATGATCAGTTGCAGTGTGTTGAGTAAAAGCTCTGTCCCCCCATAAAAACTCACAGACTATTATTGCACAGAAGAGTTGATCAATAATGACAGACGGGTTTCGTAGAGGATGTGTGTGTGAAGCGAGGCTGCAGAATACAGGCGAACTTGACGAGTAACCGACACGAAGATCAAACGCCCATCCTGAAACTGCGTGATGCCAGAAAAGATGGCACATTCTTTCGCTTTACCTTGTTCGCGGTTCGCTCGGGAGGGCGTGATGTCCTCGACGGGCAGAAATCAGGGGATCATTTGAGGCCAGACTCACGCTGCGTTCGCGTGACAGCACGGCGGATGATTTCCCCTCCACAGCCCGAATAAAAGTTACTGTCGGCGGGTTTAATCCGCCGCTATCCGTCGAGTTGCTAAAATCGCCGCTTCCACACTTGTGATAGCAACGTTCATCTGTTCGTCATCCGTGAAATTGTTTGTGAGGAAAGCATTTCCTCACATCCCTGCAAAGTGAAGCGCACTAACTGCTCCAGTGACGTGACAAGCCATCGACTTTACTGTGCAAAAAACCGCGTCTAAATCTGCTTTCCGTCAGGTGGAGCGTTTTACATGTTGTTTTTGTTTTGTCTGAGTAAACAGGAGCCGCGGCTGAGGAGCGGGATCTCTCCGGCTACAGCAACATAAGCTCACACTTATAACTCTTTTGGCGCCATATTAATGACGTACCAAAAATTTCCGTTACAAGCGAGCCAAGAAAACACTGTTCCCGCTCGTCAGCATCACATAAGCTGGAGAAAAACGCCGCGAAAGCCCTTCGCGTTACCTGTCAAGTTGTATAATGTCCATCAAGAAGCGAGCATGAAGAAGAAAGTCAGCGGCTTCTCTCCTCAAATGAGTGAACGGGGCGGTTCGCAAAAATAATCGACCATTTTACAGTGAATCCGATGGGGGGAGCCATGAACAAACACGAAAGAGGAAATGCCGTTTGACACAACAAATATGACATCTTCAGTTTCTGCCTGTTTTTTCCGTGCTGGGCTTGGGTTTAGATATGTTACACTTCTACCAGTTCGTATCTTACGTTAAAGTTTCTTATAATGAGGGAACATTAAAGTCACGTGATTTGGTTATAACACTATATAAATGCTGTGTAACTCCCGTGAGGCGCACACACACACACACACACACACACACACACACTGGAAAGTAAAGGCTCCAAAAGGTGGCAGTGATGCCACAGACGAGCAATCAACCTTTTTTTTGACATTTTAAGTACTTTGTTCACTATAAAGAACCGTTTGAGCGGCGGATAGAAGGTTCTAGACTGATGCCAGGAAAGAATATTTATTTTAAAGGGACAGTTCACCCTAAAATTAAAATTCTGTCATCATTTACTCACTCTCAGGTTGGTCCAAACCTGTATGAGTTTCTTTGTCCTGCTTCAGGTTTTCTGATGAGTGTTGTGGGGCACCACGACTGTTTAAAAGTAATATATTGAAAATATCTTGTTTAAGAATATTAAAGAAATGGTGTTTAGCCTTCAGCTGCCACATCTAAAGTCCAAATGAACTGGTGCAAAACTGCAAATCGAATTTGAATGCAAGTAGAATTAAGATACATTGAAATTCAAAGAGTTCATTTAACTAAATTCTAACTAGGAAAACAATGTTTTTCAGGACAAACCTTACATGTTGACTAGACTCAATCTGAAAGTTTAAAGATTTAAAAGATGGATAGATAGATGGATGGATGAATAGATGGGTGACGGATGAACAGATGGATGGATGGAAAGATGGGTTGATGTACGGAGGGATGAATGGATGTATGGACAGATGGGTGGACAGATGGATGATGGATGGATGGACAGATGGGTGGATGGACAGATGGATGATGGATGGATGGACAGATGGGTGCATGGATGGATGATGGATGGATGGACAGATGGGTGGATGGACAGATGGATGATGGATGGATGGACAGATGGGTGCATGGATGGACAGATGGATGGACAGATGGATGATGGATGGATGGACAGATGGATGATGGATGGATGGATGGATGGACTGATGGATGGATGGATGGACAGATGGATGGATGGATGGATGGACGGATGGATGGATGGGTGGATGGATGGATGATGGATGGACGGATGGATGGATGGACAGATGGATGGATGATGGATGGATGGACAGATGGGTGCATGGATGGACAGATGGGTGCATGGATGGACAGATGGGTGGATGGATAATGGATGGACAGATGGATGATGGATGGATGGATGGATGGATGGACAGATGGACTGATGGATGGATGGACAGATGGATGATGGATGGATGGACTGATGGATGATGGATGGATGGATGGATGGACAGATGGATGATGGATGGACAGATGGATGATGGATGGATGGATGGATGGATGGACAGATGGACTGATGGATGGATGGACAGATGGATGGGTGGATGGATGGATGATGGATGGATGGATGGACAGATGGACTGATGGATGGATGGACAGATGGATGATGGATGGATGGATGGATGGACAGATGGGTGCATGAAAAAATATGAGCAGAAGAAAGAAATTCATTCAGGTTTGGAACAACTTGAGAGTGAATAAATGATGAGAGAATTGTCATCTTTGGATGAACTATCCCTTCAAGGATGTAGACGCCTGACTCTAAGATCTTCTTGCCATGCATTTCAAAGTAGCATTAATTGTGAAGAATCACATTTTTCAAACAAAAAGAAGTTGTTTCGGTTTGAAATGATAAAAACGCAGATCTGGTCAGTATTGTTGTTCCTCAGTGGAGTGAACTTGAGAAGAAGTGACTTCATACAGCCTCTGAAATCACCAAAACACCCGCTGATCCAAACAGTGCTGAGAAAAACTCAAATACTTTTTGGAACCACTGTATACGGACATTTCAATCTATTGAAATAAATTGCATCTATAGTTTTTGATATTTTAATGATGATGATGATGATGATGATATAGTGAACCAATTAATCTCACTATCAAGGGATTTGAGTCATAAACCGTACGCTATTATTCAACACCCTTGTTTAATCTCCACTCTGTTCTTCCTCTTCACACTTCTGATGGTTAAAAATGAATCTAAGTCACTGAGTCGCAACTAATTACACCCCAGCGTGAGACCCGCGCCTCGTCGCTTTGAAACCTGTGAAAACTGTAGCAGTGACTGGAAGGACCGCAACAATATGACTCATATTACACTGTAATGGTTGTTGTAAATAATCGTTCAGTTTTGCAGCAGAAGCACATTTGTGTTCCAAATTATAGCGTTTGCCTGACCGAGCAGACGACTCATCAGATTTTCACATAAAACATGCCATTATTTTGCCATAGCAGTGTTTCAGTGTCTGTTTGTGGCCAAGAAATATGAAACTATCACACTATAAACTTGTGAGGTACAGAAATGATGTGACATGCATATGAAGAGCACTGTTCACGGCACGGACAGCGTAAACCTGATTCTGTGAATTTACAAACATTTTAGTTTCGCAGAACAAAGAAAAAATGAGGGAGTGTTTCTGCAGAGCATGTAATGTAAATGTAAAACCAACATACATCGATGTTACACACAGGCAGCGACAATAACATGAAAATGGTAAAGTAAATAGGCCTAAAGTCACATGAAAGGGATGTTTTGTTGGTCTTTTCTTCTCTATAGTGTCTATAATCGAGTGAAACTGCTTCTCATACAGGAACAAATGTAGGCGGGGCTTGATTGTGTCTGTGGGGAGCTGATTGGATGGTTGTGGTTTGCTATTGGTGGATCTCATGTGAGTGACAGGTTGCCCCGCCCTCGTCATCAGAGAAGAGATTCTGATTCAAGATTAACAAAATTTTGGCCGATATCATAACCGATAATTCTTTATATTTGAAAGCTGATGACCGATATATCGGCCGATAAATCCAAATGCGAATTTTTATGTAATTTTTGAGAGCCTGATTATAAAAACAAAAGTCTCACCATTAAAAGTCACGTCCCAAACACACAATTATAATGTTTTTATTATAATTTTGTGTAGCTTATATGAACTTAACTGTATTTTCCTTTTTTTAAAGTGATTTCAATCATATTTCGATCATATTTCAACACCATCATGGTGAACAGGAGCATCTGAAGAGTCTCCGCTGGATGAATGGATGAATGGATGATAGATGGACGATGGATGGATGGACAGATGGAAAGATGGGTTTATGGATGGAGGGATGGATGGGTGGACAGATGGAAAGATGGGTTTATGGATGGAGGGATGGATGGGTGGACAGATGGATGATGGATGGATGGATGGATGGGTTTAATGATGGATTGATGAATGGATGGAAAGAGGGGTTTATGGATGGAGGGATGGATGGATGGACAGATGGGTTTAATGATGGATGGATGGAAAGATGGGTTTAATGATGGATGGATGGAAAGATGGGTTTATGGATGGAGGGATGGATGGGTGGACAGATGGATGATGGAACAACACATTATTTATTTACTTTAATATAAAATCAAATCTGGTCAATAACATTAAATTTAACATATATCGGCCGATACCGATATTGTGGCAGATATATATCATTCAAGCCTAATTTAAACCAATGATGTGCACCGATAATTCATTTATAATAAACTACGATATAAAACCTTAAGCGCATCCATCATGAACGGAAGAAGAAGAATATGTGGCGATAATGAAAATCTTGAAAGAAACAGGCCTGATGGAGAAAATATAGAAGGTATTTGTGGGTTTTTGTTTGTTTTTATTTTTGCTGCCAATCTTCCGATCTGAACTCCAGTCCAGTAGGTGGCGGTAATTCACCTTCACGCTGGTTTGCCACCTGCCAATCAAAGCTAGCAGAAGAACTGCTTTCAGTGTGAAATGAACATGAAAGCTTGGGTTAGTTCACCCCAAAAATGTTTGACCAATTTGAGAGACAAATTTGCTGAATAAAGTCGTTATTTTTATTTTGTTTTTGCGCACAAAAAGTATTCTCGTCGTTTCGTACCGTTAATGTTGAACCGCTGCAGTCACGTCGACTAATACTGCTGTCGGAAAGTCCCATTTCCAAAGTTTATCGCATTCCCGTTTCAACATGGCAGGGCGTTCATGTGCAACTTTTTACCTCGGAAACTCATATTTACAATAATTCAAACAGTAATGAAATGTAAATTGAACAGTAGAGGGCGCAGCTCAGATGAACCTTTCTGGATCGCAGAAGAAGAAAGTTCAACACACTTACTTAAGCGATAAAAAAAATGAAAGTGAAACACAAATGTGATGTTTATCTGAAGTGTTTTTTGCTTATTCGTATTGGATCATCGAAGGTGAGCAGCAAAGACAGGTTAATAAATTTAAACTAAATACGTAAAGTATATTTGTGTAATTAAACATATTATTGCAGTTTTGCATAACATTCTGAGTTTGTATTTACTGTTTTTCATTTTGATACGGTGGCTGAGAGAGCTCAAAGCGCTGCAAATAATAAAACACATGCAAATTAAAAAAAGCACATGCAAATAAAAAAAACGTGATCATCAGTTTGACAACACATGTGCTGCAAATCCTCACAACACAAGCAAACACAAAAACACGCTGCATATTCAAAAACGCGCTACATTTACAAAAAGCGCTGCAAATACACAAACCACAACGGAAATGTTTCAAGGGACCCCAAAAAGTGACGGACCCTACTAGGATGTGCGTCCAAAACCAGTTCAACTCACCCTTCACTCATTCACTAATCCCTATATAGTGTACGACATTTGAGTGCACAATGTGTTCACAATCATTAAATACTATAAAAACTGCAAACAAAAATAAACAACTGTACATTATTTCATGTATTTATTATTTTTAATAAAGTGTTTTTCAGGTCGTCGAGCGCCTCAGGCGGCCGTTATGATGACGTCACATTAGTACGCTACAGATGATTGACGAATATTTTTAAATCATCCACTAAATGATCATCTCTTAAAGTTTAATGAGTTCACAACAATGCCACATATTAAAACACTTTTCTGTTAGTGAAACACATTACATGGAGTTAATGCCTACATAATATATTTAATATTTTTTAGTTTGTGCTGTTGTCAAGTAGGGTCCGTCACTTTTTGGGGTCCCCCTCGAAACATTTCCGTTGTGGTTTGTGTATTTGCAGCGCGTTTTGTAAATGCAGTGCGGTTTTGTGTTTGCATGTGTTGTGAGGATTTGCAGCACATGTGTTGTCAAACTGATGATCACGTTTTTTTAATTTGCATGTGTTTTATTATTTGCAGCGCTTTGAGCTCTCTCGGCCACCGTATTTTGAGGAATACTGAATCTTTTTTGTGTAAAGTGAGATGAGTAAAATTCATTTCCCATCAGTGATTCTCACTCCAGCTCAGTTGGTGGCGGTAACGCACCAAAGTCTGTTCTGGAACCGCCAGAGAATTGAAAAGAAGAGAAACAGCAGTGACGTCATCTCTCAAACATGGCGACGACGGATGTCGAAGACTTCATCGGACAAAACAGGCAATTGTCGGACTTCGTCGAGACGTTTCGCGGCGTCTCTGAAAGCGACAAGCAGTGGCGGTACAGGCGGGAGTTCATATTCAGAAACATCAACACCGAAGAAGAACCTCGATCCTGTGTGGATCATCTGCTCGCGATGTCCATGGTGTGGGCGAACCACGTGTTCCTGGGCTGCAGGTCAGAAACACAAACACTGACCGGGCATCACATGACATCTTTTGGATTATCTTCTAAACTGTCGCACGGAATAATATGTTTTTTTTTTTTTAATCTCACAATTCTAATTTGCATCTGCGAGTTTATAATATCTCCCCTCAATTTTGTGATATATCCAGCGCTGGGTCGGTTACTTTTAAAATGTATTTCACTACAGATTACAAAATACATGCTTTAAAAAGTCATTTGTAACGTATTTCGTTACATTACTCAAGTTTAGTAACTTAATCTAAATACTTTAGAATACTTTGGAATACTAATAAGTGTGGAACAAACACAAAAAAGGTCATTGAGAGTTTTTATCTCACAATTCTGACTTTTTCCCTCAGAATTGTGTGATATAAAGTTGCAATTGTGAGTTATAAAGTCAGAATTATGAGATATAAACTCGCAATATTGAGAAAAGTCATAATTATGAGATATAAACTCACAATATTGAGAAAAGTCAGAATTATGAGATATAAACTCACAATATTGAGAAAAGTCTGAATTATGAGATATAAACTCACAATATTGAGAAAAGTCAGAATTATGAGATATAAACTCACAATATTGAGAAAAGTCAGAATTTTGAGATATAAACTCACAATATTGAGAAAAGTCAGAATTATGAGATATAAACTCACAATATTGAGAAAAGTCAGAATTATGAGATATAAACTCGCAATATTGAGAAAAGTCAAAATTATGAGATATAAACTCGCAATATTGAGAAAAGTCAGAATTATGAGATATAAACTCACAATATTGAGAAAAGTCAGAATTATGAGATATAAACTCGCAATATTGAGAAAAGTCAGAATTATGAGATATAAACTCACAATATTGAGAAAAGTCAGAATTATGAAATGCAAACTCACAATTGTGAGGGGAAAAAACAAATCATGATAAAGAGTCACAGTGACGAGTGAATTATAAAATGACTCACAAAACATGAAAACAGTGGAAAACATGAAACTTAACTCCTCTTTTTCAGACGGTCAGAGTCAGAGAATCACCAATCGCTGTTTAAATGACATTAAAACTCAAAGTAATCACTTTGGTAATCTAAAACACTTTTCAGATGTAACTGTAATCTGATTACCACCCATTTAAAATGTAACTGTAATGAAATACAGTTACTCAAATTTTGTATTTTAAATACGAAACTAAGTTACTTGTATTTCGTTACTCCCCAACCCTGAAAAGTCAGAATTGACATTTTGCAACATTAAACAAGCTTATTATGAAATTGACAAATTTGGGGAGAGGAGAAATATTCCAAAACTTTCTGAAAATACAAATGAGAATTAGCTGCACAATTACTAGAAATGTGTACCTAGGATATTACACAATTTCCATATATATATATATATATATATATATATATATATATTTTTTTAATCTCCTTAAAACAAATAGTGATGGTAAAATAAACAATAATTTCCAGGAAAACGTGAGCAAATACTTTAAAGAGAATATGCAAATATGACTGATGTCCAGGTAGAAACCGTGTTAAAACTGCAATGAATCAAGGCATTAATAAGAGCAATAACAACAGTAACAATAAGTCAATTTAAATGCAGAAAGTGCCCAATGTAAGTGAAGGTATTTCACACACACACATCATGACAGCCAAAATTGATACACACTGTACGATAATCAACTAAACAATTAACGATGGACACATAACGGCCTAAAACACCTGCCATAAATCATTAACCTCATCTCCACATTTCTCTGTTTTTGTTGCGATTATTCTGCTCATGTGTGGAATAAAGCCAGTGTTGTGTGATGGTCATGTTCTCATGTTCCTCTGCAGGTACAACCCAGAGCTGCTGGAGAGAGTGACAGAGATGGCTGATGGGATTGATGTGGAGGACGCTCCTGTTTTCAAGACCAGAGATGAGCTGATCAAACAACAACAGAAGGTGAACAATCCTGCGTTAAAGCTGAAGTGTAGAATGTGCCAGTGCATCAACAAACAAGTTCGCAAATATAAATATGTCGTTTGGTCATGTGATTGTCACTTCAGAAGAGTCGTACAGTTCAATTCAACAATAACTTTGTTCTTTTTGGAGCTTAAAACCTCTGGAGCCTTTCATAGTTTGGACAAAAACGGCTGAATTATTTTTAAATATCAATATTTTAAATATTAAACATCATGAGGGCGAGAAAATCATGACGGTTGTTTTTGTGTGATCGTTAAAGGGTTAATGAATCACTTAGTAGAAGGAACAATTATAGAAATGAAATCGTATGAAAGTTTCATATCATGATTATGACAACAAATGATCATTATTATCACAGTACTGTTAAAATGTGCAGGAAATGTTCAGAAAGACACACTGAAATCATTTAACTTTGCATAAGTCGTACTGCTCTGAATAAAAGCGGCCGACAGGCTGAATGGAAATGTAAGTCCGCTCTGTCAGTAGGTGGCGCTGGTGTAACAGGACAGATAGAGCGTCTTCTGCAGTGACGCATGAAAAGAAAATGCCATCGAAACTTCTGAAGACAGTCGATTCCCTTCAGAAACACATTCATGTAATGCATTTATTCATGTGATTCGGCTCAGCATTCGTTTGTTGAGGTTGTAAAACTTCTCGCTGCTTTTTGCTGTTTTCACACAAAACTGCACCTCCATGAGGCTCTTATCTCGCAATTCTGACTTTATATCTCGCAATTCTGACTTTATATCTCGCAATTCTGACTTTATATCTCGCAATTCTGACTTTATATCTCGCAATTCCGACTTTATATCTCGCAATTCCGACTTTATATCTCGCAATTCTGACTTTATATCTCGCAATTCTGACTTTATATCTCGCAATTCCGACTTTATATCTCACAATTCTGACTTTATATCTCGCAATTCCGACTTTATATCTCGCAATTCCGACTTTATATCTCGCAATTCTGACTTTATATCTCGCAATTCCGACTTTATAACTCACAATTGTAAGTTTAAATCTTGCAATTCTGAGGGAAAAAAATCTGAACTGTGAGAAAAATCGCAATTACCTTTTTATATTTTTATCGGAAACAAGCTTCCGTAGTTTTCCGATGTTTCAGTGTGGAAAACGCTAGAGCGTTGAATTAAAACGCTTTTTTCAAATGTCCTGCAATCTTCACACAATCATTGTTGGTCACACTACAGGGAACACGAGTTACGTGATCGGATTAGTTTTTCAAGTAACTAGTTTAAACATGATGGTTATTGTAGATCTAGACTCAATGTGAACATGTATTTACTCGTCTCACTGGCACAAAAACAATTCAGTGTTCCTCAAAATGAATAAATAGTGAAATTCAAATCTGCAGTAATTAATCACACTTTATATAACCAATGTCTTTGCTGCTGATCTTTGATCCAGTTAAACCATTAAACAAGAACCGCTAGTGTGAACGGAGCGTTTTGAGTGTGAACGGAGCGTTTTGAGTGTGAACGGAGCGTTTTGAGTGTGAACGGAGCGTTTTGAGTGTGAACGGAGCGTTTTGAATGAAATCGCTGTTTTCAGATGCAGATGAATATAGACAGGGTGTAACTCGAGCTCAGTTGAAGGTACTGCACATCTGACATTTCTTTTTTCTGTCTCTTCTGCAGAGGTGACGCCTGAAGGACTCGCCGTCGTTTCATTACACACACTTGATGATCTGTGGATCGACACCATCTCCTCTTCATCATCATCATCCTCAGTTACACTAGACTGTAATGACTAGCTTTGACTTTTAACATGTTATCCCTCGTTGTACATACAATGACCAGTTTTTATTTTTTTTAATATGTATTGTTTAACTAGGCTTTTGTATTATTAGTAATTGGCTGCAATAAAAATGAATGCATTCTCTTCACTCCAAGTCTGAAAAAGTTTATTTTTTTTATACAGCATATTAGAAGTATAAATGTTCTTATGATAAATTCACAAAATCTAACATCCCCATAATACTGTCATCCAGGCATCGCTGCATGTAGGACACCGTTCATATGGACATGCCCTTGGTTTTTTTTCATTTTTATTTGAAGCACAAACATGTGAGCATAAAGATGTTATCAAATACAGATACAAAAAGATGATTCCCATCGTCCATCTTTGCGTTTAAAGGCAAAACGGGCATGTAATCTTTTAAGAGATTTATTTTCAAATATATTACTGATGGTTTACTAAAAAAAAAACTCAAAGTTGGATATATTCAGGGATTGCAACATTTGCCAATAATCTGCAATCGTCAACCGCATCAATCCGACAACAGTACATTTCAAATTGTGTTAGCAATAACTTACCATGCAGTTAAAAAAAATAAATAAGCACACGCATGTTTTGTCAAATGTTCCTGTGGATCGGTGGCGGTCTGAGACGTTACGAGTCGACCCAGCTCTGCTCCACGATGGCCGACACTCTCTTCTCGTATTCTCGTTTGTTCTCCTGATAGAGCTGAGCCGCTTGACTGTTGGCGGGGCTGTTTGGGTTGGGCTCGTCCAATAGAGACTAAACACAACCACACAAGAATTATGGGAAGATATCTGAATTTCACACCACTCAGCTCATGTTCCACCACATCATCATTTAATGTTACATAATTTAATAAAACTTTGTGCATTTAATCTGGATTTCTTTGCTGCTGACCTTTGATCCAATTAAACTACGCTAACAAGCGAAAATGAATTTAGATGAGCATCATTTTTGTTTTTATTGCTGAAGAATGAGTGTTGAGCGTCCTGTTCTTCTTCATTTCACTTTGTGTGAAGGCCTTTACATTTACCAAAAATACAGCTTTTGTTTGTTGAGATAAATAAACCCAGGTGAGAAAAAGTAACTTAATGCGTTACTGCATTAATAGTAACAGTGATGCAATAGAGTTGTGGAACTGACGCATCTTTGTAGTTCAAAACACAGAAGTGAGTTCACATTTCAGCACTTCCGCTTCCATCGTCTCAAAGTCGATGCGTTTTTGAGTTTTTGGTTTAATGGCTGAAATAAGGACTGTGATCAACAAGCTCAAAATACTTTCACGTTTTATTCTACGACATAAAATACATTGGTATTTACAGAGCCCCGCACATGACATGCAAGAAAAAAAATTAAATCATGCGCACAATTTACTATTTCGTTCCCTCGATTTGTTAAATAATTAAATTGTGCACTATTTACTATTTCGTTCCCTCGATTTGCTAAATAGTTAAATTGTGCACTATTTACTATTTTGTTCCCTCGATTTGTTAAATTGTGCACTATTTACTATTTCGTTCCCTCGATTTGTTAAATAATTAAATTGTGCACTATTTACTATTTCGTTCCCTCGATTTGTTAAATAATTAAATTGTGCACTATTTACTATTTCGTTCCCTCGATTTGTTAAATAATTAAATTGTGCACTATTTACTATTTCGTTCCCTCGATTTGTTAAATAATTAAATTGTGCACTATTTACTATTTCGTTCCCTCGATTTGTTAAATAATTAAATTGTGCACTATTTACTATTTCGTTCCCTCGATTTGTTAAATAATTAAATTGTGCACTATTTACTATTTCGTTTCCCTCGATTTGTTAAATAGTTAAATTGTGCACTATTTACTATTTCGTTCCCTCGATTTGTTAAATAGTTAAATTGTGCACTATTTACTATTTTGTTCCCTCGATTTGTTAAATTGTGCACTATTTACTATTTCGTTCCCTCGATTTGTTAAATAATTAAATTGTGCACTATTTACTATTTCGTTCCCTCGATTTGTTAAATAATTAAATTGTGCACTATTTACTATTTCGTTCCCTCGATTTGTTAAATAATTAAATTGTGCACTATTTACTATTTCGTTCCCTCGATTTGTTAAATAATTAAATTGTGCACTATTTACTATTTCGTTCCCTCGATTTGTTAAATAATTAAATTGTGCACTATTTACTATTTCGTTCCCTCGATTTGTTAAATAATTAAATTGTGCACTATTTACTATTTCGTTCCCTCGATTTGCTAAATAGTTAAATTGTGCACTATTTACTATTTTGTTCCCTCGATTTGTTAAATTGTGCACTATTTACTATTTCGTTCCCTCGATTTGTTAAATAATTAAATTGTGCACTATTTACTATTTCGTTCCCTCGATTTGTTAAATAATTAAATTGTGCACTATTTACTATTTCGTTCCCTCGATTTGCTAAATAGTTAAATTGTGCACTATTTACTATTTTGTTCCCTCGATTTGTTAAATTGTGCACTATTTACTATTTCGTTCCCTCGATTTGTTAAATAATTAAATTGTGCACTATTTACTATTTCGTTCCCTCGATTTGTTAAATAATTAAATTGTGCACTATTTACTATTTCGTTCCCTCGATTTGTTAAATAATTAAATTGTGCACTATTTACTATTTCGTTCCCTCGATTTGTTAAATAATTAAATTGTGCACTATTTACTATTTCGTTCCCTCGATTTGTTAAATAATTAAATTGTGCACTATTTACTATTTCGTTTCCCTCGATTTGTTAAATAGTTAAATTGTGCACTATTTACTATTTCGTTCCCTCGATTTGTTAAATAGTTAAATTGTGCACTATTTACTATTTCGTTCGCTCGATTTGTTAAATAGTTAAATTGTGCACTATTTACTATTTTGTTCCCTCGATTTGCTAAATTGTGCACTATTTACTATTTTGTTTCTTCGATTTGCTAAATTGTGCACTATTTACTATTTTGTTCCCTCGATTTGCTAAATTGTGCACTATTTACTATTTTGTTCCCTCGATTTGCTAAATAGTTAAATTGTGCACTATTTACTATTTCGTTCCCTTGATTTGTTAAATAGTTAAATTGTGCACTATTTACTATTTCGTTCCCTCGATTTGTTAAATAGTTAAATTGTGCACTATTTACTATTTCGTTCCCTCGATTTGTTAAATAGTTCAATTGTGCACTATTTACTATTTCATTCCCTCGATTTGTTAAATAGTTAAATTGTGCACTATTTACTATTTCGTTCCCTCGATTTGTTAAATAGTTAAATTGTGCACTATTTACTATTTTGTTCCCTCGATTTGTTAAATAGTTAAATTGTGCACTATTTACTATTTTGTTCCCTCGATTTGCTAAATTGTGCACTATTTACTATTTTGTTCCCTCGATTTGCTAAATAGTTAAATTGTGCACTATTTACTATTTCGTTCCCTTGATTTGTTAAATAGTTAAATTGTGCACTATTTACTATTTCGTTCCCTCGATTTGTTAAATAGTTAAATTGTGCACTATTTACTATTTCGTTCCCTCGATTTGTTAAATAGTTAAATTGTGCACTATTTACTATTTCGTTCCCTCGATTTGTTAAATAGTTAAATTGTGCACTATTTACTATTTTGTTCCCTCGATTTGCTAAATTGTGCACTATTTACTATTTTGTTCCCTCGATTTGCTAAATAGTTAAATTGTGCACTATTTACTATTTCGTTCCCTTGATTTGTTAAATAGTTAAATTGTGCACTATTTACTATTTCGTTCCCTCGATTTGTTAAATAGTTAAATTGTGCACTATTTACTATTTCGTTCCCTCGATTTGTTAAATAGTTCAATTGTGCACTATTTACTATTTCGTTCCCTCGATTTGTTAAATAGTTAAATTGTGCACTATTTACTATTTCGTTCCCTTGATTTGTTAAATAGTTAAATTGTGCACTATTTACTATTTCGTTCCCTCGATTTGTTAAATAGTTAAATTGTGCACTATTTACTATTTCGTTCCCTCGATTTGTTAAATAGTTAAATTGTGCACTATTTACTATTTTGTTTCCTCGATTTGCTAAATTGTGCACTATTTACTATTTTGTTCCCTCAATTTGCTAAATTGTGCACTATTTACTATTTTGTTCCCTCGATTTGCTAAATTGTGCACTATTTACTATTTTGTTCCCTCGATTTGCTAAATTGTGCACTATTTACTATTTCGTTCCCTCGATTTGCTAAATTGTGCACTATTTACTATTTCGTTCCCTCGATTTGTTAAATAATTAAATTGTGCACTATTTACTATTTCGTTCCCTCGATTTGTTAAATAGTTAAATTGTGCACTATTTACTATTTCGTTCCCTCGATTTGTTAAATAATTAAATTGTGCACTATTTACTATTTCGTTCCCTCGATTTGTTAAATAGTTCAATTGTGCACTATTTACTATTTCATTCCCTCGATTTGTTAAATAGTTAAATTGTGCACTATTTACTATTTTGTTCCCTTGATTTGCTAAATAGTTAAATTGTGCACTATTTACTATTTTGTTCCCTCGATTTGCTATATTGTGCACTATTTACTATTTTGTTTCCTCGATTTGCTAAATTGTGCACTATTTACTATTTTGTTCCCTTGATTTGCTAAATAGTTAAATTGTGCACTATTTACTATTTTGTTCCCTCGATTTGCTATATTGTGCACTATTTACTATTTTGTTTCCTCGATTTGCTAAATTGTGCACTATTTACTATTTTGTTCCCTCGATTTGCTATATTGTGCACTATTTACTATTTTGTTTCCTCGATTTGCTAAATTGTGCACTATTTACTATTTTGTTCCCTCGATTTGCTAAATTGTGCACTATTTACTGTTTCGTTCCCTCGATTTGCTAAATTGTGCACTATTTACTATTTCGTTCCCTCGATTTGTTAAATAATTAAATTGTGCACTATTTACTATTTCGTTCCCTCGATTTGTTAAATAGTTAAATTGTGCACTATTTACTATTTCGTTCCCTCGATTTGTTAAATAATTAAATTGTGCACTATTTACTATTTCGTTTCCCTCGATTTGTTAAATAGTTAAATTGTGCACTATTTACTATTTCATTCCCTCGATTTGTTAAATAGTTAAATTGTGCACTATTTACTATTTCATTCCCTCGATTTGTTAAATAGTTAAATTGTGCACTATTTACTATTTTGTTCCCTCGATTTGCTAAATAGTTAAATTGTGCACTATTTACTATTTTGTTTCCTCGATTTGCTAAATTGTGCACTATTTACTATTTTGTTCCCTCGATTTGCTAAATTGTGCACTATTTACTATTTTGTTCCCTCGATTTGCTAAATTGTGCACTTTTTACTATTTTGTTCCCTCGATTTGCTAAATTGTGCACTATTTACTATTTTGTTCCCTCGATTTGCTAAATTGTGCACTATTTACTATTTCGTTCCCTCGATTTGCTAAATTGTGCACTATTTACTATTTCGTTCCCTCGATTTGTTAAATAATTAAATTGTGCACTATTTACTATTTCGTTCCCTCGATTTGCTAAATAGTTAAATTGTGCACTATTTACTATTTTGTTTCCTCGATTTGCTAAATTGTGCACTATTTACTATTTTGTTCCCTCGATTTGCTAAATTGTGCACTATTTACTATTTCGTTCCCTCGATTTGTTAAATAATTAAATTGTGCACTATTTACTATTTCGTTCCCTCGATTTGTTAAATAATTAAATTGTGCACTATTTACTATTTCGTTCCCTCGACTTGTTAAATAGTTAAATTGTGCACTATTTACTATTTTGTTCCCTCGATTTGCTAAATTGTGCACTATTTACTATTTTGTTCCCTCGATTTGCTAAATTGTGCACTATTTACTATTTCGTTCCCTCGATTTGTTAAATAATTAAACTGTGCACTATTTACTATTTCGTTCCCTCAATTTGGTAAATAGTTAAACTGTGCACTATTTACTATTTCGTTCCCTCGATTTGTTAAATAATTAAATTGTGCACTATTTACTATTTCGTTCCCTCGATTTGTTAAATAGTTAAATTGTGCACTATTTACTATTTCGTTCCCTTGATTTGTTAAATAGTTAAATTGTGCACTATTTACTATTTCGTTCCCTCGATTTGTTAAATAGTTAAATTGTGCACTATTTACTATTTCGTTCCCTCGATTTGTTAAATAGTTAAATTGTGCACTATTTACTATTTTGTTCCCTCGATTTGCTAAATTGTGCACTATTTACTGTTTCGTTCCCTCGATTTGCTAAATTGTGCACTATTTACTATTTCGTTCCCTCGATTTGCTAAATTGTGCACTATTTACTATTTCGTTCCCTCGATTTGTTAAATAGTTAAATTGTGCACTATTTACTATTTCGTTCCCTCGATTTGTTAAATAATTAAATTGTGCACTATTTACTATTTCGTTCCCTCGATTTGTTAAATAGTTAAATTGTGCACTATTTACTATTTCGTTCCCTCGATTTGTTAAATAGTTAAATTGTGCACTATTTACTATTTTGTTCCATCGATTTGCTAAATCATGTGCATGACTTATTTCTTTTCCTCGATTTGCTGAATCAGTTTCGTGAGGAAATGCTGCCTACAAAGTCATTGCCTGAAAAGGCAGCGACTTTGCCTAGGTTTTAAGATGCACCCATAATACATGACATCACTGTTTATGCACCTTTTTTTGTCGTTTACACGGAGATGATTACGGTATCGTATTCAATTACTTTCACTTAGAAACCCATTTTCAAAAGTTTGTGTTATCAGGCCCCCGAAACGTGGTTTCCATGTAATTCAAGGGCCAAAACGCAAAGCTTTTAGTTGAAAATGGTGTCATGTAAACCACCCCCGAGAAGGCCAATCAAATCACAGAAATTTCGCCATTTTGAATTTAAAAAATGCTGTGATTTCTATGATTCATTGGTCATTTACATGACTAACTTAAACACCTGATTGGCCACTGCATTTATGCACTCAAACATGTCTGACACGCTGCAAAGACATGCTGTAAATAGAAACCTTTGACGCTGTTCACAGGCACATTTACCAGCGGGAACCAGATTGACCCAATAAGGGTTACGTTTTTAAATTCAAAAAGTATAAACTTTTAAACAGAGACAACATGGAACTTGTGTGAACAATTCATGTCACACCACAGGACCAATTATAAATCGTAAGTGTAACAAACCCATCATGCACCTGGATGGATGTCAGAATGGAGGAAACGTCATACGTGGGACTCCAGCGATTCTGAAGAATGTCTAAACATATACTGCCATCTGCATACACTAACACACAACAATATCATCAGTCAGAAACACTGCAAACCTCCATCAGTACTTCACGACTCGACTGAAGCAGCTCACCATTTGGGTGAAACATTTTGGAGATGAAGCGAACCGTAGGAGGCTTGTTGGGATATTCTTCTGAAAATTCAATAACGAGTTTAAATGTTCCTGCAGAGAGAGAGAGAGAGTTAAGATGAACACAAATAACATCAAGCAACAACCGTTTGTGGCACAGTCAACAATGCAACAATGAATTCGTCAACAATGACTTTGATTATCGATTAGTCGAGCACGGAAAACATCCGTCATTCATGACGCTTTACAATAATAAATTACGCATTTCTTAATGGCGGATACAGACTGATCTGCTGAAGGAACAGTACGATATATATAAGAATGCTTTATATTAAGCACTTCAAGCAAATGCAGAAGATTAATGTTTAATTCAGCTGGCCCTGCATGTGTTTAATTCTTTTGAGATAAGCATTTTATGGTTGCCATCTTATCCGTAGATGTTAGAAAGTCACATGAGTATTTTCCATTTCACACAAAGGCTCTTCTTGACATGAAGTGTTTGAATGAGTGCCAACACACTCTGAGAGAGAGAACAGAAGCTCTACTGCCAAAACAATTCAAATATTTTATGTTATTATTTTTCCTATGACAGTAAAAGACAATATAATGTAAAACAAATGCAGAGTAGGGAAATTACAACACTCATGTCCCACTTCCTTCACTTGCACAAGACGAGCTTTTATTTTGACAGAAACTGAGCTTTTATTTTGGCGGAAAACCAGTTTCTGTAGCTATGCTTCCAATTTTTATATGCATTTTGACATATCGCATAAACTGCTGGATGGAAATGAGTCGGGTACATTTTTTATCCGATAAGAAAACGTGCATAAACTATGATGAAAACACATTTACAGAATAAATTCCTCGATGCGAATCAAAAAAAAAAAAAAATCATGTGACTTTGTGCGTTGGGACGGCGTGACTGGACTAAACGGGACCGATCTCGTTGCACAGCTTCTGAAATTCTGTTTTGGTTGTTCTGAAATCCCTGTGATTCGGATTCCTTCCAGAACGGTCTTACGCGTCTGCGTTCGCAAACAAAATGCGTTTCTTGCGATTCATCTGCACAGTGTATAGCTATTGAAAACGGGTTTACAAACGAGTCTCGTTACAAATCCAGAGAAAGATGATGGAGTTCTGTTGTCCAACTCTGATTCGGACATATAAGGCTGAGCATCGCTAGTTTCGGACATTTTCACGGCGTGAGATTGTCCTGTTTTGTGGGTTGAGAATGAGCTTTTCTGGAAAGGGGGTGGGAGCAGCAGCTCATTTGCATTTAAAGGGACACACACCCAAAAAGTGTCAATTTTAACATGCTATAAAAATGATCTGTGGGGGATTTTGAGCTGAAACTTCACAGACACACTTTGGAGACACCAGAAACTGATATTACATCAACACAAAAGTGTTTAGAGGACAACCTTGAGCCTTAATTTTTCATCAGTTAACCAAAGAAATAAACAACGGATTAATTGATTATCACTATAATCGTTAGTTGCAGTATTTATCACTGCAAAGCTGCTTTGAAACAATCTGTATTTTGTAGAAATAAAGCTGTCAGGACAGTTGGCCTCGCACAGCCTCTCTCAAATAAATAATCAGTTGCTGGTTATTAACTAGTATTTATTACAGAGGAATGAAGGATTGGCTCACCATCTTCAAAGGGAGTTCCTACAGGCCTGCAAGGAAACAGACAGGAACAACGGTCACGTTCACAGAGAATAAACAGCTACTGTTACCCATGAGTCTCACTACAGCAAACATACCCGAAAATCACAGCGTTCCACAGCATGATGTTGTTTTCTGAAGGAGCGCCACTCACACCGGTTGGAGGATCTTCTTGAAGTCTGTAAAACAAAGTCCTCTTAGTTCATCAAAATAATTCACGAACAGGCCAGAAAACAACTGCAGAGAGAGACAATACACCTTTGAAGCAATGTGTTTACTGAGCCTTTATTGATTTGTCATTGGTGAATAATGTGCAGACGAGCATCATCAACATGAACACATTCAGACGGACTTCACTGGACTGACGCTGTTGTTGGGCTGATAACAGTTATGATGAATAGACACTCTGTATTTACAGACGCTTGTACATTCAGCTGACTGTGTTTATCAGCAGTCGAGTGTGTTTAATAAGAGCTGTCTCACTACTTAGCCTAGAAATACAGTACGGTATGATGGTACAGTAACACTATTAGATCACTGGTAATGAATGACAACCATGGTGTTATTTGGTACTCCAAGATACATGTCCAAACATTGACACCTTTGTCATTTTAACTGACATTTGTGTCCAAACGAGTCACAAATGCCGTACGAGTCACAAATGCCAAGTTTAAACTATAAAAAAAAGCTGTAAAAAATGAAACATTTACACAGTAAAATACCGTTTTCCATTTATACTGTAAAATCAATGCATTCTGGGTAATATTATTTGTCTTTTTCAAGACAATTTTTTTTTCCAAAATGACAAATAATATTACTCAGAAAGCATTGTAAAATACAGAAGTAATATACTGTAAAAACGATGCATTCTGGGTAATATTTGTTGTTTTGGACAAAGTAGCCTATATGTTACTTTTCTCAATAATGGCAAATAATGTTACCCAGAATGCACTGTTATACGGTATTTTACTGTGTAATTTTTTTTTTCTACAACTAGAGCGATATACTAGAGATGAACTCCAAAAAACTAGAATGTACTAGTGTAAACGGGGCCTTACAAATCAGGAGAATCACAAGCAATCTTTTGTACGAGTCATAAATGCCAAGTTTAAACTATACACTAAAAAATAACTGTGAAAAACTAAACACTGTAAAATACTGTTTCCATCGAAACAGTAATATACCAGAAAACAATGCATTCTGGGTAATATTATTTGTCGTTTGAGAGATTAGCCTATACTTTCCCGAAAATGACCCAGAATGCATTGTTTTTCGGTATCTTACCGTGTAAATTTGTTTAGTTTTTTTACAGCTATTTTTTACAGTTATATGCTAGAGGTGAACTCAAAAATAAGAAGAGATCCAAATGGAAACACGTCACAATAAAGTTCCAGAGATCCCACCCCCTCCCTTAAGAGCGCTCCAAAGCCACGCCTCCTTCAAACCACATGACCGAGACAGCGTTACATTACAGTAATAATAAACGTGAGCAACTTACACAACTCTTACTTTTTATGGTCCCGAGACTTCAACAGAAGATATATGTAAATATTTAGATCGCTTCTACTATTGCAGTGAATTTTCAACAAAAAGCGGTTATTAAAAAATTGCCTACCCTACCTTAAATGCGAACTAACGCATATTTTTAATCTTAATTAATGTTAATACATTATTAAAATCAAAAGTTGTCAGTTAATATTATTGAATGGACCTGAGAAGACACAAACTAAGGAACCATTGCATTTTATATTAATAAAATTTTATTTTATATTAAACTAATGTTTAGAAAGACTACAACAAACGCGTTTACTCATGGCTAGTCCATATGAATTAATGCGTTAACTAATGAGACCGTATTGAAAAGTGACACCACTTTATTTTATTAATAAAACAGTCCAGAATGGCGATAAAATAGTGTTTACTGAAGCTCTTTCCCGTTGAGCAGGTTAATAAAGACTGTCTCTCCAAACACACATCAACCCACAGCTGCTGTTTACCCTATGAAAAAGTACTGTACTTTACTGTGGTACTGTACTGTGGTACTGTACTGTGGTACTGTACTTTACTGTGGTACTGAGGAGTAAAACAGACGCGAATGGAGCGCTGTTCCTGGCGCAGGCCTAGCTAACGCTGCTAAAGGCTAGTCTGGAGTATAAACACAGCGCGCGTGAGGCGACACATCAACACAAAACACTGATCTGAAATCACAAACCTCTTAAAGTCTCTCATCAGCCGCCGTCTCGCTGGAGTAGACATGCTTCAAAAGCGCCTTATTATGTCATAAAACGAGCAGAACCCCGTCAGACTCGGGATGATAGGTGCGATGCGCAGGTGACGTCACCCGTGACGCCATCGACCTGACAACAACCGCAGTGCCGCGTTCAGTACGAAAACTGCGCTAAATTTAATAAAAAGTCATTATAGTCATAAAAGGGCAGAGAATCCATGAACTCGTCTATTTAATCTTCAAACCAAGTGTGCAAAACTGCAAGCATATTATCTGCTTTATATTGAATTTCAGAATTATGAGAGAAAATTGAAATGATGACATATTACGTCATATTTATGAGATGAAAAGTCGAAATTTATGAATTAAAAAAAATTATAATTATGACGTAAAAGGTAGACATTGACATAAAAAGTAGAAATTATGACGTACTATGCCATAATTATGACTTTTAAATCTTATAATTATGACCTGAATACTATTTAAGTCTTTTTTGGCCTTTAAAATTTTTTTTAAAAAAAAATAAAAATTATGACGTAAATTGTCATAATTATGTCTTTTTAATGGGATGCGCCGATATGAAAATTTTGGCCGGTAACCGATCACTCTTTATATTTGAAAATCAATAACCGATATATTGGTCGATAAATCTATAATCACGTTTTTATGTAATTTTTGAGAGTCTGATTACAAAAACAAAAGTCTCTCCATTAAAGTCACGTCTCAAACACACAGTTATAATATTATGTAGTTTATATGACAGATTGTTGAACTTAACTGTATTTTCCTTTTTTTAAGTGATTTCAATCATATTTGAAGCATTTCAACACCATCATGGTGAACAGGAGCATCTGAAGAGTCTCAGCTGAAGGAAATCATACACTATTTATCAGCTTTAATATATCGGCCCAATTTTCTTATAGGGTCAATAACATTAAAAATGGCCGCTAAATTGCGCATCCAAACTTTTTAAAGGTGGTTCAGTTATTTAAGTTAATTTATAAACCAATATTTATGAGTCATCCCAACTTGATTAATTTGAGTTAGATGCACCTATACAACATTTCTCTTCCGATCGCCGATTATTCAGTGAAATCTGCCGATACTGATAGTTTTTGGGTTTAAATGTAGGATAATGGTATTTGGACTTTTTGTAACAGTTAATTTTGTTTATTTTTTTTTTTTGTATATACTAACAAGCAATAAAAAAATACTAAATTTAATGACTATATTTTTAAGAAATGAAAAACTTTATTCTCTCCATTTTGTCAACTTGTTTTCAGATTAACTAGAATTAACACATTATTTAAATTAATATTCATAAATCATGATTTGGACTTAATTCATTTATGAAATAATTTATGACTCACTAACTTACTATGTCATCATTTCGACTTTTTATATTTTATAAACATGATTTACCAAAGCCCTCAAACCCTTCAACACAAAACATGATCAAAATATAATGTTTCTGTTCTGAAAACTATGGAAGCCCGTTTCCGCCACTGTTGAGAAAAAAAAATATTCCGTAAGTCATAATAATAAGAAACTTTGTCATAATAATGACTTAGAATCTCATAATAATGACTTAGTATCTCATAATAATGACTTAACATCTCATAATAATGACTTAGTATCTCATAATAATGACTTAACATCTCATAATAATGACTTAACATCTCATAATAATGACTTAACATCTCATAATAATGACTTAGTATCTCATAATAATGACTTAACATCTCATAATAATGACTTAACATCTCATAATAATGACTTAGGATCTCATAATAATGACTTAACATCTCATAATAATGACTTAGTATCTCATAATAATGACTTAGCATCTCATAATAATGACTTAACATCTCATAATAATGACTTAGCATCTCATAATAATGACTTAACATCTCATAATAATGACTTAGCATCTCATAATAATGACTTAACATCTCATAATAATGACTTAGCATCTCATAATAATGACTTAGTATCTCATAATAATGACTTAACATCTCATAATAATGACTTAGCATCTCATAATAATGACTTAGCATCTCATAATAATGACTTAACATCTCATAATAATGACTTAACATCTCATAATAATGACTTAGTATCTCATAATAATGACTTAACATCTCATAATAATGACTTAGCATCTCATAATAATGACTTAGTATCTCATAATAATGACTTAACATCTCATAATAATGACTTAGCATCTCATAATAATGACTTAGCATCTCATAATAATGACTTAACATCTCATAATAATGACTTAACATCTCATAATAATGACTTAGTATCTCATAATAATGACTTAACATCTCATAATAATGACTTAGCATCTCATAATAATGACTTAGTATCTCATAATAATGACTTAACATCTCATAATAATGACTTAGTATCTCATAATAATGACTTAACATCTCATAATAATGACTTAGTATCTCATAATAATGACTTAGCATCTCATAATAATGACTTAACATCTCATAATAATGACTTAACATCTCATAATAATGACTTAGCATCTCATAATAATGACTTAGTATCTCATAATAATGACTTAGTATCTCATAATAATGACTTAACATCTCATAATAATGACTTAGTATCTCATAATAATGACTTGGTATCTCATAATAATGACTTGGTATCTCATTATAATGACTTAACATCTCATAATAATGACTTGGTATCTCATTATAATGACTTAACATCTCATAATAATGAGAAAGTTTCTCATTATTATGACTTACGGAATTTTTTTTTTCTCAACAGTGGCAGGAACGGGCTTCCATAGAAAACGGTTTTCTGTCAACAGAAAAACAATTATGTATGTAATATTAATCAACAATTCTAAATAAAATACATACAAAATTATAAAACAACAATATATCTCTGCATTTTATACACAGTAAAATAAAATAAAATAACCGTGACGTGTTAATGAGATCCTATTGCAGTAAAGGAAAACGCCCAACGACGCATTTGGCAACCAATCAGAAATGTAGAACAGCGACTGTAAGCCAATCAGAGCGGAGTATCAGGCACAAGCAGCTGTGAACGTCCAATTAGCGGCGAGCCGGCTCTGGGCGTCTGATGTGAGGGAGCTGAAGTGAAAACAACTGTGGGTCAGGGTGGGACTCTGAAGGCCGGCGGCTTCTCACTTCCTCACGGGATTCCCTTGCTTAATTATTCCAAGATCCCTGGCCACATGTACGTGTTAAAGTAATCCGTCGATCTCGGGTGGATATTCGTGGAAAGCTGGGCGAAGTTAGATCAGAAATCTCTGTGAAAATCGAGCAAGAAAAAAGCAGTCATGGACGAAAAGGCGTTTACGAAAGAGCTGGATCAATGGATCGAGCAGCTCAACGAGTGCAAACAGCTCTCAGAAAGCCAAGTCAAGAGCCTCTGTGAGAAGGTATGTGTGTGATCAAACATCAAACATCGCCGTTCGGTGTTTATTTGATATTTTTTTACCTTTAGCCGCGTTAGCCGCTAAGCTACAAGATGGCGGATTTTTAAACCGACGCAACACTCGTAAGAAACTGCGATTGTTCTCGAGAAAGTGACACAAGCCGACATGTTTAACGTTAATATTGAATGAAATCACTCATGAAGGCTGAGTTGGTCCGTGGCGTTTATTGTTTACTAACCAATTCCGCGGTAAATCGAGACTTGTTAAATCTAAATAACTTTTTTTTTTGTGGCTCGGATTAAAACATCGTGTAGGTTAAAGAGAGTTTCTGCACGTCAATGTGTTTGTTTTGTAAAAAAGCGACGCGTTTGAGCGCGGCTTCTTCCTCATCTTCACTCAGTGTCTCAAAATGGCGCCCGCGTGAGTGGCCATCATCCGATGACAGCGGCGCGCGCGGCACTGGCGCAGCGGTAAATCCAGCGCGCTTTATGCGGGTCCGCTCGCGCTACACTCGCCGAGTCATGAAATCATGAGCGTGAGAACCTTAAAGATTCATCCGTGTCGGTCGCGGTTCTCAGTTTGATTATTAAAGTATTTATTTTTGTGAACATCGAGTTCATTTTAAAGCTGTGAAATCAAAATATGCCTTTATGAATGAGGTAAATGCGGGTAAAATGGATTTATTTGGTACCATGGTAAATAAAACTAGCTAATGTTGTTCAGTTATTTAAGTTCATTTATTAAACAATATTTATGAGTCATCCCAACTTGATTAATTTGAGTTAGAGATGCACCTATACAATGTTTTTCTCTTCTGATCGCCGATTATTCAGTGATATCTGCCGATATTTATAGTTTTTGGGTTCCGCCTTTTATACCGCCTTTTAAATTCATGATAATTTCATTAGACTTAATAATTATTATATAATTTGTTATGCTGGTATTTGGACTTTTTGTAGTAGTATTAAGAGTTACTCTTACAAGCAATAAAAAATACTATTTAATAATTACCATATTTCTAAGAAATGCTAATAACTTTATTCATCAGCTTGTTTTCAGATTAACTGTAAACATTATTATTGTTATTAATATTAACACGCATTAACTACTTTCTGAATGTTATTAATACATGTAATTACTAAACATCAAACTGTTTTCTTGGCATTTTCTTTACATGAAGCACAAATGCAGGGCAATTTTCCCGCCCTCTTTTGATTGACAGGATATATCAGCTGTTTTTAAACTATCAGCCAATTGTGTGAAAATTTGTTCTTATCAGCCGATACAGATTATTGGCCGATATATATATATATCGGTGCATCTCTAATTTAAGTCCACTAAAATGGCTGCTAATTATTACTTGCGATAGTGCATGTGAAGATTTTAATTGGTCGCGGGAAGTGACGGACATATAGATGCCACGTTCGACTGCGTCCGCCATCTTGGAACTGTCAACAATCCGAATTCTGTCCGAGTTATTTTAGAATAAACTTTAATCATCTTAAGGTCAGGTAGATAACAGTACGGCGTAAGTTATCGGATCATAATCAGTCACAGTGAGGGATTCTCACTTAAGCGTGTTCATTTTTTTCAGAAATCCGTGTCGAAAAGGAACAATCACGTCTATTTTATAGCAACGAGATCCATCAGGAAAAGCTTTTCTTCTTTGTGTGCTGAAGCTCTTCTCCAGACATGAGGGGGCCTGAATAGTTTTGCAGACACTAGCAAATCCAAATCCACCGGTCACAACTGAAAGCCCAACTCAGAATAAAGTGTCCATCGGGCAGGAATATAAAGTATAACTAAATAAATGAAAGTAATGGATCAGCGGGATTTTTCCTGACTGTGGACACGCCAATGCCGTTTACCTTCAGCATCGTAAATGTGTTAAATTAAATTTATAACACTATTCTTAGCTTTTGCATCAAACTAGTGAACGCTGCTGTGGCGTCTTTCTCTCTTCTGACTGTATAAACAGAAAATCAGCTCAAATGTTGGACGTGATCTTTGGGTAGATGTAGAGAATGAAGCTGAATCTTCTGATTTTCTGTCGTGATTGTGAAAAATGTTGCCGTTGTTGGTCATTAAAGCTGAATCGAGAATTGCAATACGAACTCGCATCATCGTTCAGGGAAAAAACTGGACATTTTTCACCTTTTCTACATGTAAGGCAAGACGCTGGAAGACGCTGAAGAGCAGATCTAATAAAGTCACTGATTGAACCCACTGTCGCCCAATAACATCACAGTTTTTTGTTTTGTTTTAATAATCAGCATTGCGTCTGTGACTCTCACTCGGCGTGTGAATGAGCAGAACTCACACACTTCAGAACTGTTCTTGATCTTCTGTTTTGGTGTCATTTGTTGAAATACACACACAGTGTCTGTGTCGTCCGCTGAATCCTCTCGTTCTCCTGCGTGGCCGTATGGAACAGTGAATATTTACAAAGACGACCGTTACATTTACACCCTTCCAACAGAGAAACGGATCGACTTCTGTCGGCTTGTCGAACACGTTTTTTTTTTTTTTTTGCACCTTCTCTACCATGTGATGTCTGAAGCAGCTGCCACTGTTTCCACGGTAACCGGATCAACACGTGAACGAATTCCACAGAACTTTAGTGATCACGCAATGGGATAAAAGAGCTTTTCTTCCCTGCAAACGAAAGTGAATATTTACCAAAGACAAAAACAAAATTATTTCATTATCAGCAGACGCAAAATATTAAAACGCGACAGCTTTTAAAGTTAAACGATGTTATGTAAATGATAAAAGTGATTTCTCGACTTGAGCGACTATAAACGACTATAAACGTAGGAGTTTTGAGTTTGAGATGTGTAGAAAAATCACTTCACGCCACAGCAGTGACATCAACAAACCTATTGTGGAGGTTTTTATTGCCATGTGAGTAAATGGAAACACACATTATATTGAAGGAAGTCTCTGTTAAAGTTTACCCTACAGTGTCTTCTGCTTCTGGGAAATGTGAAAAGGGTCGATTCTAATTTAGAGACGCTCTATTTCTGTGATGTCACAGCTGCAACAACAACAACAACAAAGAGTAACCGTGATAATCTGATCGTGTGCTGTAATCTAATGTGAGTTTTGTGTGACGTTTATAACCGGCAAATAATAATTCACCTCGGGTCTTGAAAATAAAGCCGTCATTGATGCGTTCAGTGCTTCATTAGAATGATGACTACTTTAAACCCAACACAAGGCAGTGCAGTGAGGTTACGTTTATTTGATTGAATTATAACGTTTGTTTTAATTGATTGGCCTGTCGAGAGATGCGAGTAGTAGAAGTAGTGAAGCTAATTTATTAATAAAAGGTAGTTTTGAAGTTTCTATGCTCCTGAATGTTTGTGTGCATTAATATAGTGATTAAACTACATTAAACGGTTTTAATGCACACCTTCCAGCCAATCAGAATGGAGTATTCCGACAGACCGCGGTACGATTGCATTTGATACATTGGCAGGGAAGAAATCTGAATGACATTATTATTATTATTTTTCTCCGCAGGCTAAAGAAATCCTGACCAAGGAGTCCAATGTGCAGGAAGTGAGATGTCCGGTCACTGTGTGTGGAGATGTTCACGGCCAGTTTCATGACCTCATGGAGCTCTTCAGAATCGGAGGAAAGTCACCAGACACAAACTACTTGTTCATGGGAGATTATGTTGACCGAGGTTATTATTCTGTGGAAACCGTCACGCTGCTCGTCGCCCTCAAGGTGAGTGTCTGAAGCGGTTCAATCAAGGATTCGGTCTCTAAACCCCGCCTTTCCGAGAGCCTGCTGTGCTCTGATTGGTCAGACAGCCCATGATTGTTATAAATCTACGCAGGTTCCGCAGGAAGTGAGACGACTCGTTTCAGGCAGTTCAGAATCGCTTCTTTCTTTTAGGAGACAATAACTTAATTTATTTAATCTTTGAATCTGTTGCTTTCACAAACGGCTTTATTAGCACTACATGAAAGCGAATATCCCGAAAGCATAATAGGGGCTCTTTAAACCGAACACATTCATCAACATCAAATGCATTTAACAGTTAATTAAACCTAATTTAGATTTACAGCATGTAGTGGGCATAAAACCGTACACGCAATACAACTGGTGTAAGAAAATATCCACACATGAATATCACAATATTAGCCGATACTGTATCAATTCTCAAACGTTGTATAGATAAAGATTTATTTGTTTACATCCAAAATTGAACTTTGTTTGGTTTAAACCTGATCACTAGATTACTTTAGCCTCTATTCTCTCTTCTGGACTTGCGCACAGACTGCATTGCCATCTTTTCCCAAAATGCCATTTTGTGTGGAAATATTACAAACTCTGTAAAAAAACGTGATGTTAACACTGACCGGTAACGGGACGTGCCACAGGCGTCGAGTGTTTGCACATGATTGGCTATTTGCAAAAAGGGATGTTTTGTGGGCGGAGTCTGTGGAAGCCACGGAATAAAAGAATAAAAATGGTAATTACAAATTTACAGCTCTTAATTCTTAGATGGAAAACTAGTAGTGTGAGATATAAACTCGATATTCTGTCTGTTTAGTATATATCCTGCTTCTTTTCTCAGAATTGCGATATAAACTCGTAATTGTGAGTTATATTGTCCATGTAAGATGTTATAGGTTTAAATTAGAGTGATATCTGTCGATAAAGACCCCGATAGTTTGGGGGTTCTGCCTTTTATACCTTCTTTTAAATGAATGATAATATCATTATAATAAATATTATGTTTTTATCATATTTTTAAGAAATGCAAATAACTTTTCTCTCCATTTCAACTTGTTTCATAGTAACTGGTATCAATTTAATAATTCAAATTAATATTAACACACTAACTAAGTCTTTCTGAATGTTATTAATTCAGATTATTATTTATATCGAGCATCAAACTGGTTTCTTGGCGTTTTCTTTACACAAAGCCCAAATGCAGTGCGTTTTCCTGCCGTTATATCCGCCCTGAATATCAGCCGTTTTTAAACTGTGATTTGTATTTAAACGATATATCGGCGCATCTCTAGTTTTTATATTATTTCATGCTGTCACTGTAGGGCGGATACATTATATCCTCTATGAACTGGATATGTGAGTATCTATTGTTTACATCAAATTGATGCTTTAGTAGAGTAACTGTCGCAGGTTTCAGTCCAGTCTGTCCGTTTAATGGCTTGTAAGCGCACACATCTGCGATTCACTTCAAAGATAGTCTTTGTTGACAGTATTCTACAAAAAATGAGCACTTTTTGCATTCTGATTCTGACATCCAAAGGCACAACAAGACATTTTTTTTCTTATTCCGTGGATTTTGCCCATTTTCCTCCAATTTTTTCCTCTGTTTTTCTGCCACCACACTGACGAAACTGTGGCGTCTGCTCCCAAATGATCTATTTATTCTAACCAATTTATTTATGTTTTATTATATTTCTGCCTCAGAATGGGATTGTAATTGGATATTATTCTAATCACTCGCTGGTGTTTAAAAGTCCGTTTTGGACTGAATAAAATTCTTCAATGTTGTTTCTCTGCCGAGACACTTGAAATGTTTTTTAATCGAAGGTACGTCTTTAATCATTGGTTATGTCTTCAAATTCCAGGTTAGGTACCGTGAACGCATTACAATACTTCGAGGGAACCACGAAAGCAGACAGATCACACAAGTGTACGGCTTTTATGACGAGTGCTTACGGAAATACGGCAATGCAAATGTTTGGAAATACTTCACAGACCTCTTCGATTACCTTCCCCTTACTGCCTTGGTAGATGGTCAGGTAGGTCGATTCTCCCTCCGCTGAAGCTCAAGTGTTTTTAATGAATGATGTGGTGCAGAAATGACACTCTTCAACGTGTTGTTGTGAAGTTCACGTCTTCTTTTCTGCTGTGTAGATATTCTGTCTTCATGGAGGATTGTCACCGTCCATAGACACTCTTGATCACATCAGAGCGCTGGATCGTTTACAGGAAGTTCCTCACGAGGTATTGATCGTCTATCCCATCATGTCATTTCTTTTCCTTATTAAAGTGACTCTTTTAGCTGCCGACTGTGGCAGTAGTTTTGTGATTTACATGTGCAGTTTTGAGTCAAATTAGAGCTTTAAAAAAAATCAACTCAAGCTAAAACCAGCACTAATGTCTCTCTTCGTCTTCGGTTTTCCTCAGGGACCCATGTGTGATTTATTGTGGTCGGATCCGGATGACCGTGGAGGTTGGGGTATTTCTCCCAGAGGTGCAGGCTACACTTTTGGGCAGGACATATCGGAGACGTTCAACCATGCAAATGGCCTTACGCTGGTCTCTAGAGCTCACCAGCTAGTGATGGAGGTGTGTTCATCTCCTCATGACACTGTCCTTGCTTGAACGTTAAATGCATAAGTGTTAGTTCACTCAAACATGAAACTTCAGTCATTAGTTCGTCTCCCTCATGTGGTTCTACACCCGTAAGACCTTCATCATCTTCAGAACACAAATGAAGATATTTTTGATGAAATCCGATGGTTCAGTGAGTCTCTATTGACAGATAATGAACACTTTCACTAAAACATGTTTAAAACAGGTCATGTGACTACAGTGGGTCAACATTAATATTATAAAGTGACGAGAATACTTTTTGTGCACCAAAAAAACAAAATAACGACTTTATTCAACAATATCTAGTGATGGACGATTTCAGAACACTGATTCATGAAGCTTTACGAATCTTTTGTGTCGAATCAGTGATTCGGATCGCGTATCAAACTGTCAAAATCACGTGAACTATTGAAATTGTGAATCACTCGTGACGTAACGAAGCCTCGTTTACTGAAATCATGTGACTTTGGCGCTCCGAATCACTGATTCGACACAAAAGATTCGTAAAGCTTCATGAATCAGTGTTTCGAAAAGTCGTTATTTTGTTTTTTTGTCGTATTCTCGTCACTTTATAACATTAATGTTGATCCACTGTAGTCACATGACCTGTTTTAAATATGTTTTAGTGAAAGTGTTCATTATCTGTCAATAGAGACTCACTGAACCATCGGATTTCATCAAAAATATCTTCATTTGTGTTCTGAAGATGATGAAGGTCTGACGGGTGTAGAACCACATGAGGAAGAGGAATTAATGACTGAGTTCACACTAACCCTGCAGCTGAATGTGTGGCACGGATGTTGTTTTGTTGGCATAGATCTATATTGTCTTGGGGTTCGTTCACCCAAAAATAATTTTCTCAAACTTTTGTTCATCTTCAGAAGATATTGTTAATGAAATCTGAGGGCTGAGACTTTTATCCATACATTAACACAATCCGCTCACACATGCTGTGTAACACAAGATTGAACCTCATTGGTTGTTGTTTGGCAGCTGTTTATGTTAATAAAGTCAAGTCTTACATTTGATTTGTTTCAGACCCAGTGTCAGTCAGTTAATTTTCCTCTTTTTCTGCGCTAGGGCTACAACTGGTGCCATGATCGCAACGTGGTAACGATTTTCAGCGCACCCAACTACTGTTACCGCTGTGGAAATCAGGCAGCCATCATGGAGCTCGACGACACCCTGAAGTACTCGTTGTAAGTAGAAAAGCTTGATGGAAACGGATGTGTTTGCAGAGTTCGGCGGATGAATGTCTCATCTGGTGTTGTTGTGTGATTTCAGCCTGCAGTTCGACCCGGCGCCGCGCAGAGGAGAGCCGCACGTCACTCGCCGTACCCCTGACTACTTCCTGTGAATCTCTCACTCTGCACAGTATTGCCATGATATAATAATCTTCATTCAGTTTAAAATAAGAGGAGAGGAATGGGCAACAGTATATAAAAAAGATTAAAGAGAAAACTGATCCAGTGAGAAATGTCTGTGGACCAAAAGGTGTGTGCCATATCCAAACAGATCCGGCTTCAGTCCGACACCACGACCATGAGATATCAACTCCGTTCCCATCTGCTCTTCCTTCTGTCCTCCGGTCTCTAGATGAACACAGTCAACAGGCTGTGAACCTCTTTGTGTACCTTCTTTTTTTTTATGTCTGTTTGCACTTTTTTTCAACTGAACGACCGCTAACACGTGTCAGTTTTACTGTTTATTTCCCCTTTTTTCCATGTGGTGTGGGAGGAATGAGATTAGATGCTTCTGTATCCCAACCACCTGTATCTAGAGGATAATCTTTCCTACGGTGAAAATGTTAAACAAATGCCAACTACGTGATATGTGGCAGACTAAGATGGCATGCCCCATCATAGGAATGCTGGCGTAGCTTCATATGATGGTTTGTCTGTATAAAGGGTACCAGTTCAACAATAAAGATGGATCTCGCTCCTGTATTTTGTCTGTTTCTACAGCACTTTATACAATGATTGTCTCACATTCGTGAACTCTTATGAAACATTTAATTTAGCAAAGAAACACTGCAAGATTATATACACATTTAATTAGTGTCGTTTATTCAGTTCAGATGTTGTCATCTGATAGTGTCAGTGTATTAAATTGATAATATCACTGAATATGAACCCTTAATAGTCTTTTAAATGTGTTTTTCAGCCAGATGTCTGGAGGCGTCAAGATGAAATCAAACCAGAGTTACAATAAGCTAAAACAGTTCTTCATATATGTACTACATAAAATGGTGGACATCCTCCATTTCTACTCAGAATTGTATATATAATGCAGTAATTCCCAAACGGGCCTGGAGTTATAAAAGGGGCTGTACAGTCAGCAGATTCTGCTGCAGAAGAAACCATGTGATGCTATAACCCACTGCCAAATTACCCATCTTATATGGCACAGTCACCGATCAGGCATTACATTATGAGCACCTTCCTAATATTCCCTGACCCGTGGAGGCGTAGACTCCTCTAGATCCTGAAGGTGTTCTGTGGGATCTGCTCCAAGATGTTCGCAGCAGATCCAGTAAGTTGTGAGGTGGATCCTCCATGGGTCGGACTTGTTTGTTCAGCACATCCCACAGATGCTCGATTGGATTGAGATCTGGGGAATTTGGAGGTCGAGTCAACACCTCAAACTCTCCTCAAACCATTCCTGAACCATTTCTGTTTTGTGTCAGGAGCATTATCCTGCTGGAAGAGCCACAGCCACCAGGGAATACCGTTTCCATGAAAGGATGTTCATGGTCTGCAACAACGCTTAGGTGGTTCGTGTCAAAGTAACGTCCACATGGATGCAGGACCCAAGGTTTCCCAGCAGAACATTGTACAAAGCGTCCCACTGTCTCCGCCGGCTCGCCTTCTTCCCATAGTGCATCCTGGTATCGTGTTCCTCAGGTAAGAAATGCATCTTGCCGCACCGTGATGTAAAAGAAATGTGATTCACCTTCCTCCATTGCTCCGTGGTCCAGTTCTGATGCTCACGTCCCACTGTTGGCTCTTGCGGTGGTGGACAGGGGTCATCATGGACTCTGACTGGTCTCGTCCAGCTCCATACACAACAAACTGATGCTCTGTGTGTTCTGACACCTTCATCAGAACCAGCATTAACTTCTTCAGTTTGAGCTCCAGGATCTCGTCTGTTGGATCGGACCACACGGGCCAGCCTTCGCTCCACGTGCATCAATGAGCCTCGGCCGCCCGTGACCCTGTCGCTGGAGTCCTTACGCTTGAAGCACTTCTGATAGATCCTGACCACTGCAGACGGGAACACCCACAAGAGCGGCAGTTCTGGAGATGCTCTGATCCAGTTGTCTTGCGTCACAATTTAGCTCTGGTCAAACTCACTCAAATCCTTACGCTTGCTCATTTTTCTTGCGACAAAAGTCAAAGAACGATCATAATCAGAGATGCTGTCTACACTGGATGTGGCGTGACATGACACGGGTGATGGAAGACCATTTTGTGTTGCTGCCTCAAAATATTAGCTTCTTACAGAATAAGACGTCACTTAGAGACATCACATCACGAACACAAAGAGAAACCTGTTGAAGTTCAGAATTACTGTATTAATTACCATGTTTCAATTAAGTCCTATAGGATTTTGCAAGCAGATTTGCGCAAAAAATTTGCGATATTTTCTAAATGTTGACTGATGGTAGCGCTCACCTTTTCTTCTCCTGACAAGCCTTTTTCCAGATGCCCCAAACCATCGGAAAGGGGCTTCATCGGAGAATATGACTTTGCCCCAGTCCTCAGCAGTCCATTCACGATACTTTCTGCAGAAGATCAATCTGTCCCTGATGTTTTTTTGGAGAGAAGTGGCTTCTTTGCTGCCCTTCTTGACTTCCAAAAGTCTTGGCCTCACTGTGTGTGCAGATGCGCTCACACCTGCCTGCTGCCATTCCTGAGCAAGCTCTGCACCGGTGGCACTCCGATCCCGCAGCTGAATCCTCTTTAGGAGACCATCCTGGCACTTGCTGGACTTTCTTGGACGCCCTGAAGCCTTCTTTACAAGAATTGAACCTCTTTCCTTGAAGTTGATGATCCTATAAATTGTGGATTTAGGTGCAATCTTAGTAGCCACAATATCCTTGCCTGTGAAGCCATTTTTATGCAACGCAATGATGGCTGCACGCGTTTCTTTGCAGGTCACCATGGTTAACAATGGAAGAACAATGATTTCAAGCATCACCCTCCTTTTAACATGTCAAGTCTGCCATTCTAACCCAATCAGCCTGACATAATGATCTCCAGCCTTGTGCTCCTCAACATTCTCACCTGAGTTAACAAGACCATTACTGAAATGATCTCAGCAGGTCCTTTAATGACAGCAATGAAATGCAGTGGAAAGGTTTTTTTGGGATTAAGTTAATTTTCATGGCAAAGAAGGACTATGCAATTCATCTGATCACTCTTCATAACATTCTGGAGTATATGCAAATTGCTATTATAAAAACTTAAGCAGCAACTTTTCCAATTTCCAATATTTATGTAATTCTCAAAACTTTTGGCCACGACTGTAGTTTAGAATCCAGTATTCCCATAGTTCTTTTGTCTTTCATGAGTTTAATAAAGAACTAAACATGTCCAAACATACCTGTAATGATAAGCGGGTCAACGAACTGAGATCCAATTGCAAGCTTTATTAAAGACAGAATGGTGATAACAGGCAGGGTCAGAAACCAGCAAACGGAAACGTCAGAGGAAAGGCAGAGTCGTAATCGTTGAACAGGCGGGTAGATCGAGGCCGGCAGCAGGTAAACAACAGTCCAATAATCCAAAGCAGTAAATCCCACAAGGCAGGCAGAGAACAATCAGAAATTGGGCAGACAGGCAGAAAACAAATATGGTGAGTAAATGCTCGGTAATGACCACTATAAGCAAATCAAGACTTTGCAACTGTGCGTGTGTGTGTGTGTGTGGAGCTGAAATAGTCCGGATGATAGGCTACAGCTGGCTGGGGTGATCAGTGACAGTGCACAGGGCTTCTGGGAAATGTGTGGGTGAGCGTGTGACAGTAACAGTCTGGGGTGGAGTGCCCTCTAGTGGTTGTTCTGGGCACTCCAGTTGACAATCCTGACAATGCCGGCCCTCTTTAAAGAATGATCATGTGACTTTAACGTACACCAGGTGACCTGTAAATGCGAAAAAAAATTGTAGTTTCCATTGCATTTTTGTGAAATATTCCTTTTTTGAATGAGCTTGAAAATCCACCTCATGTGAGCGTAAAAACGTTTTTGATATATGGGAGTTTTTGCGAAATTTTCATTGGACGTATTTTGTGCAGTATGAAGTTGGAAACGCAGCTACTGTTCTAACTATGCAAATTAGTTCCACGCCATACAGAGGGAAGACATGCTGTGGCAACCTATGACAAAACAGCCAATCACGACGCTGATTCAGAAAGCTAAGCGCCAATTTACAATTGCAATTTTGCTCCTGTTGAGGAAGGGAAAAAAGGTTGTGGCAAAAAGTCTAAATAGAAAAAGGAATTTCAGGGACATCAGAAACAGCAACAATGACCACAAGCTTATGCTCCCTGTTTTCAGGACCTTCAGAATCTTCTCTTCTCAAAATATGTGTTACACATACATAAACATATAAATTGTAAGCAATAAATGAATGTCAGTATATGGGATTGTTCCAATTTCTAATAGGTTTCATATATGGCTGTGCATAAATGTATATAAATATATGGTTACGCTCAATATAAGCATATATGTCATATATATGCATATTTCACTATATGTCAAAATATGTATTGTGCAACATAAACATATAAATATTATATGGGATATATTTATATGGCAATATATGGAATTGTTCCAATTTCTAATAGGTTTAATGTATAGATGTGCATATATGTGCATTTATGTGTTTACTCTACATGAGCATATATTTGATAAATTGATATTTCATATAGGAGACATATATGTCAAAATATATACTACATATACGTAACATATATATTATAAAGGATAAATGTATGTCAATATATGGATTGTTCCAATTTCTAATAGGTTTCATATATGGCTGTGCATAAATGTATATAAATATATGGTTACGCTCAATATATGCATATTTCACATGACACATATATGTCAAAATATGTATTGTGCAACATAAACATATAAATATATTAAATGGGATAAATTTATGTCAATATATGGAATTGTTCCAATTTTAATAGGTTTAATATATAGATGTGCATAATGTGCATTTATGTTTTTACTCTATATGAGCATTTTAGGATATTTCTTAAATGAGGCATATATGTAAAGATATGTATTATACATACATAAACATATAAATATTATATGGGATAAATTTATATGGCAATATAGGGAATTGTTCCAATTTCTAATAGGTTTCATATATGGCTGTGCATAAATGTAAATATATATATGGTTACGTTCAATATAAGCATATATGTCATATATATGCATATTTCACATGACACATATATGTCAAAATATGTATTGTGCAACATACACATACATATATATTAAATGGGATAAATTTATGTCAATATATGGAATTGTTCCAATTTCTAATAGGTTTAATATATAGATGTGCATAATGTGCATTTATGTTTTTACTCTATATGAGCATTTTAGGATATTTCATATATGAGACATATATGTAAAGATATGTATTATACATACATAAACATAAATATTATATGGGATAAATTTATATGGCAATATAGGGAATTGTTCCAATTTCTATTAGGTTTCATATATGACTTTGCATATGTAAATGTTTTAACTCTATATGAGCATATATTTGATATTTCATATAGGAGACATATATGTCAAAATATGTACTACACATACGTAACATATATATTATAAAGGATAAATGTGTGTCAATATATGGAATGTTCCAATTTCTAATAGGTTTCATGTCTGTTTTTACTTCATATGAGCATAAATTCCATATATTGATATTTCATATATGTACATATATTATATTTCCGTATGGGAATCTAGCGTATTTTGTTTTTAAGTCACTGTTGTAGTTATCCACGATACTGGATGAGATACTTAAATAACCGTACACAAAATATTGAGTGTTAATATTTTATTAGCTCACCAAACGCAAAACTTCCATGAGGAAAAACCGTTCCAAGCGTATCGCGCTGTGGACTTCAGTTACCCCTGTGTTTTCAGTGGTTGTTATCGGGGAATAACATACAGCTGGATGTCGCAATTGACCAATCAGAATCAAGTATTCCACAGAGCCGTGTAATAATTAAAAATAACGACTTTATATAACAATTTGAGCTGTTGTCAAACACAGTAAGCACATTGAAGACTCAGTATTGGCCAAAGCATTCAGCTTTAATCTTTTGTTTCGAATCAGTGATTCGGTTCATGTATCAAACTTCCAAAATCACATGAACTATTGAAATTCCAAATCACTTATGACGTAACGAAGCCTCGTTTACTGAAATCACGTGACTTCGGCGCTCCGAACCACTGATTCGACACAAAAGATTCGTAAAGCTTCGAAGCAGTGTTTCGAAAAGTCATTATTTTGTTTTTTTGGCGCACAAAAAGTATTCTCGTCGCTTTATAATATTAATGTTGAGCCACTGTAGTCACATGACCTGTTTTAAATCTGTTTTAGTGAAAGTGTTCATTATCTGTCAATAGAGACTCACTGAACCATCGGATTTCATCAAAAAATATCTTCATTTGTGTTCTGAAGATGATGAAGGTCTTAGAACGAGTCTGAGTAATTAGGGTGAGTAATTGGCACAATGATTGCGCGCGCGCGCGCGCTCTCGTGCTCGTGCTCGTTCATTAGTCTGTCATCCGCGCGCACGCTGCTCTCAGTCTCATTCAGGCCTTGTTGACGTTCAGTTCCACAGATTCATCGCTCCTCCAGTCACGGTAAGAACGGGACGAACATTTCACATTCACATGTCGTGTCGTTTTTTGACGCAGTGATGTAATATTGTGTGAAGTGATGATGTTTTATCGCGGTTGAAGTGATGAATGCAGCGGTTGCTATGAGAGGCCTGTAGCCGCGCTGCTAACGTTAGCTTAGCCTGTGCTTTATGTTGATGTTCACCTGAAAGCTGCTTTCAATCTCACAATGTGTGACAGTGACGGTGTAAATATTAAACTTTACTTACGTGTAGGCTAGAGAAGAGCACTTGGCGGGAAATCTCACGTAGCGTGTGGTGTTCGTCACCCTCCATCATGTGATCGTCGTGTCTGTGGACATTAGTCTGCTTTACCTCAGTGTTGTGAGAGGGAGCTAACACGGCTAGCATGAGTCATTAGCTCCTGACTGACACTAGTGTCTGTTTTTGTGCTTTATTCGTGCAGATGCCGACTATTAAACTGCAGAGCTCTGATGGAGAGATGTTTGAGGTGGATGTCGAAATCGCCAAGCAGTCAGTGACCATCAAAACCATGCTTGAAGGTGAGATGTCTTGAGATGTTTTGAGATGTTCTGATGTAGGAGAGCATGGTGTAATCACAGCTGTCTTCTGCTCAGATCTGGGGATGGACGATGAAGGTGATGATGATCCGGTTCCTCTGCCCAATGTAAACGCAGCCATCCTGAAGAAGGTCACTTTTACTTTGCTATTATGCTTAATTGAGTTAATTTCATGCCAGATGGGTGTGTCTAGATCATATTTTACTGTATAGTAACAATAAATGACTGTGCGTATGGAAATAATTTGCATGAGGGTGACTGTTCCACTTAAACATCATTGTTTATGAATATTCACCACTTTGTACCGTGGTAATCCCAGGAGCTTTTATGTCATTAATCAGCAGTAAACACTATGAATCGCTTCAGGAGGATGAGAATACATGCCTATCTGGACGACTTTACTGTCATAGGTGCTCTTCTGACACGAAAGATGGACCTGTACGATTTTGGGGGGAAAAAGTCCAATCGCAATTTTTTTCTGATTAAAAATGACGATAAAGTCATGTTTGTAGAGCTGCGCAATTATTAATTATAACTGTTTATTAAAAAATAATTATTATTATTATTCAATACTAATGTTTCTCTTGTAATGTTTCAATGTTTCTGAAGCCCGTTTCCGCCACTGAAAAAAGATTATTATGACTTTTTTTCACAGAATTGCGAGATGTATAAAATAAAGTCAGAATTCTGACTTTATAACTCGAAATTGTGAGTTTATATCTCGCAATTCTGTGAAAAAAAGTGAATTGTGAGAGAAAAAAAAGCTTTTTTTTTTCTCTTTTTTTCAGTGGTGGGAATGTGCTTCCATAGGTATTTAAAAATAAAAACAATGTATTGCTAAATAAATAAAAATAACTGTTGTAATATTTCCGTTAAATAAAATCAAGTATTTAAAAAAAATTTTTTACTACTCCATTAAAAAAACTAAAATATTACTTTGTAATTTTACTGTACTGTAATGTTGTTTTACTCTACAACTGTAAAATTACTCCACTAAGGCATGTCTGCATTTGAAAACTTTCATCTCATTTCCTAAAACAAAAAGTTTTCGTTCCTAATTTAAATTTAGGAGCACCTTCTGATCATATTTAGAGGCTCAGAAGTTAAAATTCATGATGATAATATATTGAGATTAATGTTTTAAATAGAAAGTGTTGACATTTTACGAAATATAAATACTTTAAAAATGAAAATAAAACCATGACTCATTCCTTCAGTCGATTCGTTTCAAACAGCTGATTTGTTAAGGAACAAAGCAAGCGACTGTGTTTGAGTGAGTCATTGAATCGTTGACTCACTAGATTTGTTTGAAAATGTAAATTCATTCATAAACTAAACACTTGTGTTTGCTTGGAGATGGAGCGAAATCTGACAATACTGTTCCTAAAATGTAAGTCACTTAATACTATTTATTGAATTGTATAAAAGCAGTATTACATTTGAAAACTCCTTTTATAATCATTAAAAAGCCGTCGCTGGTTCATCGCGCTCACAAACCGCCGTTATATTCAGGATTACTTGCGTTTTCTCATCACACTCTCCATAGTGCAAAGCGTTTGCAAAAACTGTTTGGCCAATATGTTTCATCTGAGGGTGCACATCCTCGCCAAACCGGGCCTGACCGGGTCCTTTTGCATAACATTTAAAAACTTATTATAGATGGTGTGTATATTGGTTGGTATGAGGCTTACGGTGTGTTTGAAATGCCCTCAGGTGATCCAGTGGTGCACCCACCATAAAGATGACCCTCCTCCACCCGAAGACGATGAGAATAAAGAGAAAAGAACAGATGACATCCCCGTGTGGGACCAGGAGTTCCTCAAAGTGGACCAGGGCACTCTCTTCGAACTCATTCTGGTCTGTAAATCTGACTGCCAGCTTTTATCATGGGCTTGTTAAAGTCCTCCTGTGGTGAAAATCAGGTTTTTGATGTTGTTTGTGTGTCTGTGTGGTGTTTTTAATATGTGCCAATTCATCAGTGACACCATTGTGTTTCCACCTTAAAACGGCAGTGATCTAAAACGTGGTTTGAAATCACTGGTGTTTGTGATGTCACAAACTACCTTGTAACCAATCATGTCAACGTGTGGGCGGGCTTTAGCATATCATTAACTGACCACGCAAGGGAGTCTCAGAAGAATTGTATCCCGGTATATTTTTATGTTGATATGAAAAATCGTGTAGATTTGTCAATATGTCGGTATATGATGCGTATTGTGATGATATTCAAAGTTATTCTAAGTATACTGACTGTTAGAAAACCGCTGTCTGACATTGAACGTGGTTTGTGGGTAATTAGCAACACATTATTAGCCATTTTATAATGATGTCAAACAAAAACAAAACACTAATCATATTAATTAGCATGATGTGTCCGATGTTGTAGAAAGCGATGCCGTTGTGCAGTGTTGACCGAGTGGATCTGGTGTGAGTGGGAGGAGGCGGGGCTAATTAGCATTTTCATAGGTCCACGTATTTTAAATGAGGCACGGGTGTAGAGTTTCGTTCAAGCTACTTTAAGGCATTAAGAATTTTTTTCACAGGAAAAAAAAGTTTAAATGTCATTTTGCTGATCATAGATGAGTTTTAAGTGATCAAATTGACTACGGGGGATTTTAAAATAGTGCTGGTGCTTTGATTACAGGGTCCTACGTCTGTTTTGATGGAGAAATAATGAAGCTAAATGCAGGATTTCAGGACAAATTCAGTGCTTGAAATTGTAGAAAAGTCTGGCACTTTAATTAATGAACCAAAACCAGATGAGAAGCACTTGATTAAAGAGTTAATTCACCCAAAAATGAAACTTCAGTCATTAGTTCCTCTTCCTCATGTGGTTCTACACCCGTAACACCTTCATCATCTTCAGAACACAAATGAAGATATTTTTGATGAAATCTTAGCGATTTCCGTCCCTCCATTAGAAGACAAAGCGTTCATAAAGAGATCGCAAAATAAACCCAATATAAATGTTATAAATGTTAAAAATTAACAATGTTATTCACACAAACTTTGATCGACACACATCAGAGTCGGTAACTCTGTGGTTTTCTCATTTGCAAATGAATTGTCACTTAGAAAATCTGATGTGAAAGCACTTGCCAAAAACAAGAGTTTTGTATTGATTTACCATCTAATGAAGTTCTCATAGTTGATTTAAAGGAAGTTTGACTTTTTGGGTGAAGTGTATGTTGAAGAACACGTGAAATGCCCATTATTACCCTTTTCTGATAGAACAATCGCGATTATAATTTAGAGCAAAATAATCACTCAAATGATCAGTTTAACCATTATCCTGCAGACATGCCCGGAAGTTAATAACTTTATCCCTTAAAACTCATCTTTAATCACCAAAATGACTTTTTTTTTCCTAGGAAAAAGTTCTTCATGCCTTAAAATAGCTTGAATGTATCTCTACACCCGTGCCTCATTTAGTATACGTGGAGTCATGAATATGTAAATCAGCCCCGCCTCCACTCACTCACACCAGCTCAGGATACTTGATCCAGTCAACTTTACCGTAGTAAACGCTGCATTCAGAAGAATGAGTTATTGCGAGTCCGTGTATCAGAATGGTGTGAAATATAATATAAAAATGAAATATTAAATCGCCAGTAGGTGGCAGCGACCTGAACACTCCAGGTATTTTGCTAATAAAATGATCGTGCCAGAAGAATAGCATGAGACTTATATTATATCAACTATCTGTGTATCGTTTCGGTGTACTTTTATGTTTTGCACATGTGCAGGAAGATGATTTTAAGCGTTTTCCGGTGTTTGTGAACGCACAATGCTTCTGATTTCGCTTCGTTTAGAACTGTAAAAACTGACACAAGTTAATTCTGTTACATTGTAGTGGACTGTTGTATGATGTGAGAACATGTGACGCTGTGAATCGTGTTGGATTGGCGTTTAGTCGCTCAAGATGGCCGCCGCCGCTTCATTTGCTGACTTTCATCTCTCTCGTCTTTTGTTTAGGCTGCAAATTACTTGGACATCAAAGGCTTGCTAGATGTAACTTGCAAGACAGTTGCAAACATGATCAAAGGCAAAACCCCAGAGGAGATCAGAAAGACTTTCAATATCAAAAATGATTTCACAGAGGAAGAGGAAGCCCAGGTAAGACGAGCGCTCTCTTCCTGTCTCCCTGTGCTGTGATGCGCTGTACTCACCAGAATGTGGCGTGTGTTGCAGGTACGCAAGGAGAACCAGTGGTGTGAAGAGAAGTGAAGATCCTGACACACTTTAACACTATGGATTGTTCCAAAAAAAACGTAAAAAGTAATTAAAAAAAAAAATATTGCACTGCGCTGTTCATATTTGTTTAGATTTAACACAAATAAACAGACAAATCCCATGTTTTCTGCTAGCATGTGTGGTGTAAAAGCTTTTTTTTTTGGTTAAAATCGACATTTTCTGATTTTCTCTCTGGAACACGTAGTCACTCATGTAGAGAAACACTCCCTTTGCCACTGATCTTTTATTTGAGCTGAGCTCGTCACCGAACGGCTCTATTATTATTATTATTATTATTTTTCAAGAATTGAGCAACGTTTTCTAACAGCCTTATTTGTGCTAATGAAAGAACAGTGTTGGAAAGATGTATAAAACGTGTTGTGAACTGGAAGTACTCGTCTGCTTTCACTTTGTTTTATTTGCTTCATTGTATAGGATTGAAAGTCACCGTTCTGCTCGTCAACGGCAGGCAATTAGGATTATAAATCTTTTAATTCCAAAAATAAAATGATTATTGTGGGATTTGTCCGTTCTTTGTGCGATTTATTATTTCTGCACCTTCAGACTGTTTTGTATTTGTTTTAAATGTGGCTTTTTTTATCCTTTCCCAGTTGATTGACCGTAGCGTTAAAGAGTTCAGAAACCCTTGTTATTAGCGACACCGCTGGCCGTTAAGTGAACTGCAGCTTGCTGCTCACGCTCGCGCACGCGTAAAGTACGCTGTTGTCAAGTCTCGGGTTTTCCCGCGGTCTTGAGCTACAGTTGCCGCGGGTTGAAGCGACCTCAAAAAACGTAATATTCAGCCCCTGGAATGCAAATTTTACCAGTGAAACTCCACCAAAATTGATTTGTGTGACTGGGGGCTCCCCTGAAGTGCATTTAGGCTAGTTTTGAGTAGCAATTGGGCAGATTTTGTTGTGAGAACCTGCAACCCAAGAGACTGATCGTGATTGAACTTTGTGTATATATAGTATATCAAGGCCTTCTTTGTTTCGTCAGTTTCCTGTGCAGCGAACATCACCATCCACACCACGCTTATGAATATGTAAATGAGTCCAAGAGGAAGGGTTTAAGTGTAATACAGCTTTGAAATGTTGTTTTTCAATGCATCACAATGATTTGGTTTTTTTTCTGAGTGAAAATTAAAAATGCATTTTCATGATTTACAGAAGACGCCACTAAAATGTCATTTGCCACATTAAAGACTATTAATTACTTCTACCCCAACTGCTAATTACCTATACATTTACATTTTTAAACTTTGCCACTATTCTAGGTTTGTCAGCAAGAATTTTTTTACTCATTTAAAATGCAATAAAATTTAATATACTCACTTATTTGTTTATTCATTTTAATACGTACAGGTCGAAATAAGTATGTTCGAATTTTTTGCATAAAAGCGTTGAACTGAATGACTGGAACATTTCACCCACATTTTGCCATTTTATTCTCCCAAAACTTATTCGAACCCTTAAAAGCGGACGTTTTACTCGGATTTAATGTTTTCTACGTATTTAAAATCACTTTTGTAAATTTCTATTGATGTTGACATCTAAATGTCTTTGACCCAAACATGTTCTGCACGTTTTCTTAATAACAAAATAACGGAAGTGACAGCGGCTCTGCGATTCACCAGCGTCATTAAAATTAGTTATAATAGTTTAAAAAGTTGACGCTAATTTTGAATTAATAATTTTTCTGAAATATGTATTACAATTAATAGTCTGTAATAATATTTAATACAGTTATTCTGTATAGCTATGGCAACATTTCGCGCATTCATCTCAAGCGTAACCGTCACATCCTTTGTGTTTTCCCGGCAAAACCGACCCGTGTCCTTCACTTAAAAATCAGCCTACAGGCTTTCATAAACCACCTAGGAAGTCGGGGAAAGTCTCGTTTTTTAAATTTCGTCACAAGCTCTTCACATATTGGCAATACAAAAGAGATTAACGCATGAAAGTTCTCACATATAGCGTCTATAATGTATAGCGGCAATAAAAAGCATTTGTTCACTCACTTTCAACGTCATCAATGCATGAATGTTGCTCAGCACACATCGGATGACTCAAACGTTCACTTTTCTTTTAATTAGTGCTCACTTTAGGTTCTAGTAGACACTAAAGAGAACGTTTAATATCATCCACAACTTTTTAGAAACACTGACAGATTTTTCAAAATATTTTAATAAATCTAGAGTGATTGTTACATCAAAAGCGAAAGCAAGAGAGATGGCTTGACATATGTGAGCACTGAAGATGGCAGTGCGCCCTCTGCTGGCGGCCTCACCTCAGCTCTGATGACATGATTGACAGATCTGAGTGAGCGCCGAATGACACACACAATACATGCACTTCATCTGGATGAGTGACAGGCATAGCAGACTAGAGCTACACAACAAAAACTTAAAAATGGCACTTGTATGAATAAAAGTTTTTTTCTTTTTTTTTTTTTTCTCTTTACATAAAAACATATAAAAGTTTAGTTATTTACGACTTTCATATCTATAAAAGAGTACGTTTTACAACACATTTATTTGATTGTAAAAGAGTAATGAGAACTGACACAGTGATGTAGAGACATGGCAAAGTCAGAGTGGCTGAATCTCACAAAGAAATATCCAGGCTGTACTTCACAGAATCGATTGTTTTCACATGAAGAAAACGGGGCTTTCAGTGTCTTTGAGGGGAACGTGCTTCATTGTCTGGAAGATAGTGTCAAGACCCAAACTTCTCACGACATAAATCCATTACTGTAATAATGAGAACTACATCGGCATTACCGTAATACAGTAACGAATATCATATTTAGTATATTTTTCCAAACTACAGTAAGAAAAATTGTAAATTTTTTTTGCATGATGGTACACAGTAAAAACCCAAGAGTTAAATCAACTCTGCTCAGAGAACATTTGGTCCCTCTCTAAATAGTGTTAAAGTAACACTGAACTAGTGTTAAAGTAACACTCTTCAGAGATTGAATGTCTTTTATCGTCAGTTGATTTCATCTAAGACTGTGGCTGAAGTCAGTTGTAGTTCTTGTGTTTCTCCTTTCTTCAGTGATTCCGCTTGTTAACAGCAGGTGTTCATCATTAATGTTCAATCATCACTTAATTAATTGCTTAATTATCTCATTAACTTTAACTCTGCTTCAGTGTTACTTTAACACTATTTAGAGAGGGACCAAATGTTATCTGAGCAGAGTTGATTTAACTCTGGGGTTTTTACTGTGTACTGAAAACAATTAACATAAAACAGGAAAAATTCTTCATGAGATTCACCCACGAGGAAATCTAATGACTTCCTAAAAAATATTTGATGACCCACATGAACTTTTTTTTTTTTCTTTTTTTTTTTTTTTTTGAGGAGAAGGAAACTTCAGGAATGTGCGATGGCGGGTCAGTCTCCGCAGCCGTCGGTCTCCTCAGGTTATTGCGGCGGCTGTATCGTGCTCTCTGTTTTAATTCTGCTGAAGTCGAGCGAGAGTCTGGGTGGGTGGGCGGAGCGTTTGCCGCTCTGTGGGAGGGGGCTGCTGGCGGGGGAGGCGGGGGGAGAGGAGGGGCATCGTGGCGGGGAGGCGGGGTTTGGCGGGTGACGGACAGGTGAAGGGGGGGAGTCTATAGCACTTCCATCGGAAGAATGGGGGCTGGCGCAGCGTCCTCTTTGAAGGTAGCGAATGCACTTCTTTTTCCTCCTAGGAACAGTCAAGAGAGTTATCTGTGAATAAAGCGTGGATGTGAAACGTCACAAATATGAACTCTGCACAACAAATGACAGAAAATAAAAGCACACAAAAACAAACATGAGCTACTACTCTACCCTGGGCTATTAAAGTCACCATGAAATCAACACTGACGATTATTGTGCAGCACTTATTATAAAAGATTCTTCCATGCGTGACGTTTTTTTAATCCAACTAACAGCGACGAGGGCGGGGCAACCTGTCACTCACATGAGATCCACCAACGGCAAACCGTCCAATCAACTCAATCAAGCCCCGCCCTACATTTGTTCTTCGTGAAGCGGCTCCACTCGGGAGAAAAGACTTTCCTGACTTTAAAGGGAAAGTGTAATTTCTGCACCAATCGCATCACCGGAACGAATTACAAAAACTTGTAAACGTGTAATAAAATAAATAATGCATATTGTGGATGTTTTCTTTGCACTAGTCTGAAAGAAGACAAATGGTTTAGTCCGAAGGAATGGTTCATGCTAAAATGATGATGTGTTTATCCACCCTCATGCTTGAGTTTAAAGTGAAGTGAAAAGTGTTCTCAAACACGAGACCGCAGCACTACCAAACCACAGCGTCAAACCCCGTCAGGAGAGGCTGGAGATCCACCGCAGTCACTTCAGACACAAATCAAAGCTCTCGGCCGCATCAAAGTCTCGCAGCCTTCCTCTGACAGGAGCTCAGCAGCGCTCGGCTGCCGCGGGAGGGGACGGGGCTTGAAAACGTCAGCGTTTGCAGTCGAGCGCAGGCGCGCTGACCACACCGAGCGGATGGGTTGCTGAAGGCGGATGCAGAGGTGTGAACGTGGGATGTTTCCACTGGCGGGAACGTCTTCACGTCACTCGTGTCACTTCTGCACCTCTAGAGTCACCGAACATGACTGACAAGAACGGTATCTGTATCAAAGTACTGCAGTTTATTTGTTTAAATTGCACAAAACATTGTTATGGAAGCCCGTTCCCGCCACTGTTGAGAAAAAAAATTCTGTAAGTCATAATAATGAGAAACTTTCTCATAATAATGACTTAGTATCTCATAATGACTTAGTATCTCATAATAATGACTTAGAATCTCATAATAATGACTTAGTATCTCATAATAATGACTTAGTATCTCATAATAATGACTTAGAATCTCATAATGACTTAGTATCTCATAATAATGACTTAGTATCTCATAATAATGACTTAGTATCTCATAATAATGACTTAGAATCTCATAATAATGACTTAGAATATCATAATAATGACTTAGAATATCATAATAATGACTTAGAATATCATAATAATGACTTAGTATCTCATAATAATGACTTAGTATCTCATAATAATGACTTAGAATCTCATAATGACTTAGTATCTCATAATAATGACTTAGTATCTCATAATAATGACTTAGAATCTCATAATGACTTAGTATCTCATAATAATGACTTAGAATATCATAATAATGACTTAGAATCTCATAATAATGACTTAACATCTTTAACTTAATCAAAAAAATATATATATATTTTTAGAAACTTTCTCATAATAATGACTTAGTATCTAACTTAATCAAAAAAAAGTTTTATTTTTTTTAGATACTAAGTCATTATTATGAGATACTAAGTCATTATGAGATTCTAAGTCATTATTATGAGATACTAAGTCATTATTATGAGATAGTAAGTCATTATGAGATTCTAAGTCATTATTATGAGATACTAAGTCATTATTATGAGATACTAAGTCATTATTATGAGATGTTAAGTCATTATTATGAGATAGTAAGTCATTATGAGATTCTAAGTCATTATTATGAGATACTAAGTCATTATGAGATTCTAAGTCATTATTATGAGATACTAAGTCATTATTATGAGATACTAAGTCATTATGAGATTCTAAGTCATTATTATGAGATACTAAGTCATTATTATGAGATAGTAAGTCATTATGAGATTCTAAGTCATTATTATGAGATACTAAGTCATTATTATGAGATACTAAGTCATTATTATGAGATAGTAAGTCATTATGAGATTCTAAGTCATTATTATGAGATACTAAGTCATTATTATGAGATAGTAAGTCATTATGAGATTCTAAGTCATTATTATGAGATACTAAGTCATTATGAGATTCTAAGTCATTATTATGAGATACTAAGTCATTATTATGAGATACTAAGTCATTATGAGATTCTAAGTCATTATTATGAGATACTAAGTCATTATTATGAGATAGTAAGTCATTATGAGATTCTAAGTCATTATTATGAGATACTAAGTCATTATTATGAGATACTAAGTCATTATTATGAGATAGTAAGTCATTATGAGATTCTAAGTCATTATTATGAGATACTAAGTCATTATTATGAGATAGTAAGTCATTATGAGATTCTAAGTCATTATTATGAGATACTAAGTCATTATGAGATTCTAAGTCATTATTATGAGATACTAAGTCATTATTATGAGATACTAAGTCATTATGAGATTCTAAGTCATTATTATGAGATACTAAGTCATTATTATGAGATAGTAAGTCATTATGAGATTCTAAGTCATTATTATGAGATACTAAGTCATTATTATGAGATAGTAAGTCATTATGAGATTCTAAGTCATTATTATGAGATACTAAGTCATTATTATGAGATGTTAAGTCATTATTATGAGATACTAAGTCATTATTATGAGATACTAAGTCATTATTATGAGATAGTAAGTCATTATGAGATTCTAAGTCATTATTATGAGATACTAAGTCATTATGAGATTCTAAGTCATTATTATGAGATACTAAGTCATTATTATGAGATACTAAGTCATTATGAGATTCTAAGTCATTATTATGAGATACTAAGTCATTATTATGAGATACTAAGTCATTATTATGAGATTCTAAGTCATTATTATGAGATTCTAAGTCATTATTATGAGGAAGTTTCTCATTATTATGACTTACGGAATAATTTTTTTTTTTCTCAACAGTGGCGGGAACGGGCTTCCATACATTGTAGTCCACTGCATTTCATAAAAACATATCGTTCCTTGTTATTTCAAACTGAAGACGCCGCCAGAGCGATGTCCGATTCCTTCCAGTGAACGGTTCAGGAATGGTTCACAAATCGCTCTGAACGATTCACTCACGATTCAGAGTCAACTCACTGATTCAATCAAAATGAGCCAAGAAACGAGATCGCGGCAGAGCTTGAGATGCATGAAAAGTAAGTTAATAATGCAGAATTTTAGTAGTGATTAGTGTAAATGAAAATCATATTTAAGTCACGACTATCAGTTTGTGAAATAAATCAGCTGTAAAAGAGCGAACAGTTGAAATGCTCGAATGTGGACATTTCTGTATCTGTATCTCACTGTCTGTTCAGGTAATCTACTTTAGGTAAAAACTATTAATAATATCAAAATAACACAAATTAATGCCCACGCATCTGCATCAGCTAGTGTTCGCACAGGTTTAGTTCACCCAAAAATTAAAGTTCAGTCATCATGTGACTCACACCCGTGAGACGCTCGTTCGTCTGTCGTTAATGAACTCTGTCCCTGACCACCACTTCAACACTAAACATTCATAAAGAGATCATAACAGTAACAGATTTAGTGTTTTATTCACATTTAAACACTGATCAACACAGATCAGATCTGGAAACAGAAGCTCAGGTTCATCCCGGTGTTTATGAACACTGATCAATGTTCATGTGAATAAAAGCTTAAATTCAGTTTGTTCTTCATATAAAGTCTCTTCAGAAGATTTGGACTGAACCGCTCCGTTCATATAGATTAACTTTACAATGTGTTTATGAAGCATCAAACTGTCTGTCAGATTTCATTCAAATATATTCATGTCTTGTGGAATGACAAGATTCATTTTTGGGTGAACTAAAGCGTTTTGCCGAATGTCAGAACATTGTATTTTATACTCATTTTTTAAGTATGTTGTAGTGTATCATTTCACTTGATTATCAGCAACTTAAACTTCGATATACTAAAATATCAGTTTAATGTTCTGATCGTGAATAATAAGCGCTGGAATTAAAATGCTTATTGGCAGATCAAAACACATTAAATGTCTGTACTAATATTTTCTACTTCTGATAATGACTAGAATAAATAAAAAAATACTTTTTATACTCGAGTACATTAAAAATAAAGCACTTTTACTCAAGCAATATTAAAAATGAGCACTAAACGGATAACGTATTAGGGCACTACTTGTCGTTATCAATTATGACTTTCAATTTGTCGATATTTCTTTTGTCTATCCGTCTTTTATGGTATTTTGATCGATGTTTATGTTGTAAAGCACACTTTTACTCAAGCGCTTGACTTTTGTACTTCGTCCAGCACGGTGCAAAAATAATGACCGGTGTAAACAGAAGCTTGATGGACAGACGTTTGGTTGAAGCGGAGCTGAGGAAGAGTGTGGTGTTAGTGACAGATGCATGCGGGACAGGGCGGGCGGGAGGACGGTACACACCTGCAGGGGCCGCACCAGTCCGTTTGTTGGTTGAGGCCAAAGCGAGCACGGCATTTCTTTGGCGAGCCGGGGTCTGAGCGAAAGGCAGCATGCGTGCGAGAAAGAGCCAGCGGCAGAGACAGAGAGTGAGGCAGAGGAAGAGGAAGAGGAAGGGGAAACAGGCCGGCAGGACAGAGAGGTTAGCCATCCAGGAGGAACAGAGAAGCAATCACAGTCAAGACTGAGAACTGAGCCCGTGTTCAAATCAAATCCAGGCATAGTTTGGGCTTTTTTCCGTTTCACCACACGGTCTTTCCTAAAATAATTTAAATACCGTGGTACATGGATGTGGTAATCATTCAGTACCGTCAGCTAACACTGTCCCCGACACACGGCAGACAGTAAATCTGATGAGTGAACGGAGCTCATGATCTCTGACTGTGGTAAAATCACAGTAACACACGCCTGCAACAGCTGCATCTCTGATATAATGATCCGAATGAACGCTCTTCTGCCAATCTCTGTAGAGCATGAGTGTGGAAGCCCGTTCCCGCCACTGATGAGAAGAAAAAATATTCCATAAGTCATAATAATGAGTAACTTTCTCATGATAATGACTTAGTATCTCATAATAATGACTTAGCATCTTTAACTTAATAAAAAAATTAAAAAAATAAAAAAGTTTTTTTTTTATTAAGTTAAAGATGCTAAGTCATTATTATGAGATGCTAAGTCATTATCATGAGAAAAGTTTCTCATTATTATGAGATACTAAGTCATTATTATGAGAAAGTTTCTAAAAAACTTTTTTTTAAGTTAAAGATGCTAAGTCATTATTATGAGAAAAGTTTCTCATTATTATGAGATACTAAGTCATTATTATGAGATGTTAAGTCATTATTATGAGATGTTAAGTCATTATTATGAGATGGTAAGTCATTATTATGAGATACTAAGTCATTATTATGAGATACTAAGTCATTATTATGAGATACTAAGTCATTATTATGAGATACTAAGTCATTATTATGAGATGTTAAGTCATTATTATGAGATGTTAAGTCATTATTATGAGATACTAAGTCATTATTATGAGATACTAAGTCATTATTATGAGATACTAAGTCATTATTATGAGATACTAAGTCATTATTATGAGATGTTAAGTCATTATTATGAGATACTAAGTCATTATTATGAGAAAAGTTTCTCATTATTATGACTTAAGGAATATTTTTTTTTCTCAACAGTGGCGGGAACGGGCTTCCATACATGAGTGTAGGTTGCAACTGAATGTGTTTAATGGGTGATATTTTCTTATATAATCTCTCAAAATTAAAAAGCTTCTTTATTGGCTGGATATTTTCAGCGGCGTTGGTTCTGGAAGTGTTTTTTACATTCATTTTTCTAATAGGGATTGTTAAAAAGTCGTGAAACAGGCCAATCAGATTCAGGAGAATCATAACACAAAGCAAAAAAGCATTTGAAAATCAGACACAAATAAAATGTGGCTTCAATGAGGGAAAGAACTACAATCCCAGAAAGCATTGCGTACATCATCGTGAAATTAAAACGTTGGAGAAATTAAAAATACACAGTATTTCGAGAGCGTAGACTCGGTTATCTGATTTTCTGTGTTTCATGTTTCATGTGAGTGGCACTTTGCTCGTTTCTCCTCTCTGATTGGTGGAATTTTCTGTAGAGCATCATGGGTAATGTAGTTTTTCACCACAAATACCAATTTTAATCCTCAAATTTAAAAATAAGATCAATAAAGTTAAATAATGCAGCAAATAACATCAATTAAACTTGAAGCGCATTAAAAATGAAGAACCTTCATGCACAATGCACAAAAGGTTCTTTATCTTTATATTTTCAGAACGTTCTTCAGACTGAGAAACTTCTTCTATGGCATCGATGCATGACAGAAAACACAAGCATGTACCTGAGCTGGAGTCCTGCTGCTTGTCTCGTTTCCTTCGCTTCTTTTTTCCCTGTGTTTATGAGAGATCAGAGAGGGACTGTGAACACGTGACCGTCACACATGTGAGTGTTGAATCATGCTCATTACATCTCCTGTATGTGCCATGCCTGATCTCTGCAGACGTCTCTGCTTTCATTCCCAAATACACACTGAGTGTGTGTGTGTGTGAGTGTGTGTGTGTGTGTGAGTGTGTGTGTGTGGGGACAGACACATCCGCACACCGACAGCAGCGCTGCAGTTAATATCTTTGCGTGGGTTTGCGTGTTTCCTGTTTGCATGTAGGTGATGATTCTAAATGTAGGTGAAATTTCTGTTCACATGTGAGGAGTGTGAATCTCAGAGAGAGAGAGAGATTACTTCCTGAAAATATTCAAATACTGAATTTACCAATAAAAGAAATCATGCAAACGTAGCTGTGATTAAGGGCTTAAATGGTTCCTTACTGAGAGAGTCTGATCTCTAGATGCGGCCCGGGTCCCTCCTTCAGAGTAAATCTATGGGAGCATTGGGCTTGTGTTTTCATTCAAATATTTATTTATATATTATCAAATTATTTCAAAATAAGATTGTTCAAATAAACATCGTCACCTTAGCTTTCATGCAAAGCTGCAAATCGATCTTTCGTGCAAATTTGGAATAATCACATAAAACGCTCAAGAGAACAAAATCGTCACTTCCTGGAAATTTGCGGCAATTTATCCGGAATCAAAATCTGGGACACGGCTGTGGCTCTCTTTCTTGCATACTAAACAAGGTCACGTGATCTTGCGGGCGGATGCTGGTGTCTGGGAACGTAACATTAAACCAAATCATTGTGATGGTGTTTCTGAACCACCAAACCAACATTGGAGATGCTGCGATGCGATTGGTCCGCTGGTTTCCGCAGTTATCCAATCACAGCCTCTGTTGAGGCAAATTGTTGCGCATCGTGGGATTTGTTTCCATCGTAGTCATGTCTTCTTATTGAATAAAAAATATTCTCCTAAATTGAACGCACATGCATTTTTAGAATTTATTTGCAATGTCCCAAAATGCACATAAAAATACGTGGAAGGAAAGAAAGCTAGTTCTTCTGAGCAGGAATACTACTATTTATTTCAGCTTTATTTCAAATAAGAAACATATTTTAATATTTTAACCAATTTAGCGGTGAAACGGACCGAAGTTAATCCATACGGGCCCGTCCTCGCGGTTCGGCACGCATGTGATTCGTGGATTAGCCGCAAAGTTTAACCGTCATAGAGTGAGAGTTTATCATTTGCACGAGTTTTAAAGTTCCTCCAAATTAAACATTCAAGCGAGTTTAAACCATTTAAGAAAGAGAACTTAATTCGGTACTCGTGCAGACAGAATTTTTCGTCTTTTTGTGTTTAAATGGAAACGTACACGCAAAATGACCACACAACAAAGTTTTCACACGAACAAAGTCTGTTATATCCTAAGAAAACGTAAACGGTTTGTGCGAAAATGTTTCTTTTTACAACGTGTTTTTGCAGCGGTGAGAAATGTAGCCAATCACAGTCATGTCTGTTAATCTCTTGAACGCTGTGACCAATCAGAAGTGTCTCAGAATCCTCAGAGTTTGAATCGTGAATTTGTCTGTTTGTTATATATGAATCTGAACGATTCTGATCGATCCCTAATTTCGATTCCAATACGATACCAAAACAAACTCGGATATCATTCTAAGTCTTGTTGCAAAACATTCCATTATAGCTGAATACCAAAAACAAAAATAACAAATAAATACTACTGATTTTACTAACAAATTTATGATTGAAATAAACAGTGTTTTAAGAATTTCAGGTATTAAATGTAAAATAACACTGCACTTTATAAATAAAATATGCAAATAAAGCTGTTCAGTCAAGATCAGAGAGGGAATTTTCTCTCTCTCTTTTGTTGTTAAACGAGAGACGGCAGCAGGAATATTAGGCTGCTGTCACTTTAAGAGCGGCACGGATCCAATATAATGTTACACAAGCGTTTTCTTCGTCTGTTTATGTTCACTTAAGACACAACTGACTGTGTTCACGAGGATATTTCACTAGAGAACCCTCAGCGATATCAGAAAGACCTTTAGTATTTAATTCTGGAACTGGGTCAGCATGTGTATCAGTGTATTGGATCAGTGCATTCGCTCTTAAAGTGACAGCAGCTCGTCTGCGTCGCTCATGCGACTCAAACATCAAAAGACCAAGAGGAAATAACTTGTGCAGCTTTAACAAAGATTGATCTATATTTAATTTATACAGCGCAGGCATTTGATTATTCAATTTGCGTACATGAAAGCTACTATTGATATCGTGTGTATCTTTGTTATTTATCTAGTAAGTCCTGACTGTCTAATAATGTTTGAACTATTAGCTTTTTCTGTGGTATCTAAGTTTTTTTTTGCTAAAACAAAAGCCGCAATATGATCCGTGAGTTTTGCATTCATGTTATTCAAAGCTGATTGTAATCCCCACACGTTAGAATCAATGAATGAAATCACATCCTGATGTTCCTCATGCGAGTGAAGAGAAAACACTCACGTAGTTGTCGCGGGCGGACCAGCTGGGATAAAGCTGCATGTGAAGCTGCCGCTCCTTCCGTGCCAGTTCATAGTACTTAGCCTGTTCCTCGCGGGTCAGAGCGTGCCACTGTTACACAACACAGACAACAACATCTCAGAGCGTGAAGACGGAATCACCCAACACATCTTGATAACAGACGGAGCGAGCGCTGACGAACCCGTCGGCCCAGGATCTGGTTGATGGCGGCGCTCTCCTTCAGCGTACACTCGGCGATCACTTTCGCCCGCATCTCCTTCATGTACAGCATGAACGCGTTCAGAGGTTTCTTGATCACCGGCTTCTTCGGCTCCTTCTCACGTTTGGCCTCTTGATGGGATTTGCTGATGAAGAGGAACAGGGTAAACTTTGACAGTCTGAATCGTTTTAGAACATTTACACACATTTAATCATTTAGTGGACAATTAGGGGTTTCGTGTCTTGCTCCACAGCACTTTAGTCATGGTATTGAACTCACTGTGATTCTGGGTCGTCAATCGCTTATTCCAATGGCTGATATATCATGCATCCCTCTTTTTTTCTGTCCTAATTGAACTAATTCTGGTTTAATCTAAGCCATGAAACCAAGCCTAATGGTGAGGGAGTCGGGCTTGTAACCTGAAGGTTGTTGGTTCGATTCCCATGCCGGCAGGATTTGTGAATGAACAGCACTCTCTCCACCTTCAATACTTTAAAGTAAAGTGGTGACGTATTGTCAGGTATGGTGACCCATACTTGAAATTTGTGCTCTGCATTTATCCCATCCAAGTGCACACACACAGCAGTGAGTAGTGAACACACACACTCAGTGAACACACACTGGGGAGCAATTAGGGGTCAGGTGTCTTGCTCAAGGGCACTTTAGTCATGGTATTGAAGGTGGAGAGAGTGCTGTTCATTCACAATCCCCACCTTCAATTCCTGCCAGCATGGGAATCGAACCGGCAACCTTCACATTACAAGCCCAACTCCCTCACCATTAGGCCACGACTACCATGACTAAAGTGCCCTTGAACAAGACACCTGACCCCAAATTGCTCCCCTTGTAAGTTGCTTTGGATAAAAGCGTCTGCTAAATGATGAAAAAAGAAATGAAAATGAAATTGAAGGTGGAAAGAGTGCTGTTCATTCACAATTATACTGCCGGCGTGGGAATCGAACCAGCAACCTTCAGGTTAACCTCCATTAGGCTTGGTTTCATGGCTTAGATTAAACCAGAATTAGTTCAATTAGGACAGAAAAAAAGAGGGATGCACGATATATCAGCCATTGGAATAAACGATTGGTTTAAGAAAGGGTTAATTGATTCAATTAATCAGTCAGGTGACCTATATAATTATAATGAATTTGTTAATTATCATTTTAAACTCATTTAAACTCATATTCTCCCTGAATATCTAATAAATAAATGAAAAGATGTATAATCCTGTAATTGACTCCGTTGCGGGTTTTTCCATTACGGAACTTCACAGCACAGAAACAGCCATGTTTAATGTTTTTAATGACCCGTGACTCGCCTCATGCTCTCGGACCGTACAACTGCATTTGACACTGTAAACCACAACATCCTGAATTCTGGTTTGGACCGTTGTGTTGGCATTAAGGGTCCTGCAGATCTTATCTGACAGAAGTCCTCGGCTTCTCTCTTTTGTGGAGTCCCTCAGGGCTCTGTGCTCGGACCCAACTTATTTTCATTATATACACTTCCATTAGGGTCCCTCTTTAGGAAACACGGCATCTCGTTTCATTGTTACGCATCTGGCTTTGAAGATGCAACTGGGTGTTATAATAGACAGTGACTCTAAACTGGATAAACAAATTAACTCCGTAATTAAATCCAGTTTCGGCAATTATCCAAAGTCAAGTGTTTTCTGTCGTTTAATGGTCAGACGTGCTTTTATCTCGACTCGTCTTGACTAGTGGGTCAATGTTGTCTTGACATGTTAGGCAGGCCCAAACAATTTTTGAATCAAGCCTTAAAACTTTTACACTCTGGCGAGAGCTGTTATTATGTTTTATGATTTGGTTATTGTTGAATGTTATTATTTGATCATGATTATGCATGTACAGTACAATTGCTGTTTTTATAAAGTGCTCTCGAAATAAATTGTGATTCACACACGCACAGAAATCCCCAGCCAGACATCGTCATTATGTCAGTATCAATGGGCTTTTAATAACCGTTTCTTAATCGCTTCGCCCGGTCCTCCACATTCATTGGAAACGCAGGTGCGAAACGGTGACGTTCAGCGTGTTTCACACAGAACACTCATCTTTAATTCAGCATAATTCAACAAATAATCACTTGCTTATTTTTTTAATTTTTTTTTAGGTGAAACGGTGAATTATTCAGGAGCGCAAAATATTGATTGTGATCAAGGAATCGCAAAAAACTGGAGGGACTCGGCAAATCACAGACAGAATTAAGCCTGGGACTCGACTAGAGAAATTTGTGTTTTACAGATTTCAATCCCGCACGAATCTGCCATGTCTGTTTTTTGTTTCAACGTTTCAACGAATTCCATGTTTCCAACGGTCCTCTGAGAAGACTAATCCCGTCCGATATAACGCTTCTCCTCGTGTGTTTTTTGACGTAGCATTTCCACACCAATCTTCTGCATGCTTTTATTTAATTTCAACACAGCTGGTATTCAACGAAAAATAAAATTATAAAATTAATAAATACGGTCAAATCGCGGAAACGGCTCATTTTAACATCAGGTCTCTGTGGGTTTGCTATAAACAGACTCGTCTATAAACTCATGTTAAGTTTATTCAAATAGGGTTTTAAAGTCACTCATACGTGACGCACAGCAATATTTCTCAGAAAACCAGCAGGTAATTTTCTCTGGAATTTTTGTGAGAAAAACAAAGACTTGGCAGATTCACAACACAAATTTGGGCTTCAACTCAAACCAAGATCGTCACTGTATTTACACTTTGGCAAATGTCCAATTATAAAAAGTGCAAAGCTCACACACACACACACACAATAATGATGTTTGAGGTGGAGGAATGTGTGAAGAACTTACGTATACATGTTCCTGTCGAACTGGTCGTGCTCCTGTTTGCCTGAAGAGGGCACTATAGCGGGGTGAGGGATGCCTGTCGGGTGCATGCCGGACTGAAGCATCAGAGAGTGAGGGAACCTACACACACACACACACACCACTGTTATTTCAGCCCACACCATGACGTTTCATAGACATGTCAGTATTAAAAGGGAACTCAACACAAAAAAAAAAAAATGACGTAACCACCCAAAAATGTCGGTTCAGTTCCCTTTTAATGAAATCTGCACCCAATGACAGCGTGGATGCGTCATGTGACCAGCAGCTGGCGCTCTATCTGCACTGCTGAAGCGTGTCGTGCCGCAGACACACACAGAACCTCGTTCTGCATGAAGGAAAACAAACACGCCATCTGAAGCCGTCAATAAAAGATCTACAAACGTCCGACTCTACGGCTCTTAGCAGCACTGACATCCCAACGGCCGATCCTGACGGGAAAGCACGACAGAAAGCGGATTACAGCCCGTTCCTCCAACTCAACAAAGCGTCCCGACTCAAAGCTCGAGACTCTGTTTTGGATTTGTGCCCTTGACATGAGAAGAATTGAACAAAGATGTGCGTCGTCTGTTGACATCCGAGTAAAATCATTTCCACAGCTTGGATTTGTTACTCCATGTAAGCATATTAACATGATTTGTTCATCTAATTCGGGTTTTGGGTTACAAAGTAAAACCACAGGCGTCTTTGAGCGGGGAGACCGTCGTCGAGACCCAATCCTCTTTGAGACGGAGCCGACGGCACGCTGGGCTGGAAACACATGCGTAAGATCGTAAAAGTGAGCCGAACCGAACAGACTTCTGGGTCTGCTGAGGATACGCGCTCACCAGAAAGTATTTTACTGTAAAAAGGGAGCAGAACTGTGACACGGCGCACAGCTGTCCTGAAGCGGTGAATGCTGGGACGGCGCTTGTGTGGGAGTCACTACAAAACACACTAAACCTACTGCAATTTATGAAATTATGACTAAATATTTTAGGGGTCAATTTGACTGGCATATTTTTGTTAAAATTACAAACACACACATGAAATATTATATATCCAGGACCGCTCACAAGTTTGTGAAAGAGTCTCTTCTGCTCAATAATGATGCATTTATTTGATCAAAAATACAGTAAAAAATACGGTTTGTTTTCTTTGTGAATATATAGTAAAATATCATTTATTTCTGTGATCAAAGCTGAATTTCTTCAGAAATCATTCTATGATGATGATTCGCTGCTCAAGAAACATTTATGATTATTATCAATGTCGAAAACTGTCATTTACAATATTTTTTCAGATTTCCTTTGATTAATAGAAAGTTTAGCGTTTATTTGAAGACATTATAAATGTATTTACGGTCACTTTTGATCGATTTAATGCGTCCTGAAAGAAAAAAAATACCCCAAACTCTTGAACGGCAGTGTATATTATTACAAAAGGTTTCTATTTTAAATAAATGCTGTTTTTTACTTTTTATTCATCAAAGAATCTTAAAAAAGTACCACAGGTTATGAAAAATATGAAGCAGTAATGATGCTGAAAATTCAGCTTTGCATCACAGAAATAAATTATATATTAAAGTATTTTAAAATAGAAAAACATTATTTTAAATTCACAATATTACTGTTTTTTTTCTGTATTTTCAAATAAATGTAGCATTTGTGAGAAGAGGCTTCTTTCAAAACATTAAAAATAGTACCGTGTCCATTTAATATAATATAATATAAAATAATATAATATAATTTAAAATAATATAATATAATTTAAAATAATATAATATAATATAAAATAATATAATATAATTTAAAATAATTATATTTTATATACAGAATTTTTTTCTGTATTTTCAAATAAATGTAGCATTTGTGAGAAGAGGCTTCTTTCAAAACATTAAAAATAGTACCGTGTCCATATAATATAATATAATATAATATAATATAATAAAATATAATATAATATAAAAGTTATGCCTGCCTAGGAAAATTGGCATTTATTGAAATAATATAATTAAAAACGTGTTAAAGGTTTTGTAAGTGTATTTCATAGTTGTGCTTGTGATAATAACACACACAATGAAACATGACAAATTATGACACATCATTTTTCTCCAGGCTGTCATACACTGAAATTATAAACACCAAAAAGTGAGAGAGAACCCATTAAATATTAATAACCGATTATGTTGTTGTCAACCTGATTTTTCAGTGCGATTGTAAATAAAGCCTGCTTTTGTTCTGTCAAATAATTTTGTCAGATAAACACCTCAATCAAGTTTAGTGTTTTGTTCTTCCCTCATATTTTCCTCATATTTTGATGTTTAATTGAGCTTGTAGGGCCATTAAGAACACTTCTGGATTATTCTAGGAGAAATAAATATATATATATATATGTGTGTATAATACATACAGCAGTGTCCAGAAGATGAGCATTTAACTTTAACTATTAAATTTGATGTAGTTCAGTCTTCGACAAGCTACAATAAAGATGTTTTTTACTCGAACTTTAAAATTTCATGGAAACCAAAATGGGTCGATTTGAGCCGCAACACAGCAAAGTTTGTACAGCCTTTCCAAAACATCTCAGCAAGCACAATCGAAGAGTCACAAAACTTCAAGAAGAAATACACAGTTGAAGCAGCGTTTAAGCAGTTCACAGGAGGACGTCTGCGGATGTGAGGAACACGTCATGTGATCACAGGAACGTCCCGGGTTCATAAACTCCAGCTGATTGGACAGAACGTCACAGATGTTTACAGTGACGCTCTGAAGGTCTGGTCACACCAAGAACAATGAAGATAAACATTTCCACAAATGATTTCAAATGTGATTGTTTGCCGTTCACACTCGCTAAATCTGATGTTGTGACTTTAGACTTTATCAAAATCATCCGTGGTGTGAATGGACCTTCACCAGACAGGTAACGCGTGTTTCAGCTTTCCAACTGAAGGCTGATGTTCTCCAGCGGTGGAGCTGAACTGAACCCGTGACGCTCCTGTGAGCGCGGCTCTGTTCGGGCCGGGACGGGCGGCTCTGGCGGGAGCGCGGCTGCGACACACACAGGGCTGAAGCGTCGCGCAGCGGTCAGCGGGAAGCACGGGTGGCGCTCTGGTACTGTACCTGGAGTAGGAGGAGCTGCTCTGGAGGCTGGAGGAGAAGGACTGTCTGAAGCCGCAGGAGGGCAGAGGATAGACAGGCTGATTGGGCCTGTGGGTCGGGGGACACAGTTAGAGGACTGCGCTGCTTCCCAAACACATCCGGACTCAACCGATGCTGCACTATCTGTTACAATGACTGACGGAGGCGGGAAAACTCTCCTGAAGGACGACGCTAATGCGCTAGAGGTCTGATCTGAACCGGACACGATCCCACCGATAAGAAGAAATGGCCAAATTGTCCCTCAACAACAACAACAACACAAAAACAGGCTTAAAAATGACATAATTCACTAGTTATCTTTAGTGATGCAAAATTTGCTGTTTTAAGTTATAATTTATGACCGAACGAGACGAAACCAGAAACATTTGGCTGTTTCAGAAATGATGCGTGCACGTTTAAAAACTTCAAAGCGATCACTTCACGAAAGATTCTCACTCTCAAAGCGGCGCTGGAGTCGAGCGCGAGCACAAATAACAGTGACGCTCGATTAAAGGTGCAGTGAGCAATTTCTGAGAAGTGGATCGCACTGAAACACACGTGTAGCCAATCAGCAGTCAGGGGCGTGTCCACTGACGCACAGTGTGTTTGTCAAGTTAAAGGTGGGATTATTTTGGGTGTGGCCGAGTTTGTTTTGGTAATTTCAAATATTAATTTGTTTCTCAGAAATCACTTACTGGACCTTTAATGACTATTATTGACTATAAAGCGTTAGTTCACCCAAAAATGTAATTCAGTCATTAGTTCCTCTTCCTCATGTGGTTCTACACCCGTCAGACCTTCATCATCTTCAGAACACAAATGAAGATATTTTTGATGAAATCCGATGGTTCAGTGAGTCTCTATTGACAGCAAGATAATGAACACTTTCACTAAAACATATTTAAAACAGGTCATGTGACTACAGTGGTTCAACATTAATATTATAAAGTGACGAGAATAACAAAAAAACACAATAACGACTTTATTCAACAATATCTAGTGATGGACGATTTCAGAACACTGATTCATGAAGCTTTACGAATCTTTTGAGTCAAATCAGTGGTTCAGTTCGTGTATCAAACTGACAAAATCACGTGAACTATTGAAATTGTGAATCTCTCATGACGTAACGAAGCCTCGTTTACTGAAATCATGTGACTTTGGTGCTCCGAACCACTGATTCGACTCAAAAGATTCGTAAAGCTTCATGAATCAGTGTTTTGAAATCGTCCATCACAAGATATTGTTGAATAAAGTCGTTATTTTGTTTTTTTGTTATTCTCGTCGCTTTATAATATTAATGTTGAGCCACTGTAGTCACATGACCTGTTTTAAATATGTTTTAGTGAAAGTGTTCATTATCTGTCAATAGAGACTCACTGAACCATCGGATTTCATCAAAAATATCTTCATTTGTGTTCTGAAGATGATGAAGGTCTTACGGGTGTAGAACCACATGAGGAAGAGGAATTAATGACTGAAGTTTCATTTCTGGGTGAACTAACGCTTTAAATCATGCAATCTTTTCATTTTTTGTCCGAGCAGGACACGTTTGAGCGCCGCAGATTTGTGTGTTTTCATTTAAATGAATTGTAAGAATCTGTCGGTCACAGTTGATCGGCGTGAGGAATCGACTCCAGTCGGGATCATTGTGAAATCTTCAGGAAACATGTCAATAATCTGCTCTCATGTTCATTGTCACTCTATGATGTCAGTTTCATCTGTTCTAGTCGATTCTACACAATGACATCATTTTATTCACCAGCGAATCAACATTGAGTTTCTCCACACGAACGTCTCCACCATGACAGAAGTGTAGTAACGGTTTAACGGTTCATTCCCCAGACAGAAGACACACTCAACACACTGAACGGCTCTCTGGAGAATAAATCATGGTGGGTCTGGATTTCTCCAGATCTCGATCAAACACGAGACTGACTGAAGAAAATCTGCTGCACTTCATTTCACTGACGAGAGCAAACAAACCGAGTCTTAAATCCACATAATTTAATGTTATATGTATTCAAAATGTTCATAATGTAATCATTTTCAAAAATAAAATATTGTAATAAGGTTATTTACATTACGGGAAATCTACAAACGCACCAAAAACACTGTTTTTTTATTGTTGTTTTGGAAATTATTAAATATGACAATGTACATTTTGTAAAAATAAAATAAAAATCTAGTCTTAAACTACACTGTAAAAAATGCTGGGTTGAAAATGGACAAACTCAACAATTGTGTTGTTTTAACCCAGTGTTTGGGTTAAATGTTTGACCCAACCTGCTTCAATCTATTGATTAAAAATGACTGTATTGTTTGTGTAAAATGAACCCAAAATCAGACACATAATTACCTTATGATATATAATCCTGAATTTTAATGCTATTAGTGAGTGTGTAGCAGACGTGTCCAGATCACATTCAACCCCAAAATTAATGCAAATAAATAAATATATATATTAGGGCTGTCAAATCGCATCTAACATAAAAGTTTGTGTTTACATAATATATGTGTGAGTATATAAATATTATTAATTTTATATTTATATATTATATATACAAACAAACTTTTATGTTAGATGTGATTAATTGCAACTAATCAATTTGTATTGATTATATATATATGTGGATATATTTATATATTGCATTGTGGCATTGTTGATAGCAATACAACCAAAATATTTATTTATATTAACTGTTTTAATTATTAATTTTATTTATTTATGCATTACATATATTATATTATATTATATTATATTATGTTATATTATATTATATTATAGTATATTATATTATATTATATTATATTATATTATGTTATATTATATTATATTATAGTATATTATATTATATTGCAGTGCTGTAATGTTTACTGGCCAAAATGTAAAGGCAAAATACAGTTTGAGGAAACATTAATAAATGTTCATTTTTTGATTATTATTAAGAAATTTCATAAATGTTTATTGCTTAATTATTACTCAATAATAGTATTAATAAAATGTTCATTTTTAAACAATAGTTAAATAAAACTTCCCAGCAGGCTGGGTCAAACATTTAACCCAATCTCTGGGTTTGTCCATTTTCAACCCAACAACTCAACAACATTTTTAGAGAGAACTTATGAAACGCTCCAGATGATCTACATCTCACTAATACACACACACACACACACACACACACACACACACCTGTAGTCTTTAGTTAAAGGAGGATATTAAATGTTTTTCCACTTGAAAAAAAATAATTTATAATAATTTTGTTGTGTGAAAGTTTTCTCCTCCCTTCAGTTCATTTTGCTGTCTGATCATCTGGTCGGTCAGTTTGCTTTTCTTTACTGAAACCCATTTTTAGGGTCACGACTCACTTTATAGTAAAGGCCAGAAAGCCTGATGGAGTTGTGGGAACGAATGACATGTTTGGACACACAGAGGCGCTTCAATCTCACCAGTTCATGGAGGGCGGGATCTGGCCTTGAGGCAGCGAGTAGAAACCGGAGATTTCCTGCGACTGATGCCTGTGGACACCTGTAAGACAGAGAGGAGGACGGTCACATGACCCGGGCCATCATTAACACGCTGGGAACCTGCCATTACACCAGTCTCGTCTCAGAGGTCACACGCCTCCAAACCCCGGAGCACCGTCAAACCTGATTCAAGATAATGAACACTTTCAAAAGATACTGAAACAGATTTAAAACAGGTCATGTGACTACAGTGGCTCAACATTAATGTTATAAAGAGACGAGAATACTTTTTGTGCGGCAAAAAAACAAAATAACGACTTTATTCAACAATATCTAGTGATTTAGAACACTGATTCATGAAGCTTTACGAATCTTTTGTGTCGAATCAGTGATTCGGTTCGTGTATCACACTGACAAAATCACATGAACTATTGAAATTTCGAAACGTTTTGAATCTCTCATGACGTAACGAAGCCTCGTTTACTGAAATCACGTGATTTTGGCGCTCCGAACCACTGATTCGACTCAAAAGATTCGTAAAGCTTCATGAATCAGTGTTTTGAAATCGTCCATCACTAGATATTGTTGAATAATTTATACAAATCTTTTGTTTTGAATCAGTGATTCGGAGCACCAAAGTCACATGATTTCAGCAAACGAGGCTTCGTTACGTCATGAGTGATTCAAAACGTTTCGAAATTTCAATAGTTCACGTGATTTTGTCAGTTTGATACATGAACTGAATCACTGATTCAAAACAAAAGATTCGTAAAGCTTCATGAATCAGTGTTTTGAAATCGTCCATCACTAGATATTGTTGAAAGGATGATATTTTGTTTTTTTGGTGCACAAAAAATATAATATAATATTAATGTTGAGCCACTGTAGTCACATGACCTGTTTTAAATATGTTTTAGTATCTTTCTGTCAATAGAGACTCACTGAACCATCGGATTTCATCAAAAATATCTTCATTTGTGTTCTGAAGATGATGAAGGTCTGACGGGTGTAGAACCACATGAGGAAGACGAACTAATGACTGAAGTTTCATTTCTGGGTGAATTAACTCTTTAATGTCACACCTTACACACAATTTTAAGGGTCATCAGGAACAGCGCAGAGATCTTCAGGACACTTTCAGTTATGATCACTTTAAGCATCAACAGATGTTTCTCCAAAAATGCCTTATTAGAAATGAAAATCAGACCCAGATGAGTCACTGGTTGGCATAGAGTCCGAGAGCAGAGCCGTTCATACGGAGACCTTTGACCTTTGGTGTTTGTGCTCTACAGCAGAATTTCTGTCATGAGCAGCTTCACTTTTTACAGTAAATCGATGTACAGTTCGATACAGCGGCTCGTGGATTAAAACCATCTTGATGACATTGTGATTTTATAATGGTAAAAACACAAGAAAGAAGTGTGTTTTTGTACAGGAAGTCATTTGTCAGCAGCCCGCAGTTAAGAGCGACCCCGAGAAACCTGTGTTTGCTGAAGAATGCTCCTTGATGACTATAATTTGCGTTTGCTCTGGGCCTGTTTGTGAAGGAACCCTCCATAAATCTGCTGCGCTGGAATGCGAGTGGATCGAGTCTGTCCTGAGAGAACGGCGGGAACACTCACTGTTACACATCTCACCGTGAACGACGGACTGTCAGTCACAGTTCAGATGCTTCCGAACGCAAACAGACGATGAAGTCCCGTTTAAAGAGACGTCAGACATCAATACAGATCATCCAACGAAAGCCGGAAAACTACAATCTGTGCATTAATATCCAGAGCTGAACTAAAATAACAGGATCGTGCAGCAGATATTACTCTGTAAGATTTTAACAAATGATACAATTTAAATTACTTCACTTTTCCGTTCAAATTATGAAAATTGAGAATAATGTCAAAAACACTGGATTTGTTAACATTAGTTAATAACAAACCTGAACATGAACTAATTAAGGTTAATAAATGCTGTGAGAATATATTTCTCATGATTAGTTTGCATTAACAAATTAATTATATTAATGATAATTCTGATAAACAGCCTCATTTTCTGAAATAAATCTTTTTTTGTGTGTGTGGGGGGGGGGGGGTGTCATTGTTTTTGTTTATTTTGGTCCACACATTACAACATATGGAGTTTTTCCAGAAACATTAGATGATATAGTGACGAGCAGGGCGGGCGAGAGTCGTGAGGGAACGGTGACGCGAGAGATAATGAGCGTCAGCTGCGCGCTACACCGGTCTCGTGTCTCTCACGGAGGAGCTGCGGAAGCATAAAAGAGGAGCGACGACAGTGAAGGACGAGAGAGGACCAGGCCTGGACTTTATGTTGTGTTTTATTTTGTTTGTGTGGGCGGCAGTCGCCGTGAGGAACTGCCGCCCTTTTACTTTCGTTTTATTGTTTGCTTATTTGTTTATTAAACTATGTTGAACGTTCGCCGGTTCCTGCCTCCTTCCTTCCATTGAACCCCGTTACAGATATGAATGGCAAATTTTTTTGGAAATACTCCATGTTTTTTAATGTATGGGTAATTTATACTAAAAATGTACAGCAGATATATGAATTTCATTCCCTTTTCATTTTACAGTTCTCCTGGGAAAAATGAGTCCCTCTTTATCGTAGGTGTCTTTAACTACTGTGTACTTTCATTAAAAATAATAACTGTTGGGTTCAGTGCAAGTATTGTGTTGTGAAACACGTTAGCTGTTATTGAGGAGGATACGGGTAAAGTTGAAATGAACTTGCAATACTAATTTTTTTTTGCAATTGTGAATTTAGTATGTGAGTTAAATGTCATAATTCTGACTTTTCTCAATATTGTGAGTTTTTATCTCATAATTCTGACTTTTCTCAATATTGTGAGTTTTTATCTCATAATTCAGACTTTTCTCAATATTGTGAGTTTATATCTCATAATTCAGACTTTTCTCAATATTGTGAGTTTATATCTCATAATTATGACTTTTCTCAATATTGCGAGTTTATATCTCATAATTATGACTTTTCTCAATATTGTGAGTTTATATCTCATAATTATGACTTTTCTCAATATTGTGAGTTTATATCTCATAATTATGACTTTTCTCAATATTGTGAGTTTATATCTCATAATTATGACTTTTCTCAATATTGTGATTTATATCTCATAATTATGACTTTTCTCAATATTGTGAGTTTATATCTCATAATTATGACTTTTCTCAATATTGTCAGTTTATATCTCATAATTATGACTTTTCTCAATATTGTCAGTTTATATCTCATAATTATGACTTTTCTCAATATTGCGAGTTTATATCTCATAATTATGACTTTTCTCAATATTGTCAGTTTATATCTCATAATTATGACTTTTCTCAATATTGCGAGTTTATATCTCATAATTATGACTTTTCTCAATATTGCGAGTTTATATCTCATAATTATGACTTTTCTCAATATTGTGAGTTTATATCTCATAATTATGACTTTTCTCAATATTGTGATTTTATATCTCATAATTATGACTTTTCTCAATATTGCGAGTTTATATCTCATAATTATGACTTTTCTCAATATTGTCAGTTTATATCTCATAATTATGACTTTTCTCAATATTGCGAGTTTATATCTCATAATTATGACTTTTCTCAATATTGCGAGTTTATATCTCATAATTATGACTTTTCTCAATATTGCGAGTTTATATCTCATAATTATGACTTTTCTCAATATTGCGAGTTTATATCTCATAATTATGACTTTTCTCAATATTGTCAGTTTATATCTCATAATTATGACTTTTCTCAATATTGCGAGTTTATATCTCATAATTATGACTTTTCTCAATATTGCGAGTTTATATCTCATAATTATGACTTTTCTCAATATTGCGAGTTTATATCTCATAATTATAACTTTTCTCAATATTGTGAGTTTATATCTCATAATTCTGACTTTTCTCAATATTGCGAGTTTATATCTCATAATTATGACTTTTCTCAATATTGTGAGTTTATATCTCATAATTATAACTTTTCTCAATATTGTGAGTTTATATCTCATAATTCTGACTTTTCTCAATATTGCGAGTTTATATCTCATAATTATGACTTTTCTCAATATTGTGAGTTTATATCTCATAATTCTGACTTTTCTCAATATTGCGAGTTTATATCTCATAATTATGACTTTTCTCAATATTGTGAGTTTATATCTCATAATTCTGACTTTTCTCAATATTGCGAGTTTATATCTCATAATTATGACTTTTCTCAATATTGCGAGTTTATATCTCATAATTATGACTTTTCTCAATATTGCGAGTTTATATCTCATAATTATGACTTTTCTCAATATTGCGAGTTTATATCTCATAATTATAACTTTTCTCAATATTGTGAGTTTATATCTCATAATTATGACTTTTCTCAATATTGCGAGTTTATATCTCATAATTCTGACTTTTCTCAATATTGTGAGTTTATATCTCATAATTATGACTTTTCTCAATATTGTCAGTTTATATCTCATAATTCTGACTTTTCTCAATATTGTGAGTTTATATCTCATAATTATGACTTTTCTCAATATTGTGAGTTTATATCTCATAATTATGACTTTTCTCAATATTGTGATTTTATATCTCATAATTATGACTTTTCTCAATATTGCGAGTTTATATCTCATAATTATGACTTTTCTCAATATTGCGAGTTTATATCTCATAATTATGACTTTTCTCAATATTGCGAGTTTATATCTCATAATTATGACTTTTCTCAATATTGTGAGTTTATATCTCATAATTATGACTTTTCTCAATATTGTGATTTTATATCTCATAATTCTGACTTTTCTCAATATTGCGAGTTTATATCTCATAATTCTGACTTTATAACTCACAATTGCAACTTTATATCACACAATTCTGAGAGAAAAAGTCAGAATTGTGAGATAAAAACTTGCAATGACCTTTTTGTAATTTTGTAAAGTTAGGACAGGTGAGCTGGTACGGTCAGGTTTAAGGTCAACTGTGTAATTACAGAAATTAATTACAGATGTAATTACATGCAGGTGTTTTTAAATACACTCGTAATAAGCGCACTGTATCAAATGATTCCTTTAAATGTTCAAACGCTTCATATAAAGCAGGACCAAAAACAAGATGCGTTCAATATAAGAGTCATTCCACCTCAGACTCACCCAAACCCTGCGAAAGTGAAACCGATCAGATGCCGGAGATGACTGGACAGCAAGCTCAAAGCAAACATCATCCGGATATCAAACAAACTACAGTAACACAAAGCGCTTCATGTACAGTAAGTGCCACAGTTCAAATGTTCAATCTCCCACCACGTACTTTACCTGGATGTACGGCCATGACACATTTCACAACATCATCATGTGTTGGGTCATGGTGGTTGATTCTGCTACGGTTCACCGACTCACCCAAAGCCTGATGGGATATATCCGAGCATCTGTTGTTTCAACTATATTTACTTGATCAGTAATAAAACTAACCCTATAAAGCCTCTAAATGATTTTGGATTCGATAAAAGAGATCTATTTGTACTTGCATACTCTGGATGTCATATCTTTGATTTATTATTATTATTATTATTATTATTAAGGCCTTTGGACTAAAAAAGACCAGGTCATTGACCAATTACTTGTGCAATTGCTGCTAATTTATTCTTATTGCATTACAGATTGTATACTTCTCTGTACTAATAATGTTATAAATTTATGTTAGTTAGTTAAGGTTGGGGAGTAACGAAATACAAGTAACTTAGTTTCGTATTTAAAATACAAAATTTGAGTCGCTGTATTTCATTACAGTTACAATTTAAATGGGTGGTAATCAGATTACAGTTACATCTGAAAAGTGTTTTAGATTACCAAAGTGATTACTTTGAGTTTTAATGTCATTTAAACAGCGATTGGTGATTCTCTGACTCTGACCGTCTGAAAAAGAGTTAAGTTTCATGTTTTCCACTGTTTTCATGTTTTGTGAGTCATTTTATAATTCACTCGTCACTGCAACTTTTTCTCAATTTGTTTTTTCCTTCACAATTGTGAGTTTGTGTTTCATAATTCTGACTTTTCTCAATATTGTGAGTTTATATCTCATAATTATGACTTTTCTCAATATTGCGAGTTTATATCTCATAATTCAGACTTTTCTCAATATTGCGAGTTTATATCTCATAATTCTGACTTTTCTCAATATTGCGAGTTTTTATCTCATAATTCTGACTTTTCTCAATATTGTGAGTTTATATCTCATAATTCTGACTTTTCTCAATATTGTGAGTTTATATCTCATAATTCTGACTTTTCTCAATATTGCGAGTTTTTATCTCATAATTCTGACTTTTCTCAATATTGTGAGTTTATATCTCATAATTCAGACTTTTCTCAATATTGTGAGTTTATATCTCATAATTCTGACTTTTCTCAATATTGTGAGTTTTTATCTCATAATTCTGACTTTTCTCAATATTGCGAGTTTTTATCTCATAATTCTGACTTTTCTCAATATTGTGAGTTTATATCTCATAATTCAGACTTTTCTCAATATTGTGAGTTTATATCTCATAATTCAGACTTTTCTCAATATTGTGAGTTTATATCTCATAATTCTGACTTTTCTCAATATTGTGAGTTTTTATCTCATAATTCTGACTTTTCTCAATATTGTGAGTTTATATCTCATAATTCAGACTTTTCTCAATATTGCGAGTTTATATCTCATAATTCAGACTTTTCTCAATATTGCGAGTTTATATCTCATAATTCTGACTTTTCTCAATATTGCGAGTTTTTATCTCATAATTCTGACTTTTCTCAATATTGTGAGTTTATATCTCATAATTCTGACTTTTCTCAATATTGCGAGTTTATATCTCATAATTCAGACTTTTCTCAATATTGCGAGTTTTTATCTCATAATTCTGACTTTTCTCAATATTGTGAGTTTATATCTCATAATTCTGACTTTTCTCAATATTGCGAGTTTATATCTCATAATTCTGACTTTTCTCAATATTGCGAGTTTTTATCTCATAATTCTGACTTTTCTCAATATTGCGAGTTTATATCTCATAATTCTGACTTTTCTCAATATTGCGAGTTTATATCTCATAATTCAGACTTTTCTCAATATTGCGAGTTTTTATCTCATAATTCTGACTTTTCTCAATATTGCGAGTTTTTATCTCATAATTCTGACTTTTCTCAATATTGTGAGTTTATATCTCATAATTCAGACTTTTCTCAATATTGTGAGTTTATATCTCATAATTCAGACTTTTCTCAATATTGTGAGTTTATATCTCATAATTCAGACTTTTCTCAATATTGTGAGTTTATATCTCATAATTCAGACTTTTCTCAATATTGTGAGTTTATATCTCATAATTCAGACTTTTCTCAATATTGTGAGTTTATATCTCATAATTCTGACTTTTCTCAATATTGTGAGTTTTTATCTCATAATTCTGACTTTTCTCAATATTGCGAGTTTTTATCTCATAATTCTGACTTTTCTCAATATTGTGAGTTTATATCTCATAATTCAGACTTTTCTCAATATTGTGAGTTTATATCTCATAATTCAGACTTTTCTCAATATTGCGAGTTTATATCTCATAATTCAGACTTTTCTCAATATTGCGAGTTTTTATCTCATAATTCTGACTTTTCTCAATATTGTGAGTTTATATCTCATAATTCAGACTTTTCTCAATATTGTGAGTTTATATCTCATAATTCTGACTTTTCTCAATATTGCGAGTTTATATCTCATAATTCAGACTTTTCTCAATATTGCGAGTTTTTATCTCATAATTCTGACTTTTCTCAATATTGCGAGTTTATATCTCATAATTCAGACTTTTCTCAATATTGCGAGTTTATATCTCATAATTCAGACTTTTCTCAATATTGTGAGTTTATATCTCATAATTCTGACTTTTCTCAATATTGCGAGTTTATATCTCATAATTCTGACTTTTCTCAATATTGCGAGTTTATATCTCATAATTCTGACTTTTCTCAATATTGTGAGTTTATATCTCATAATTCTGACTTTATAACTCACAATTGCAACTTTATATCACACAATTCTGAGGGAAAAAGTCAGAATTGTGAGATAAAAACTTGCAATGACCTTTTTTGTGTTTGTTTCACACTTATTAGTATTCCAAAGTATTTTAAAGTATTTAGATTAAGTTACTAAACTTGAGTAATGTAACGAAATACGTTACAAATGACTTTTTAAAGCATGTATTTTGTAATCTGTAGTGAAATACATTTTTAAAGTAACCTGTAGTTAGTCTAGTTTATCAGTGCTGATTTTGGTTCATGGTATTCTACTGCAACAATGTTCATAAGTCTAAATGTTTGACTTTTGGAATCAAAATAATGATCAGAATCAGAATCTCTAGCGAACACTCTCCTAATACAAGTTAATATAATGTCGAAAGTGGACCAGTTTTTTCCTGCTGTGGAAACAAAATGGGAATCTTTAATTAACCCGGTTTTCCTCATTTGTGTCCCACTGAAGCACACGGTTTTGGGATGACAACATTCTCTCCTCACGCGGATGTGTGTGTGCTTCACCCGCAGCTCATCGGGTGGATGAAGAGGAAAGGTGAGCGTACCTGGTTTCTGGCTGACGTCTGTGGGAATGTGTGGAGGACTGGGGTTGAAGTGATCGTACGGCAGCAGCGGCGTGAGAGGATGCATCCCCGGCTGGACCACGGACACTTTGTTGGACTGCAAGAAACACACACACACACACACACACACAATAAGATGCTGGTCAGTTGAAGTCTGATGCTTGAAAGGCGGCGTACGAGCGTGTCAGATGTTGAATACATTTGCTGAGAGAATCAATGGGAAGGAGCCATTTGATCGATACGCCTTTGATGATCAAGGCCAGCAGCACAAGAGCTTGTTTGCTTTCATGTCTCTGTTTACAAATGGCCTTCAATAACTCATGTGAAATCCAGTTTGCTAATGCTAACAACATGTTGTTTGACACGACGTGTCATGGCGGTTGCACGGCTGGAAGTAGCTGCATTTCTTGGCCAAACTTCTGACTGCCTTTCATATGGGCGTCTTTTCATCTGAGAACCGCGCACATGTGCGATAGCGAGAGAGAGCCGCGGAATTGGACAGATTTGCCATGTGTGGCCACATTTATGAGAAATAGTCCATTTTCCACTTTGGTTCTTCATAATGGGCAGGAGATGGAGAACCTTAGCATTAACACCGTCATTTTTAGAGTTTAGAGTTTCCTGAGTGACTCCAAAACCAAGTCAGGAATTCATAATATTTGGACTGCTGATAAAAGACACAAATATATATATATATTTATTATAATCTTTCTTCTTTGACATGCATTAACTCAAGGACACGTTCATCTGCTCGTGAGCTGCATCTGGATCACATTTTGTGGTGATAGTATAAAGTTAAAATCACAAAAGTTGCAGCGTTTGGAACCGAGGCAGCCATTTTGTTTGGCCCTCGACACCCCCATTTTTAAAATGGCTGCTCCTTTGTGAGGAATACATTGTGATCGACGCATTAGATCATGTTGAGTTTGGACTCATTTTAATTGTGAGAATCTGCTGTAAATAATGATGCGTCACAATCAGAACTTGCAAAAACGTGACATAAATGCCGCATTTATGCTGCAAAAATACTGCTCACGTTTAGCCAGAGCCCGTTATATTCTACTCCGTGACCATCTGAGCTGCGTGATGTTTTTGACAAAGTATAGAGTACAAAAAAAGTATTTCATAAATTATCAGCAAATAACTCAGCACTACTTCAGAGTTAATCGAATTGGCTACATCACTCTACGCTTTCACCTATTTTGTGTTGATCAAGGCAGCGGTTTTGGAAAATATGATTTTTTTTTTTGGTTGCTAGGTGGCGCTCCTGAGCAGCGGAGGCACTTGTCAAGAGCTCCACACAATGGTCAGATGGTTTAAAAAGAGTTTCTAAGCTTTAAAATAACACCACTACTGGTCGTACACTTCGGGTTTAATGGGTTAAAGACCTGTTCAACGAAAGTAACGAATACAAGTAACTTTGTTACGTATTTAAAATACAAAATTTGAGTCACTGTATTTCATTACAGTTTCATTTTAAATGGGTGGTAATCAGATTACAGTTACATCTGAAAAGTGTTTTAGATTACCAAAGTGATTACTTTGAGTTTTAATGTCATTTAAACAGCGATTGGTGATTCTCTGACTCTGACCGTCTGAAAAAGAGGAGTTAAGATTCATCAACATTTTAATACTTTTAAGAGGATCATAAAAATGTTGTTATTTTTATTTAGTTCTGTCCTGAACAAGACAAAATGACTGAATTTATAACAAAATATAAACTGTCAACTGAACTGTCCTGTCATGACCTGATGATCCACGACTGTTTTCATGTTTTGTGAGTCATTTTATAATTCACTCGTCACTGCAACTTTTTCTCACTATTTGTTTTTTTTTCCTTCCTAATTGTGAGTTTGTGTTTCACAATTCTGACTTCTTTTTCTCAGAATTGCGAGATTTAAACTCACAATTGCAAGTTATAAAGTCAGAATTGGGAGAAATAAACTTGCAATACTGACTTTTTTTCTTACAATTGTGAATTTAGTATGTGAGTTCATATCTCATAATTCTGACTTTTCTCAATATTGTGAGTTTATATCTCATAATTTTAACTTTTCTCAATATTGTGAGTTTATATCTCATAATTATGACTTTTCTCAATATTGTGAGTTTATATCTCATAATTATGACTTTTCTCAATATTGTGAGTTTATATCTCATAATTTTAACTTTTCTCAATATTGTGAGTTTATATCTCATAATTCTGACTTTTCTCAATATTGTGAGTTTATATCTCATAATTCTGACTTTTCTCAATATTGTCAGTTTATATCTCATAATTCTGACTTTTCTCAATATTGTGAGTTTATATCTCATAATTCTGACTTTTCTCAATATTGTCAGTTTATATCTCATAATTCTGACTTTTCTCAATATTGTGAGTTTATATCTCATAATTCTGACTTTTCTCAATATTGTGAGTTTATTTCTCATTATTCTGACTTTTCTCAATATTGTGAGTTTATATCTCATAATTTTAACTTTTCTCAATATTGTGAGTTTATATCTCATAATTATGACTTTTCTCAATATTGTCAGTTTATATCTCATAATTCTGACTTTTCTCAATATTGTGAGTTTATATCTCATAATTTTAACTTTTCTCAATATTGTGAGTTTATATCTCATAATTCTGACTTTTCTCAATATTGTGAGTTTATATCTCATAATTCTGACTTTTCTCAATATTGTCAGTTTATATCTCATAATTCTGACTTTTCTCAATATTGTGAGTTTATATCTCATAATTCTGACTTTTCTCAATATTGTCAGTTTATATCTCATAATTCTGACTTTTCTCAATATTGTGAGTTTATATCTCATAATTCTGACTTTTCTCAATATTGTGAGTTTATATCTCATAATTATGACTTTTCTCAATATTGTGAGTTTATATCTCATAATTCTGACTTTTCTCAATATTGTGAGTTTATATCTCATAATTATGACTTTTCTCAATATTGTGAGTTTATATCTCATAATTTTAACTTTTCTCAATATTGTGAGTTTATATCTCATAATTTTAACTTTTCTCAATATTGCGAGTTTATATCTCATAATTTTAACTTTTCTCAATATTGTGAGTTTATATCTCATAATTATGACTTTTCTCAATATTGTGAGTTTATATCTCATAATTATGACTTTTCTCAATATTGTGAGTTTATATCTCATAATTCTGACTTTTCTCAATATTGTGAGTTTATATCTCATAATTTTAACTTTTCTCAATATTGTGAGTTTATATCTCATAATTCTGACTTTTCTCAATATTGTGAGTTTATATCTCATAATTCTGACTTTTCTCAATATTGTCAGTTTATATCTCATAATTCTGACTTTATAACTCACAATTTCAACTTTATATCACACAATTCTGAGGGAAAAAGTCAGAATTGTGAGATAAAAACTTGCAATGACCTTTTTTGTGTTTGTTTCACACTTATTAGTATTCCAAAGTATTCTAAAGTATTTAGATGAAGTTACTAAACTTGAGTAATGTAACGAAATACGTTACAAATGACTTTTTAAAGCATGTATTTTGTAATCTGTAGTGAAATACATTTTAAAAGTAACCTGTTCAACACACACACACACAACCCTCATCCGTCACTCAGTGTCTTCAGTGTTGCACGAGTTCTGGGCAAAAACTCATTGAAGATGTAGTTGCTGAAGCGGAGAAATGAATCTCATTGACATCATATATGCTCTTCTTGTTTATGATGAGAGAATTCAAGAGTGGGAAACTCAACAAAAGTTTGTGCTCTCAACAAAACTCCAGTGTTTTCAGTGGTGACTAATCTAACTCCTCTGATTGGCCAATGCATTCACGAGCTCAACAGAAACCGTGTGATCGGTTATAACGCTTAACGCTGCACAAAATAATGATTGAGCAGATCTAAACATTATCCCAAAATCAACACTTCATCATTTTCTTCAATTCGGGAGGCATTTGTGTTCATTTTGGTGGAAATAAAGAATCGATTTCGTGTACAGTCACACAGAGATAAAACCTCACGAAGAATTTCAGCACATAGTTTGACAGACGCTTCTCCAGCGTTCATCTTCAACACAACGCCCTTTCCCCACACAAACATAAATTAATTTCACTGCAATGACGGCATATGGAATCAAACAAACATGGCAATTATATATCAGAGCACAAAGTCTATTTGCATGTGGTTCTTCCCTTTTATCCAGCGTTTCTTTGAACGGGAATGCGGGCATGACATGTTCTGAGGGATCGGTCCTTTAATACTGACCAGTGAAGGACATGACGACCCGTGGGCTCCCGCGTGGCTAATGTATTCTTTGCTTTAAAAATCGAAGTGCTCATTTGAAGCGGAAATTAAAGGTCCTTTTGCAGGCGAGAGCTTTGAGTGCTGCGTCTTTAATCTCTGATGTGTTGTGCACGACGCTTTTGAATGGGGTGCGATCATTTTACACGCTTCATGCTGTCATTGATGTGGTCCAGAATGCTGAATCAGATGAACC